>JAPMUY010002984.1:77500-135000 GCA_026901105.3 Galaxias olidus | reverse complement strand
TTTTAGTTGTGCCTCGACCACCAACCTCAACTAAGCATTGTCTTTCTCTCTGCGTGTCTCCCTATGTTTTTCTCTGTCTCTGCTTTGTCTCTATCGCTCTCTTTCCTTATTATCTCTTCCTTGTCATGGTTGGGAGCCAGCATGGGAACCGCAGTGTTGTAGCCTTGGCCCTGGAGGTCTTGGGAGAGGCTTGAAGGCTGGGGGCCACTGGGGGCCAGCGAGGGCCACTGGCAGTGTCCAGAGGTCAGCTCCCTTCACAGCCCTGGCCGGCAGCTCAAAGCCACGGAGTGAAAGAAGATCACGCTTCCAGAGGAGAAAGAGGAGCTCTTGTTCCCCCCTGCAGCTCATAAAGGACATGGTGGTTCAGGCTAAGGGTCCCAAATGAAGCCTCCTCCATGGTTCAGGCTAAGGCTCCCAAATGAAGCCTCCTTCATGGTTCAGGCTAAGGCTCCCAAATGAAGCCTCCTCCATGGTTCAGGCTAAGGCTCCCAAATGAAGCCTCCTCCATGGTTCAGGCTAAGGCTCCCAAATGAAGCCTCCTCCATGGTTCAGGCTAAGGCTCCCAAATGAAGCCTCCTCCATGGTTCAGGCTAAGGCTCCCAAATGAAGCCTCCTCCATGGTTCAGGCTAAGGCTCCCAAATGAAGCCTCCTTCATGGTTCAGGCTAAGGCTCCCAAATGAAGCCTCCTCCATGGTTCAGGCTAAGGCTCCCAAATGAAGCCTCCTCCATGGTTCAGGCTAAGGCTCCCAAATGAAGCCTCCTCCATGGTTCAGGCTAAGGCTCCCAAATGAAGCCGCCTCCATGGTTCAGGCTAAGGCTCCCAAATGAAGCCTCATCCATGGTGCAGGCTAAGGCTCCCAGATGAAGCCTCCTCTATGGTTCAGGCTAAGGCTCCCAGATGAAGCCTCCTCCATGGTTCAGGCTAAGGCTCCCAAATGAAGCCTCCTCCACGGTTCTCGCCGCCTTGCCGCTGTGTCGTTCCACTCGCCATTATTGGGTTTGTGGAGGCAGCATCGCTATAGTGTTGTACACAGTGTTTGTTTTTAATAAACTAAAGCTGTGTTCGGCACACATTTCCAGAGCCGGGACTGTATATAATGCTGGGTTACAGTGTTCATCCTTCATGTTTATGATTCTCATATGGATAGGAAGGAAGTCGATAACGTCAGGGTTTGCTGTGGCGGCAGCGCCGTCCTCACTCCCAGCACGCTATCGAAAAAGCAACTTTATTTTGATTAGTAAACAGCGGAGCATGCCCTTCAGGGTACTTCCAGGGACCGAGAGGAACGTAAAGGTTAATCTTCAGTTTATTGCCACCAGCCGTCAGACAGATAGTATCTTTGAAAATTCCTCGTCAGACCCTTATTGATCGGCTGACGTCACAGGCCCCCTAGACATGACATTTCATGTTTCCTGCACCGCCCGACCCATTACATGGCTATCGATGTCTAGCCTGCTGGCAGACCCCCCACCCCTGTCAGCCTCGAGTCCGTGGCGAAGGGGGCTAAATACACAAAAACACTCGCCACCCGCTCCTGTCATTCACTGGCTTCAACGTGGGGCGTCGGGTTGCCGGAACGATCGGCTCTCCCGGTGCTTCGATCTAATTTTCTCGTTCCTTGTTATATAATGCCGCGTTCCGCAAAAGAAAACCGAAGGAAAAAAAAAGACAAGTCAGGGATTGAAGGGATAAGACGTGACGTCCCTTACAGGAAGAAGACGTCGTGGTTCGTTATCGGGCCGATGAATCCGACGACATATTTCATGGAAGGAAACCATGTGGGGGTCGGCGCTCTCATGGGGGGGAAGGCCCTGCCTCTCCTCTTCTCCCTGTGTCTTCTTTAGATGCCGGTCCCGTGATGGGAAATCCATACTGTGCGAGGCGCCAATTTAGTCTGCTCCAAGTGTGTGGGGTTGGAGAGCGAGTGGCCCAGGGTAAACACTGTGAATAACGCCTCCATTCTCTCCAAATGATTTCAGCGTGAGGGGATGAAAAAGCCATGGCATTTTGCCCAGCAATTCACCCCGTATGTGTGTTATGTAGGGGAGATGAACGTTTCTAGGAAGCTTCCGGGCATTTCTTACAGTTGAATGCCGGTGGCTTAAGCAGGAGGAAAACCAACGTAATTTTGGTAATGTGTGCGAACGTGTGTCATCAAAAACTAATAACTAATAAATAATTTGTCATATCTCATCTTCGTAGTTTAGCTGGCGGATGAAATGGCCGATAGAAGGCGAGCCGTCGAGTCGAGGGAGTTGACCTCTTCCTGACTCGTGCTGTGTCGCTCTCTTGGTCGACTGCTACGCTAACACTGCTTAGTAAAGAACAGCCCACTGAAGCAAGCGCTCAATCAATTCTTTCCTGGGTCTGTGTGCCATGCTTTAGCCCCTAAAATCTATTTTCCTTTTCAATCTTCCATTTCTCGCCTAAACGCCTGCCCACCTCCATCACACATGTATCGGAAGACACACAGTACAAGGCATAGCAGGCGTAGCAGCAGAAGGCGCCACATGAAGTAGTGCAGAGGAACAATTTGCTTGAGCTTTCATGCAGCAGGCTACGGAAGAAATGACTCAGCTTGGTATATATACATTGAGTTGCGACGGATTTGATGGATTCAGCAGCCTACAGATTGTCTATTGATTTTACGTTTCATATTCAATAATGCAGTTTGATAAATGAAAGCGTGTAGCCTTGCATAGTATTTTAGAATCTCCTTGGTAGTTGCCAATTGATTTAGAGAGGGCCTCTGCTGGCGAATGGTACACAATAAATACCGTCAACGTATTACATATTTAGGTTAACCTACAATAAAGAACATCCTGTACAGTATGTCTGTGTATAAATCCTAAAGGCCACCTACAGTACATTGTCCTAAACATGTCCTAAATAAATATAATGAACCACTTGTTACAAAGTTTAAATGCCTTTAAAATATGTTTGGGCCAAAGAAATATTTTAGTACAGTAACTTGAACTGAACTGGCTTTAAAGTGTGTGTGTCTGCATGTATCTGCGTGTGTGTGTGTGTGTGTGTGTGTGTGTGTGTGTGTGTGTGTGTGTGTTTAAGTGTGAACCGGTTTACCCATACCCTGACTCTACCCAGTGTTATTACGTAACTGAAGTCACAAAGAAAAAAAAAATCATATATCTACCCAATGAGCTAAACATTTTTTTATAAAATAAAAATGATAACGTGCCTAAAATTTTTGTTTTTGTTTACATCATGCATATTGCATGACATTTCATTTTAGACCAGGCTTGCAACACTGGTCCTTAAGAGTTGGCGTATCAAGGCTTAGCGGGCAGCAATGAATTCCCAGCCTCCAGGGCCTCCCAGCCTTTGTATATGAGGTCAGTCTGGGTCAACACACACACCCTCCTCTGCTGAATGTAAGCAGCGCCAGGTTTGTGTTAGATCAGATGGGACTGGGCTAATTCCTCCCAGCAGCTGCTCCCATTCACTCCCACTACTTACTCTCTCCAATGCTAAATCTGCTGCTTTCAGCCCATAAAGGCCTTCTCTTTGCACGTCGACCGACCAATTTGAACAATCAACAGGGCCTTAATTAAAAACAGACATGGCCTGTATTGATTCACTTCAGAGATGTTTAGTTTTTCTTGGGAGTCGGCGAAAAGTCAGAACCAGGGTTGGAGAGAGCTGTGTAGAATGGAGCTGTGTAGTAGTGTATACCATCCTTTCCTAGGTCTTTGGTTTCAGAGCCAGGTCATTACCACCACTGTCCCTATACCCCCCTCCTTCCTCCTCTTCCTCCTCCTCCTCCTCCTCCTCCTCCTGTGAGTTTCTCTCTGCTTTTGTCTGTGTGTATGAAACGTGCAATACAAATGCATGTGACTTGACTTTTGGCCAAGCAGCTCCTGCACTCAGCTGGCTGGTGGCTCGGTCTCTCCCTGCACACTTTGTGGCTACCTCCACCACCACCACCACCTCCTCTGCATATGGGAGCTGTTTGTCGAGTGCTGTGTCATCAGAGCTTTGCCTTTGCCCCAGGAGCTAAGTCTAAACACTGCACTTTGTGGCTGAACGGTGGCCATCTGTCGGGGGAAGGGAGGGAGGGAGGGAGGGAGGGAGGGAGGGAGCGGGGGAGGGGGGGGAGGGAGGGAGGGAGGAGATCTGACTTCTCCTCCAAAAAGCATAAACAGGGGCTGCTGTTAAGCCGCGCTGCAGCTCACTGTCATGGAAATGTCTCAGCCGAGCAAGGCTCAGGTCTTAATCCTGCAGCCTATAGCTCGCTAGCAGCCTCCGCTCACAGCTGCTTTTTAGGGCACCACGTACGACTGTGCCTTGTAAACGCACTGCTTGGACAGTGAATGGGGTTGGCTATGGATAATATTCAATCAGATTGTTGATGCTAGATATTGGTAAGCTATGGCCGTCATACATATTTTAGTTTTGCCTCGGTGAGTCTGCTGGCAGCAAGGCTTTTTTACGTCCAGGACAGAGGTAGATTCAAACACTGATATAGAGTAATCTCAGGTTGAACAGCTTGAGCCAATGAGTGCACTCAGCGGAATTGGCTTCATTACTCATATTGCTTCAATATAGTGTAGGGATCCCTCATCGGTGTTGTATCTTTCAGTTAGAATATAGAACTGAAAACCCTGCAAATATCACTTGAGTCTACTTGGGGGGGGGGGGGGGGGGGGTAAAAAATGAAAAGAAAAAACAACACCAGCACAAGATCCCGCTCTGACATTTCATATGTGATTGCAGAGATTTATGTGAGGTAATTATGGGCCTCTGTCTGCCAGCCCAGAGATCAATTCTTTCAATCAATTCCACTTTTAAGAGGATAGGCCGGATTACCGGAGCGGAGGCCCAGCGTGGCCCAGGGTCCCACAATGCTCTTAACAGGTCACTAAAATGGGTGTAAGAGCCTCTCCCTGAACAACAGCCAATGGGCCATTCCTCAGAGATGCACCATTTCCCCTCCTTTTTTTCCCACTCTCAACTCTCCATGGCACCGTCAGTTCTTTGGGCCCTTTATACTTTGAGAAATAAATACATGAACAGCACCAGACCATCACCCGTTGTGGCGAAACTTTAGATAAGGTCGTGTTGATCTCCCAACGACTTCATTAGCACGTTTAAAAAAAAAAGTTCAATAATGTTTCACGACTCATTACAGATCAATGCAACGATCAATTTCCTTTCAAAAGTTTTTGCACGAGGACAATGGATGCACCGCAACGATGGCATGGAACTCTGAGCGAAATGCCTTTTCGCTGTCTCGTTATCCTTTCATATAAGAAGTAATTTGTAAGGAGCTCTTTATTGAATCACAAAATTACCCTCGACGGGTCTCTGCTGGGGATATCTGTTTTCCATTAGTCTGGTCTGTCTGCGTCTTGAAAGGCAAAAGGGCAGGCGTTATCCTGCAACGCTATATGCTCTGCTGGAAACAAACGTCCTCTGTACACTCATCGAAATGACCTGAGGATAAACACACCTTTTACCCTTCAAACGGGTTGAATCCCTGTCTGGGCCATCAGATAAGAGTATGAGGTAGTGACAGGGGAGATGGAGGACTCCGGCCGAAATCTAGGCAGTGTTTATTCAAGAACAGCGACGGGCTGGAAAGTCAACATTTGGGTAGGACAGTGGCTGAAATCCAACACCAGCAGGGGCCAGAGCCTGAAGAGGCCTGGCCAGCATTCCCAACACGCTGGAGAGGAGGAGGTGGAGGTCACCAGGGCCATGTTCACATGGAAAGCTCCAGTGTCCACCTCGCTCACCCAGGACAGTCCCAAGGTTGGGTTATAGGAACATGCAAGGGTCGTGGACAGCCACTCGGTCTGGTGTTTAACGTAAACACGACCCCGCTGGCCATGTGGTGTGAGCATTGTTTTAGGGGAGGTGGTTGGACGATATTTACACAACCTCAGCGAACGTTTGGCTTTTTAGGTTATGGCTATTAGAGAGAAAATCACAATTCTAATGTTGACTTGATTATTTTAGTAAGAAAGCCAAAATAGTCAGAAAAATATGAAGTGTTGTTGTCAGTTGCCAGTTTTTCGTAATATCTGATTTCGACACCTATTGTAAGTATATTCAAATGACGTGCGTACCAAAACGCAGCCAAATGGAGGAAGCAGTGAAAAAAAATACGTATAAAGGAACATGCTGTAGAGAGTGGTGGGTGCATTTCATTCATCTTCCCAGCCTCATTTAGCGCCTATATGTCTATAACGTACCCTGCAATTAACTGGACCAGGATTTAATGCAGGGCCTGGAGGCTGTTCAGAGCGCTTCCTTTAGCAGTGGTTATACTTTCAGACATGTTAATCACGGTTCCTGATGACTCCGCCATACATCTGGTTAAGTCCTTTGCTCCGTGCCCAGCCTAACACATAAATAATCTCTCAGGGCTTTCAGGGACTCTTCTGTGAGGTTCCAATCCCAGAGCTGAAGGGCTGGAGCAACCATGGCTCCTTATATCTATATATATATATACTTTTAAAGTACTTTTATACTACTAAAGTATATATTTAACCGAAATTTTTTTTTTTTGTTGCAATGCTTGATTGTAGAGAGGACTGGGGATGTGAGGATGTTTTCCTTGTGTCTGTACTCCCCCCCCATCACATTGACTGTCACTGGCTCCCTAAACACACACCTTGGAGACACCTGCAGAAAGGTTCCCATTAGCATGAGAAAGGGGTTCACTCAGACGAGCGCATGCATTATGGATTCCCGGCGTTTGCGCGGGAACGCTCTGCCGCTGTCATCCCCACAGCCTGTAATCTGGCGGCGGTGTTTTAGACGGCTCGCTGCAACACTCCAGGGGACGAACGCGCAGCCGCGTGTGCCACATAGGTAAGGAAATCTCGCCGTGCACCCATTACGGGATACATCAAATGCAAAGAAAGTGCCAAATGTGTCAGAGCTGGCTAAAGATACTGTCTGCCTGAGAGACACCACCCAGTGGCCTAGTGTTAATGAGCGGGGGGGGGGGGGGGCTGCTGCTCTGGAAGCCTAGAGGCACCGCATGCAAGGAATAAACAAACCACTTGATTCTTCACAGACAGGTTGTGGAGGTGTCACTTTGCAAAATCCCCATTATTCCACACCTATCCCCGACTGTATCACCGAGCTTGGATCTGTGGAGAGCGCGGACAGGAGGAGGACACAGCTGGGGAGGATAAGAGGGGATCAGTCTGTGGTGGAATGTAGAAATCTGTGGAGGAACTCCAGAAACTTTGAGATACTTTCATGGGCTCATTAAATCCCTGAAACAAGGCCGCTTAAACTTATTCCATTTAGCAATTATCTGACACGCGTCCAGACAGGTTCTTGGAGAGACAATATTTTTTTCAAAGCTAACATTGCATTGGGACATCTTTCCTTTTTGGACCGCCGTAACGCTGGCGCTGACTCCCACCGCTGAAGTAGCACTTCACGAAGCTTATGATTAATGTGCTGTTTATGGACTCCACCAGAGCCCCGAATGCACAGTATCTCGGTTTTCCAGTCTGTTAAAATGTTTATAATAGATTATCTCAAAAAGGGAAAAGATCCCTCTGCGGTCAGGACTTGGCGGTGGTGTTCGCCGGTTCCAGTCGAGACTCGTAAGGGGTTTCCTACACGGTCTCCGCGGTGACTGGTGACAGAGCGTTTCACTCGTGTAAGGCCCCGCGTTTGTCCCTGTCAGCGCCTGTCACGTGCCGCGGACGCGGCCTCCGGCGGGTGGTGGCGGTGACCATGCGTCGCGCCAGCAGCACCGCGCTTGCGAAGCCCAGAGAGAGCCGTGTTTAAACAGGCACGGTCTGAGAGCAGAGAACAGTAGAGCTTTAACACACACACACACACACACACACACACACACACACACACACACACACACACACACACACACACACACTCACAGCCATCAAACAAACACAAATACGCACTAACTTGTACCAACATACCGTCATACACTCTCTCTCTCTCTCTCTCTCTCTCTCTCTCTCTCTCTCTCTCTCTCTCTCTCTCTCTCTCTCTCTCTCTCTCTCTCTCTCTCTCTCTCTCTCTCTCTCTCTCGCTCTCTACGGTGTTAAGTTTCTTATCCTGGCTAGCGACAGGCTTTTGGTCCCAAGTGATGGAGAAGCATAGCCTTTTACACGAGCTTAGAACTCCAAATAGACCTGTGTATTCTCAAGAAGCGTCATGGCGCCCCAGCTCTTGCCCCTCTCACTCTCTCTCTCTCTCTCTCTCTCTCTCGCTCTCTCTCTCTCTCTCTCCCCCCCCTCCCTGTCTCTTTCTCTTTATTTTTTCTTCTTCTTTCTTTTCAGTTTTAGAGGCTTTAAAAAAAACTCTTCGTGATGGACGGTTTTGCACCGCTGGACTTTAGTGTCACGGCTAAATGTGTGTTTGCATGGCTATTAGTGGGGCCCTGCGAGGGCTGACGCACACACACCCTCCTGACCTCTGCTCAGTCAGTGATGGAGAGTGACTCTCTGTCCTTCTTTCTTGCAATCACCGCGTGGCTGAGCAAAGAGTGTGGGACCACCGCATTCCTCAAAGTAGTGATGGTGAAGTAGTAATGGTGTCTCACTATAGACCCCCCCGCCCCACACACACACACAGACACACACACAGACACACACAGACACACAAACATGCACAAACACAAGTTCCCTTAACATTTCAGCACAGTCTTATTTAAAATAAAATGATCTTTAATAAAAATGTTTAAAAGACAATTGCAACGGTGTAAGAGTATTCAAGTGTAAGAGTGTAGAGTCAGACAGTATAGGAGTAAGAGTGTAATATTATAGTATAAGAGTGTAAGTGTGTACTGTGTAATAGTATAGTATGAGTGTAAGGGTATAGAGTCTAAGCGTGCAGAGTGTAGTGGTATATTATAAGTGTAAGAGTGTAGAGTGTAAGAGAGTAATAATAGTGTAAGATTTTAATAGCATAGTAGTGTAGGAGTGTAGAGTATAATAGTAAAGTTTAAGAGTGTAAGTGTGTAAGAGTGTAGAGTGTAAGAGTATAGTATAAGAGTGTAGGAGTGTAAGAGTGTAGAGTGTAAGAGAGTAATAGTGTAGTGTAAGAGTGTAATAGTATAGTATAAGAGTGTAGAGTGTAAGTGTGTACTGTGTAATAGTATGGTATGAGTGTAAGAGTGCACTGTGTAATAGTATGGTATGAGTGTAAGAGTCTGAGAGTGTAAGAGTGTAGAGTGTAAGTGTGTACTGTGTAATAGTATGGTATGAGTGTAAGAGTCTGAGAGTGTAGGAGTGTAAGAGTGTAATAGTATATTATAAGAGTGTAATAGTGTTGGTCTCCATGCCCTCTCTGGGTGGCCAGGCCATCCATCCCTACATGCGTGAGCCCTCCATAGCTGTGGTGCTGCTCCTCTTAGGAGCCTCATTACCTGCAGGGCCTTAACGACTACGTCCATATTGATCATAAGCCCGGGGAGTCACAGCGACGCCGTGGTTAGCGTGCCAGCCCCGAGGACAACATCCAATGACTTTCTTTCGCTCTTTTAACCCCCCCCCTCCATCCCTCCTTCCTTCCTTTTTTAAAACCATTAGAAGAGGGGGGGGGGGGGCGGAGTGTCGAGTCAGCAGAACGACTCCGTCCTGGCCTCTCCGTCTCCTGAACATCTCATTCAATTTCTCCTCAATTCCCTTTCCCCGGCTGCCCCCGCCGCACGCGCCCCGAGTCTCCGTCCCGACAGGAACACCCGGACATGTGTGTGGAAGTGCGTGGCGGTGCCACTCCGGATCCGGTGCAATCTGGATCCAGCAGATAATTGAGGAGTTTGGAATAAGCACAGGCTAGAGGAGAGAGCAGGAGCGTTCAATATGCAATCACCTGGAAGGGACAGGGGAGAGCGGCTGCATTTCCATAAATTCACGGAAAAGCAAACCCGATTATACTTCCTATAGCATGTCCGCAGTATGTAGGTTTTGTGGAAAGCAGTTATGTAAAACCATAGACTCGAGGTTGAAAACACACCTGCCCCTGAAAATAATGTCCCTCTGTGTTAATCAACGCCCATTGATTATCTCCCCTGCTAATTGGACTTAAGTTAATTACAAGCAATTAAAATCATGAATGATACATGAACGCAGCTGCATTAGCCCTTTAGTGGCTGTATGATTATGGAAGACACCAGAGCAAGCGGTTTGCAAATACGCAGCACCTACACCCACGTTGTCACACAAACGCACATACACACACGCTCCTATAGATGCTCACACACATCAACAAACCCACTAACACAAACAGTGTTTGATCATCAGGGAATTTGGCTTTGGTGACTTAACTTGTGGTTGAGTAGACCATGTCGCCTTCTAAAGAGCCATCTTATGCTGAGGTCAGTTGACTGAGAGAGGCCTAGCCTTTAGCGCTGAAAGACGCCCGGTTTACCTGGAGCGATCTGGTGCCCCCGCCCCCCTGACCCCAACCCCCCCCCCCCTTTCCAAAGCCCAGTTGCCGGCCGGCTAAGCTCCGCTGGCTTCCCGATCCCGGGTCGCATTCCTTTTGATCAGGCCTGAGGTTCACCGGAGCGTTGCGTTCACCTTTTAGCCCCGCTGTCCGTAAGCCGGCTGTGGCTGCCTGGGCTCCCAAGGCTACAATAACAGGAGGAAATTAAGGAAGTTTTGTCAACTGGCACTTTATCTGCCGGGGTCAGACCAGTGATCCTGCCAAATTAGCCCTCCGTACCAGCCGGAGTGTCTGCCTGCCGGGGGAGAGCTGGAGAGCTGAAGGGCTGCGGTCCGACAACACAGGACCTGAATAGGAATACGCTGTGGGTTTATATGGAGCGGTGTCTACAGTATGAGCTGGGATATTTCTGAAATGCAGCTATGGGTCCTTGGAGACGACTTTAGGTCACCGTGTCAGTTGCCTGTGGATATATATATATATATATATAAAAAGCTGCCTACTCCTCAGGTTTTCACAGTTATGTGACTTAAAAGTTCTGAAACATCTTTTACACTTCACTTTCCTTCCGCATTGTCTTTAATAATCAGTGTGGGTACCTGTGAGAGTGGGCGTTTTAAATGTGTGGGTACCTGTGAGAGTGGGCATTTTAAATGTGTGGGTAGGTGTGAGAGTGGGCGTTTTAAATGTGTGGGTACCTGTGAGAGTGGGCATTTTAAATGTGTGGGTACCTGTGAGAGTGGGCGTTTTAAATGTGTGGGTACCTGTGAGAGTGGGCGTTTTAAATGCGTGGGTAGGTGTGAGAGTGGGCGTTTTAAATGTGTGGTTAGGTGTGAGAGTGGGCATTTTAAATGTGTGGAAGTTTGAATTGCTCGCAACTGAGTGCCATAGATCTGCCTTTCACTGTTTCTCCGCTGAACCAGGCTGACGCTGGGGAAAATTGGATTCATTACTCCTTGCCTCTGATAGGCCGATTACAGTGTGACTGATAGTGTTTTACTCTGTTTCTCCCCTCACTCTCTCTCTCTTCCTCTCTCTCTCTCTCTCTCTCTGTCGCTCTCTCTTTTTCTCTGTCTATCTCTCTCACTCTCTCCCTCCTCTGTCTCTCTCACTCTCTCCTCTGTCTCTCTCTCGCTCTCTCTGTCTGTCTCTCTCTCTCTCACTCTCTTTCTCTCTCTCTCTCACTCTCCTCTGTCTCTGTCTCTCTCTCCTCTCTTTATTTCTCTCCCTATCCAGCAGGCAGCCAAACGGTGCCAGGCCGAGCCATGTTGCGTCTGTGACATACATGTGTACCTCATTTCCTAAATGTGATCCGCACAGCACCGCCCACTCTGAGGGATTCCAGACACTTTTTACATTTGTTTTCGGTGCAAAAGCCTAAATCCTTTGCCAACGGCAGTTCAGTGTTACCCTCCCTCTCCCTGCTCCCCCCCCCCCCCCCCCTCTCTCTCTCTTAGATGACTAGATGGCTGGCTGCAGTAGAGAGCTGGAGCTGTTTCACATTGTCCATCAAGGGCGGCTGTGAACCAAAGTCAAAGTCATTGCACTAAAAAGTCATCTTTAGGAAGACCCATTTTTCCCCCTCTCCTCCGGCTCTTCCTTGCTAATTAAAGTTACATGCAGAGAACTGAGGAAGCCCGGACAGCTCAGTCCCAGCCAGCAGCCTTTTCCTAGCACGTTTGTTGAGGATCCCCTACGTAAGCTGTGTCTCTCACGGTGAGTTCACCCTGATTGATGTGCTTCCCAGAAATCCATCCCACACTGCGACCTTTGACCCCTAAGCCGATTCCTTCCTAAAAGCCATATTACAGGGTAATGCCGGAAAGGAGGAGTAGGAGTGAGCAGCAGAGTGAGTGTCTGCACCTTACAGCTCCAGCCTCTGACAAAGACAGACGTCCGTCAAGCAATGACATGTTATCTACATTATTTTACATTCTCTCAGATTGAATACACAGTGTTTCACTCCCCCCCCCCCCCCCCCCCCACCTCTGTCTCTGTGTGTGCTAGGGTGTTTGGGAGTGAGTTTGTATATGTGCGTGCAGCCTCTTCACACGGGGGTGTCAGTGTGAGAATCTCTGTCATTTCGTCTCCATGACGCAGCACTTGATAATTAACCCATGGGGGGCTGAAGGGGAGGGGAGGTGGGGTTACAGTTTGAAAAACATCCAGCAGCACACCCACCACCTCTTCCTACCTCGCTTTCTGTAGTGTTTTTTTTTCAATTTCTCTCTTTACCTTCCTTAATTTCTCTCCACCCTTACTTCCCCCCCCCCCCCTCCTTGAATAAGGAACAACGGTGGAGAGTAAAAGCGGGGAGGCTGTGAATGGATTTATCAGCGCGCCGCCTCCTCTCCTCTTCCTCCCCAGCCAGGCAGACACTCTGCTAACTCTGCACTTTGCTAACGAGTCAATCGCACACCTCGGGTACTCAGGTGCACGGAGGAGAGCTCCAACACGGCGACGCGGGGACATTGCTCTCTCTCTCTCTCTCTCTCCCCCTCTCTCTCTCTCTCTGGCTCTCTCTCTCTCTCTGGATCTCTATCTCTCTCTGTCTTTGTGTCGCTCTCTTTCTGCCTCTCTCTCTCCCTCTCTCTCTCTCTCTCTCTCTCTCTCTCCCTCTCTCTCTCTCTCTCTCCCTCTCTCTCCAGCTCTCTCTCCGGCTCTCTCTCTCTCTCGGTCGGACTCTCTCTCTCGTCCTCTATCTCGGCCCCCCAGCACCCTGCTAGTCCTCGTCCTCCAAGGCGGTGGTGTCGACGCTGTGTCACCGTGTGAGTGACAGCGGTGCACTACCTGGAACCCCTTCAGCCCAGGCAGGCAGCCATGCGTCCCTGTCTCCTCCCAGTTGATCTGCCCGCTAATCTAGATCACAAAGTTAGAAAGCGGGTCAAGTGTGAGCGGCTTATGCTGGGTAACAAGACCAGGGCCCCCGTGTCTGTCAAACCGCGCGTGTATGTGTGTGTGCGTGTGTGTGTGCGTGTGCGTGCGTGCGTGCGTGCGTGCTGATGTGCAGAGGGGATGAGAAGACTATATCCAAGGCCTCGTTTTCAAAGGAGCCTTTCAATCTCAGTGCAAGCAGGGCCAAGTCAAAAGCAGGGCCACTATAAAAAGACTCTCCTGTTTTATAACAAGCTGAGCCTGCCAAGAACAGCTCCGGAGCTCGCCATGTGCTCGACCAGGGGGGATATGGATTGCATAGGAAATACAGTATACAGGGGGCTGGAGGGGAAAAGTGAACTCAGGGAGAAGCACATTTATGCCCCTGTTGACAGTATTCAGGTGTGTGCCAAAGCAGAAAATCTATGGCGATCGATTGGCAGCGGCGTTGTTGAGGCACTGATTTGGGCTGTGTGCCTCTCCGGGTCCTCCGTTACAACCAGGGAGCCCTCTAGGAATAGTTACAGCCTCCCTTTCTAATCAAGGTGCGCAGACATTTCCTATCTGTTCCAATCTCTGCGAGACGGTCATGAGATGGCCACACTCCACAAGGGTTTTTAATGACAATCTCTGGATCACTGGGAAAGCACCTATACTAGGAGATGTCCCTTTGTGTTCATCTGGTCTATAATTATTTGTGTGTGTGTGTGTGTGTGTGTGTGTGTGTGTGTATGTGTTTCGTGGGTGTCTGTCTGTTAATGGATCTGTCCTCCCAGACAGTAATATCTGTTATCATCCCAGCTCGTCATTAACACCCTCGGTGTCATTTGCCAGGTATTGACATATTGAACCATTGATCTAACGGTACACTCAAACGGAAACGTTAGACAGCACCGAACAAAAGTCTCGGGGGAGCAGACTGGAATGAATCAGATTTGAATTTGCCCCGCCTCGGCAGATTTCCTTTTAGGGTGGGGGGCAGAGGTATGTAGCAACATCTCTTAAAAACCTGAGTCGAATCCTCAAAGAGCTCCCATTGCAAACACACAAAAAAAGCTGCTGTTGCACATCCACGCCCGCTCCGACTACTGCACTCCAAAACTCCTCCTCAGCGCCGTTAGGAGAGGGAGGATCCGAGCAGTGCGTCTGTAAATACTTTGACTCCCACATTCGCTCCTTCGACTTCCTGAGCCCATTCCCTGGGTTGGGAGCCGTAGTTTGTTCTGCTAAAGCTGTGGCCACTCGCGGCTTGGAGTGCCAGCCTGCATTAAGACTCAGCACAGGGGGGGAAGTGCAGGGAAAACAAGACACCGTCTCAGACCTGGCCCGGAGCTCTGGGATTTACCGTCCACGCCCGTTTCTCTTCCCAAAACGAGCGTTGGGACGTGGAGAGGGAAAGAAGGGAAAACACACACTTTCCTCTCGGATGTTGAGTGCTGTGTACACTGAGGCAAAAAACAGGCATCATGCCGCACGAGTCAGTGAGAAACGACACCATTGAAGCGATCTCATTCCATGTGCACGCAGAGAGGGGCCTTTAGACACGCCCCCCTCCCGGGGGTTTAACCCGTTCGTTTTTTTTTTTAAGTGGCGTTAAGATTGTTGAAATCTTCATGGGCTCTGAGTGGCTTTCCTCCTCGCGATCCGTCCTCCCATTTGCAGAGTTTAGATTGTCCAACTTTGAAAGCCCTCGCTCGCTGCGTGCGAAGGGGGTGGGCCGACATCAATGGAGGTGTGTGTGTGTCTGTGTGTGTGTGTGTGTGGGGGGGGGGGGTCCAGGGTGTTGCGACAGCGGCCTCCGCCGCTACCAAGCCCTCAGTGGCCCCTCGCCGCACACACTCATCCCGGATGAGAGCACCTTTAGTAGGCTAGCCCCACGTCACTTGAAACCATGGCCCCCGCCAATAGAGGCTGAACTCTCCCATCACATCATCTGCAAGGCCAAAAGCACAGACTGAAATTTTTGTCATTTAGTTTATTATAATGTGGTGTTAATAATTCAAATTTGTTGAAGCATTGCTGGCTTGTGTATTTTAATTTATCACACATTAATAGTAAGGGCATCTCTGTCTTGGCCTCTGTCTTGCAGTGACCACATATCCTTTCCTCTTTTTGCAGCCACGACTTCAAAATCGTACTGTTTCAATTGCCAAAGGGTGGTCACTTAGGCTGTATTTGGTTAGGATCTGCCTCTGCTTAATATCCCTGACAGTGGAGAGATATTCAGCCAATTTATATTCTCTCGCTCTCTCTCTCTCTCTCTCTGTCTCTCTCTCTCTCTCTCTCTATCTCTCTCTCTCTGTCTCTCTGTCTCTCTCTCTCTCTCGCTCTCTTTCTCTCTCTCTCTCTCTTTGTCTTTCACTCTTTGTCTCTCTCTCTCTCTCTCTCTCTCTCTCTGTCTCTCTCTCTCTCTCTCTCTCTCTCTCTCTCTCTGTCTCTCTCTATCTCTCTTTCTCTCTCTCTGTCCTTAGTTGCACGCGGCTCCTGCGCAGCAGCCAGACTGACACGAAGTGCCGAAAGGCACGAAACGGGGGGGGGGGGGGGGGAGAATCAAGGGAAGTGGGGCCGTCGTAAATCTCCCCGTGTGCTCCCGTCGACGGCCTGGCCCTGGATCGGGGCCTGGAGCTCAGCCTGCGTCCTCGGATGGCCCTGCTCCTCTCCTCGTACAGCCTCTCTGCCTGGAGGAGCCGGCGTAGGAGGAGGAGGAGGAGGAGGAGAGGAGCACGGCCCTGCACGTTCTCCCTGCCAGAGTCTCGGCTCTCTCGAAAACGCTTTCACACGCGGGGAAGGCTTTTACGAGCTTACACAGGTGTGGAGACCCCGAGTCCTGCCCTTGTTTATATGCACGAGATATTCAATATTTAGAGCTGTTTACATATCCAGCCTGCAAAAATAGCTTGGAGGATGAAGAAAGCATCGTTCTCATTAGTCATTTGTTCTGTTTCAGTTTGAAGCGGGTTCACATGAAGGAGAGCTTTAATGTGGTTCTGTGAGCTGTTCAATGAATTCAGAATGGTCAACTCACCATCATAACACACAGGGATCTCTGCTTAGGAATACTCATCTCCCAATGCCATTGAAATTAGAGACACGTTAGAATGGCTTTGACATACATTATTATCTTCTCGCTCTCTCTCTCTCTCTCTGTCTCTCTCTTTCTCTCTCTCTCTCTCTCTCTCTCTCTCTCTCTCTCTCTCTCTCTCTCTCTCTCATATCATGAAGGTGATCTTAATGACAGCCAGTGCGGGGCTCCGTTTGTGGCGTACCTCCATTCAGAGTGAATGAGGGGGAACCAGGGGGGGGGGGCCCTGTATCAGAAGCCCTTCCGGCCCCTCCATCAGTGCCGCGTGGCTGTAGGTCTGGCAATTACACACATTATCAGTCATCAAGGCCGGACCGCCTCCCGGGCCTGCCCCAGACGGCGAGCCCGTCCACGGTGCAGCGCAGCGCAGGGGGGAGCCGAGCGGAGTGGAGCGGGGCGGTGTGGGGATGGAGGGACGGCGGAGGAGGAGGAGGAGGGTGGCCGCCAGGCTCGGAGACAGACAGCACTTAATAACAAGCGGCACACAGCGAGGCGAGGAGGAGGAGGAGGAGGACGCGCGCTCGGCGGGGGTCTGGCTGTCTGCACGCGTCAGGGAGGAGGACGCTCCTCCTCCGCCCCGCCCTGCAGAGGAACACGGTGTCTCTCTCTCTCTCTCTCTTTCTCTCTCTCTCTCTCTCTCTCTCTCTCTCTCTCTCTCTCTCTCTCTCTCTCTCTCTCTCTCTCTCTCTCTCTCTCTCTCTCTCTCTCTCTTTGTTTTTTTTCTCTTGCTCTCCTTATCTTGCGCTCCTTATCTTCGTTACAATACTTGTCTTGTTTTTTCCTCCTCTCTTGGTCTCTCTCCTGAGCTCTTCCTCTTTATCTCAGGCTCCCCCATGCCCATGGATTTCTGTAGCCTCCACCTCTGTGTGTTTCCCCATGCAGCTCACCCCCCTCTTCCTCTCTCTCGCTCTCTCTCTCTGTCTCTTAGGCTTTCCTAATACACCCACTCTTTTCCGTTTTCACTCTGTCTCTCTCTCTCTCTCTCTCTCTCTCTCTCTCTCTCTCTCTCTCTCTCTCTCTCTCTTTGTCTCTTGTTCTGTGTATATCTTCCGGGCTCGCCCAAGATGCAAATGACACAAGAAAGTGATAAAAGTTGCATGTTGGCACTGCTGTAATTAAATATTAAAGACTCATTTTTTTCCCCTGCTCTTTTTTTCCCCAAGAGAAGGGATGCCTGTGGATATTGCTTTCACATTACAATGGAGAAAAATGTATGAGGGACTTAATTTAGTCTCTCCAGCTTTCATAGTGCTCTTTTATACCCATGGATTATATCACAAGATATATGAGAACATATTTACGGGGACTCCATGCTAATTGTAAAGAGAGTTTAAACACTGTTGACAAGCAGCTGATGTTACATTTCTTTGGTAAGCAGCAATGGCCTACACGGTTAAGAGTACATTTAGCTATAGGTAGGCGAATGTTTGCATAATGTATTCTAACCATGAAACATGTAACATGTAAACATGTAAAACAACCTTTTTTATTATTATTTACCTCCATATCACTTATGAAGCAAAAACGTATTTACTGAACTTAATTAATGTGCTGCATCACAGTTACACAGGTTATTTTGATTTAAAGTTTGACCTACTTTCCATAGTGGCCTCTTTCCCCTCCCCCATTTTCTATTGACTAACGTCAAAATGGAACTGGAAGAAAATTAAACCCCATTGTGAGCATGTGTGGGTGCATACTATTGGTTGTGTGCATGTGTGGATGTGTTAATCTCTCTGTTCAGATATAAGAGGGGGGGGGGGGGGTATTCCTCAACACAGCCTGTGTGTGTGTGTGTGTGTGTGTGTGTGTGTGTGTGTGTGTGTGTGTGTGTGTGTGTGTGTGAGAGAGAGACGTGTTGTCCAACCTTTGCACCCTAACATAGGGGGAGATTCGTCTCTGCTAAACCCTCCCTGCCCAGCCTGAAAGAGTGAGTGTGGAGGAGTAGGGGAGAAGGGGCTCGTTGCCTTTAATTGAATTGTAAATGTGAGGCAGAGAGAGAGAGGGGGGGGGACAAGGGCAGGGGCTCCTAGCTGAGAGTGACGGCAGATGGAAGGCAGGGACTGGCCCCGCAGAGTGAGAGGGGTGAGAGGGGAGAGGGGGGTGAGGAGAGGAGGGGAGAGGAGAGAGGGGGAGGTGGGTGGAGAGATGGATGACAGTGGGGGAAGGGAAAGGTAAAAAGGACCTTCTGCGAATAAATGGCCATGGACTGTGTCCTCAATGGACTCTCTCTCTCTCTCTCTCTCGCTCTCTCACTCTCTCTCTCTCTCTCTCTCTCTCTCTCTCTCTCTCTCTCTCTCTCTTTCTCTCTCTCCGTCTCTTCTCTCTCTCCGTCCAGCAGCAGGGCCCGTCCAAGGATACACGAGATGTGGTATCTGGGTTTCTGTTGCGATCGATAGGGCTGAAGCTCACCGCTGCATGGAGCGTTCTCTCCCCTGTCCTGCTCTGTTCCAGCACATGGGACTACTCTTAAGCTGCTGCTTACAGAGACACAAGGCCGATACACTGTAAAAAATTATTTGGCCTTTTAGTTAGTTCAACTTGTTAGTTAGTTGTACTAAAATTAAGAAAACATTGAGTCAACTTGTTATTTCAAGTTGGAACCTGACCAACTGATCAAGCAAATCCTGACAAGCCATTGCGGCAATACATTTGCATATATCCCACCAAGTTATTAGATGTAATAATAATAATAATAATAATAATAATAATAATAACAATAATAATAATAATACAATTTATTTGGATTGTGCTTTACTTTGCAAGAGTAAACACAAAGCAATCAAAGCAATACAATCAAAGCAATACAATTCCTGTTAAACATACATAGCAAATTATATAAGGCATATGAAAAAACTCTTACTCTGAACACTGTAATCATTAATGACAAGCCCTGAAATAACCGCTCTTACAATTATTATCCCGCGTCTTGTGGGTACGTGAGCTATAGCTCGCGTACCTTTATTCGCCCGGGTTGGACTGGCGAAACGAAACGCGACTGCACAGATGTTGTGACGGTCCTAATGCTAGACGGAGCTGTCTTGACATGAAGTTATGACCGGGAATATAACCCGAAGTTCCCGCAGGAGGCAATTCAAACGTGGGTTCCTGTCCTATTATGTATTGTGAAAAAAACTAGTAGGTGTACGGACTTGACGTGTTTGCGTTGAGGTGCTGTATCGAGAAAATTGATTTATTCAACTTACAAATACATGTCCATATCATTAAATAATCAGTTTGCTGTATGTCAATTTCGTCAAATTGACTTTTCGTAGTGAGTTGCATGAACTTAAATTGAAGTACATCAAACTAAATTAACGAAGTTGCCAGAACCTATTCTTTGCTTAATCTTAAGGCAGCCAAGTAACTCATAATTATAAGTTCAGCCAACTTTATTTTTTTTACAGTGTACCAAAGACTCTTCCAATAACCTAACACGTAGGAGGCTTTGACCAGGTCAAATGTTCTCCTACTGATTGGTAAATAAACAATTTAAAGTATTTTCAGTACGAAAACATTTACAACAGTAAAAGAGGTAGAGAGAGAAACGGAGTGCTTGGTAGGAGAGAGAGAGAGAGAGAGCGAGAGAGCGAGAGAGAGAGAGAGAGAGAGAGAGAGAGAGAGAGAACCTCTGCTCCTCCTCCATGGGGAAATCAGTGGTGCGTGGTGGGGAAACTGATCCCAGGCTGCCCTCCTCAGGTGGAGGGAGAGGCCTGGTATCAGGGGCCAACGCTGGGCCAGGCCAGACTAGGTCAACCCCGCAGACTGGGTCAACAGCCCACCACCACGTAACAAGGCCCAGCCTCTAGGTCAATGCAGGCTTTACCCCCTACTCCCTCCCTCCCTCCTTCCCTCCCCCCTCTCTAGATTAAGGGCATTTAGGTTTGTTTGTGCGTTTGTGGTAATAACAGCCCCTCATGGGGTCGTGGCCCATGTCAATGGAGGGACTCACACCCTCGTCGACGGATAGGGGGAACGCCCACTTTCCAGCAATGATTTTGTCTCTGTTGGCAAGGTTTAGTGACAAAAAAAAAGTAAAGTAAAAAAAAAAAAAGGTATGTAGTAGTTTTTCCAACAACACATGCACGCGTCAATAAAACAAAGAGCACGTTCAGCACGTCGCGTTTCCGCGCGTCTCCAGGAATACGCGACAGACTCCTCGACGAGGCAGTGACAATTACAGGGAGATGAGCTGCCTGCCTGCCTGCCTACCTGCCTGCCTGTCCACGGTTTGCTCCTGCCACTCAGTCGCTCCACTTAGATATCCGTTCCCCCCTCTCTCTCTCCGTTCGCTCCTGCCACTCAGTCGCTCCACTTAGATATCCGTTCCCCCCTCTCTCTCTCCGTCGCACGGCACTCCTCGTGTGTTCCTCAATTCCTGGAAGATGAGACCACAGATGGATCCTCATGAGAACTGCCAGTGGAGGCATGATGCCGGGGAGCGCGGCGTTAATCTCCTCCCTCCCAGACACTGTGCTCCTAGCCTCGGGCTACTCCCGCTCCCATGTCTATCTGGAGCCAACACATGCACTGTTGCTTTTCCAATAACTCCGCTCAATTGCCCATCAGTCCTCCCCCTGCTCTCAGCACCGGCCGCTGCATTTTTGTTCCGTTATTAATCTGGAGAAATGCCCCGTGTGAAATAATTAACCCTGCCCAGTTCTTTATTTCTTGCCGGATATATTTCTCCAACAGCAGGGTCGGCAGGCGAGGATAATGGTGCCATTGAATTGGCCTGTGTGGATGTAGAAGGATACATGTGGTATGGTGGGCAGGGGGGTCTCACCTCATTCTGGGGAAGGCAGAGGACGACGTGTGTGTGTGTGTGTGTGTGTGTGTGTGTGTGTGTGTGTGTGTGTGTGTGTGTGTGTGTGTGCGTGTGTGTGTGTGTTTGCACATTACAGATGCACCAGTAACCTTTCCAGCTAATGAAAGAGAGAAAGAGAGGCTAATAAAACCAGAAAAAAACAGGGAGGGTCCATTGTGGAGGATGTGTGGGACAACGTTTGATTCCCTGTGCAAACGTACACACACACACACGCGCACACACACACACACCGCCCAGCCCAGCCTAGCCCTCTGCGCACCTTGTGAGTGTGATTATGGCCGGGAGGGTGGTAATGTGTTGTGGTGGGGAGAAAAAGAGGAGGAGTGAGGGGTGAGTGCTCTGGCCTTGAGTTCCACCCAGGGCTGCCTTCTCCGTCTCTCTCTCTGCGTGGCCATTTCTCACTCCTAGGGGAGGCTGGCTGTGTGCAGCAGTAAGTGCAGCCTGGCACAGTGAAGCTGAGTGTTTAGGGACCACCTTGTGCTTTCCTCCCCTCAGTCGCTCTCTCTCTCCGTCTGTCTCTCTCTTTCTCTCTCTCTCTCTCTCGCTCTCTCTCTCTCTCTCATCTCTTTCTTTTCCCCTCTGCTTTCTTTCTTTCTCTCTCTCTCTCTCTCTCTCTCTCTCTCTCTCTCTCTCTGTGCTTAGCTGCTGCTGTTTGGTCCCAGGGTTGCCAGCTGTGCTGAGATAAAGTCTTGGGAAAGTAAAAGCCGTTCTGTTGGTGAGAAAAGGGCTCTCCTAAATGTCTGCCTTTAGTCTCCGCTGGGCCAGTCAGCCGGTAGATGATAATTTCAGTACTACATCCATGCATCTATACCGCAGATTAACCATATTATAACGTTACTTTAATACGAATTCCCAGTCTAAAGTGTTAACTGGTCATGTTTCTGTAGAGCAGACAGGAGAGGATGGTCAGCCTGCTACCATGGACAAGCTGTCGAGTGGAGTCAACCTCGAGTGTCAGTCAAAGTGCAATTCATTTTCACGCACGCCACGTTGACTAGATATATTGTGTTCTATTTATCTGGCCTATGCGAGGACACACACACACACACACACACACACACACACACACACACACACACACACACACACACACACACACACACACACACACACACACACACACACACACACACACACACACACACACACACACACACACACACGCACACAAACACACACACACACACACACACACACAAACACACACAGCCTGCTATCCTGCTGTTTAGGTGTGCGGCCGTCGACAAAGACCGGGTAAACCCCTCGTTCTCAGAGAGGGCATACAGGGACGTGAATGTTTGCGGGGGCGCTGGGTTCGCATGAGTCAGCCTGGCAGTGATGAATATCCATCTCCATCGCGGACCGAGACCTCCATAATTCAAAGCAACAGCTGGATCACCGCGCGCCGAGTTGATGAGAGGGATCTTTAGCATCTTCCTCCGTCGTCCCCCCTCCCCACCCCCCTTCATCAGCTGCCTGTCTGTCGGGGCTGCGCGGGGTTCAGATGTCCTGTCAGAGACTCTGCTACACGCCGCATCCTTTTTTCCAAGTCTCCCAAATGCCAGTCAAAGAGACAGAAGCAACACTCCAAAGGGGGCAATTAGAGTGGAGAGAGGAGGGTCGTGTTAGGTGAAGCCCCGGCCTGGTAGAAAAAAAGAAGGGAGAGAAGCCTCAGAGCGAGCAAAGCAGCTTTTCCCCTCCCTTTCCCCTCTTCCCCCTCTTCCTCTCTCTGCCGGAGCAGACGGCTGACATTCAGTCGAGGACACCTCTGGCTGCCGGTTAGAAATGAGGGGGAATGAAGGCGCGGGATGAAGGGGGGAGTGACGGCTGAGGGTGGGGGGGTGGGGGGGTGGCGGTGAGCGACTGACACAGTATTTTGAGGGAGAACAGACATGGCTGACTCACTCTCTCTCTCTCTCTCGCTCCGTCTCTCCCTGGCCTCCCTCCCCCTCTCCCTCTGTCTCTCCTGGCGAGGTCGACCCCCTCTTCCTCGTCGTCCTCCTCCTCCTCCTGTGAGATTGCCTGCTCGTCTCCGTCTGCCTCTCTATCGGGGCCTCATTGTTTTACATCTCTTCGTCCCGTCTTTTATGGCTGCTTCGTCCTCGCCGCGGACCCCCCCCCCCCCCCGCCGCCACATGATGACTCTCTTCCTCAGTTATCGTCTCCATTTATCACCAGAACTATCCACGTCGCCTAGCGCTGACTTTGGGAGGATGGTTTTCACATTGGCCCGCACTCACTGACTCAACCACGCACGCACGCACGCACGCACGCACGCACACACACACACGCACACACACACACACACACACACATCGGTACAGGTGTGAGGCAGCAGCGTTTCCTCATATTACTCTGCATGTTCCCCAGGCTGCTAAAATGCTAATTCAGGTCTGTGCTTTCTTCTGCTTTTGCCTGTGTTGTCTCCAATCTCAGTGACCTAAGAGGAGGTGGTTATTGCAGTGAATTGGCGAGCTACCTCTTCCAATCTGCTGATACATGATGGCTATGCTGGTGACTCATAGCTCCATATCAGAGAGTGAATGATGAGCTGTTGGTCTCACTGTGCTTACATGAACTCCCAGAGAGGCAGTTTTGAGGTGTGCATATTTTGTACTGGGCAATTCTAAATTTCAAAGTGGCATGGTTAACATTAGAGTTGAGACGTTTTGAAACTTCTAGTTACATTTCCTCCGCTTCTTGGCTTTCGTGAATGTTTGCATAGTATCACTTTTAAGATCAAGAAGGAAAGTTTCCAGGCCACTTGAACACAGGCCATCTTTTCTCTATGTTAAAAAAACAAAACAAATCAAGAAGAAACCGTTAGAAGATCATTACCCCCCCCCCCTCTCTCTCTCTCTCTCTTTCTAACTTGCTCTCTCTCTCTTTCTCTCTCTTTCTAACTCTCTCTCTCTTTCTCTCTCTCTCTCTCTCTCTCTCTCTCTCTCTCTCTCTCTCTCTCTCTCTCTCTCGCTCTCTCTCTCTCTCTCTCTCTTCTCTGCCCCTGGTAACAAGTCCACAGACTCCAGAGAGGCAGGGCAGGTCTTAGGATAACCATTGGAGGCCGGTGTTTGTTTTTGAGGGCTTTCTATGGGTGGAAACATGTTGAAGTGCTTAAGCCCTATAGGAGGAGGCGGAGCAAGCATGGGGCCCAGAGAGACCATGTATTCAGCTGAGGGAGAACCAACTGGCCTGGGCGCCCAATTAACAGTCCTGGCTGGATGATACAACAGCGTCTTTTAAAACAGCCAATGCCTCGCTAGTACAGAGGCCAGGCTACAGGGTTGAGGAGGCCTGTGTGTTTGTGTGTGTGTGTCTGTTTGTGTCTAATAGAGAGAAGAAAAGAGTTGGTCGGGGGGGGGGGGGGGGGGGGCGGGGGGTCTTGGGGGTGTGAGGTGGGGGATGGGGGCGGGAGTAGGAGGGTTAAGGGGGTCACCTCTGTCCTATATTTACTCTCTCCTTAATCCGGGTGAGTAGCATGCTGTGAGATGTTGGGCCGACTGTTCCACTGAAGCGAGCCTCCGACCGGGGTTTCCCATGGTGTGTTTTCAATTAAAACCGCAGCCTGGAGAGGCCTTCCGCCCCGAGCCCGCGTCCTTCACCCACCAGCCAGCGAGCGGTTCAAACTCGTTTACAGCGTTCACAGTGCATAAAACCCCCCACGGTAAACAAACGGTCGGTGTCTTTTTTTGTAGGGAGAGTTTAGGGTGCTGCTGGTTTGTCATAGGGTCCGGGATGCAGGAGGGGGGGGGGAGGGGTTGGGAGAACAGACAGGTGTTCAGGAGGAGGCCAGGTAGAGGTGCTCTCTTTATGGATCGATGCCTTTCCGTCTGCCGCGTCAGGTCCTTGGCGTGGCGGTTTGAAGTGTTTTCGCCGAGGCGGGATGCAACTGTAAAAACCTTATCCCCCCTTTTCCTCTATCGATTTCCAAATGTCAAAAACCTTAACCTTAAGAGGAGCAGAATGCACTCCGCCTGACTGAACAACCTGCTCTCTCTCTCTCTCTCTCTCTCTCTCTCTCTCTCTCTCTATCATTCTCTCTGGCTCTCTGTTTCTCTTTCTTTATCTCTCTCGCTCTCTCTCTCTGCTCAACAAAAGCTATTCAAACGGTTATCCCCCCCGTCAGTTATTCCTCCAGTATTGGCTTTCCCCCCATAGTATGACTCACCAGACTGGATGTTACACGGGAAGCAGTGATGGCTGGGAGCGTGTCAGGCAGACGGGAGCGGGCGCTGACGTTTGGGATGGCGTCGGGAAAAGGGGTTCGTTAGGGATTACGAGGCTGGGGGAATGTTGGGAGTTAATCCCGCTGCCTCAGACACCACACTGAGGCTGTCGGCTTCAGGATTAACCCAGCCTGTTGTTTGATACGCTGTGAATTAACTGACATAGGAGGGGGCGCTAATCCACCTGGTGTCTGACACACACACACACACACACACACACACACACACACAAACACCGACATGACAACACGTCGTTCAAAAGACAACAGAGACGTCAACTGCCTGTCGACAATGTGCCAATAACCTACAATGACATGTTGGTAGAATCACAAGGACATGTGATTACACAGACATTCAGTAAATAAAAAAAGCGTCTTGGTCACTCTGTGACCTCGGTTCTCTGAGTGAGAGAACGAGACGTCACCACTATGGGAACACTCCCGTCTTCAGATGGATCTACCTGAAAAATCTAAAACCACGCCAGTTTACTGACCGGGAGCGCTCTCGCGTGACCCCCCACTCCGAGGGTGTAAAAGGAACGGGCGCGCTCCCGCCATCATCTCACCTAATTGTGCACAGACAGGTGAGGCAACACGGTGGTCACATCTCGGTCTCTCACTCAGAGACCCGAGGTCACAGAGTGACCAAGACGTTCTCTTACGTTCAATCACTCAACGTCACCACTATGAGAACGAGGTATACCCCCCACGCCGAAACCTGTCCACACCCACACCACATCGACGTAAAACGAGGGGCACCCCATGGGCCCCTGGTGCAGGATGCCTTGTATGCTGCCACAAGAAAGAAACCCTAACACCCACCCTGGGTGAAACAACAGGGAGGAAACAAACAGACATATGAATGTATGCCTTAATGGCTTAAGTCAAAGAGCCCACTGAGGCAGAGAGAACGCTGTGCGCCACAGAGTTTCTAGCCACATCCAGATTATAAAACCGGACAAATGTGTGAGGAGATGCCCAACTCGCAGCTGCACATACATCTTCCAATGACACACCCTTTAAAAGGGCCCAGGAAGCCGCCATGGCCCTGGTTGAGTGCGCATGGAGAGCCTCCGGGGGCTCCAAGTGAGCACATGAGTAAGCCATCGAAATAGCCTCCACGATCCTGTGGGATAGACGTTGCCTTGACAACGCCCTGCCCGCCACTGGACTCGCAAAACAGACAAACAGCTGTTCAGAGCGCCGAAACAGACTCGTGCGCTCCACATCCATGCGCAACGCCCTGACAGGACAAAGCGTATTTAATCTCCTATCCCCCTCCAATCGAAAGGGAGGGGGGCAAAGGGCTGATAGCGAAATTACCCTATTCCTGTAGTCCGAGGAAATCATTTTAGGCAAGTAAGAAGGGTTGGGGTGTAAAACAACCGAAGCCCCCCCTGGCGCAAACTGGAGACAGTCAGGACTGACTGACAACGCCGCCAAATTTCCGACTCTCTTGAGCTCTTAGGGCTCAAACGGGGACTGCGATAGAGCGGTCAGCACGGTCGGCAGGTCCCAACGCGGCATCTTGTTTGGAATCACAGGGCGCAATCTCCTGGTGCCCTTCAGGAATCGGGAAATCAGAGTATGGCTGCCGACACTGGCACCGCAGATGCG
This sequence comes from Galaxias olidus, assembly GCA_026901105.3. Classification (NCBI taxonomy): domain Eukaryota; kingdom Metazoa; phylum Chordata; class Actinopteri; order Galaxiiformes; family Galaxiidae; genus Galaxias; species Galaxias olidus. Next base: position 107,968 of record JAPMUY010002984.1, on the reverse strand, counting down.
CAAATGGCATGCGGATATGGCCGCTACATATACTTTTAGCGTAGATGGTGAACGACCATTTTCAAACAGCTCCTGCAGAAAGGAGAGATTTACACCTATCCCACAATCGATTGGGTTGTGACCCAACGCTGTGCACCACCTCTCAAAGACTTTCCATTTGCGTGAATACAGATTGCGTGTGGAGGGTGCTCTCGCGCTCTGTATTGTAGCTATCACGGAATGAGACAGTCTAGTGCTCAACAGGGTGACCCGCTCAGGGGCCAAACCCATAGATTCCAGCTCTGAGGGGATGGGTGCCAGATCGTGCCTCGTCCCTGAGAGAGAAGGTCTCTGCGCACGGGGATCTGCCACGGCGTCGCCGCCAGCTGCGACATCAAGTCCCCGAACAAAATTTGGCTCGGCCAATTCGGGGCTACCAGCAACACCTCCGCTTTCTCCATCCGTATCTTCCCCAGCACTTGAGGGAGAAGGGCTACCGGAGGGAATGCGTAAAGACACGCCTTTGGCCACGGGTGGCCCAGGGCGTCTATACCCAGTGGTGTCCTCCCGAATGGAGTACCACAGCGGCAGATGAGCGTCGTCTCGCGATGCGAATAGTACGACGTCTGCTCTCCCAAACTGCGCCCGAATGCGGGTCACCACTTCCGGGTGGGGACGTCACTCCGTTGCGCATGGGTCTCCCCTGGATAGGAGATCCCCACCATGATTTAACCGGCCCGGCAAGTGAACGGCGCGCAGGGACAGAATATTGCTCTGCGCCCAAGGCGAAATCCGCTGCGCCAGCTTGAGCATCGCAAGGGAGCGCACACCTCCCTGGCAATTGACGGTGGAAACGGTCGCTGTGTTGTCTGCGCGGATCAGCACATGACACCTTTTCAGTTGTGACTGCAAATGTTTCAATGCGAGGAGAACTGTATGTAGCTCCAACACATTTATATGGCAGCGAGTTTGGGGACCAGAACAACCCCATTCACGGCTCTGCCCTCGCAAATTGCCCCCCAGCCTGTCAGTGACGCGTTCTTTGTTATGACACGGCGTCTGTGAATTTGACCATGGGGGGCCCACTGCGTTAGGAGGTCTCTGTCACTCCATCGGGCAAGCGCTACGAGGCACTGTCTTGTTATTTTCTCCCAGCGCTTTGCATCCCGCTGAGGATGGAAACAAAGAGAATTGAACCTCAACTGAACTGGCCTCATATGAAGCAACCCAAGAGGGATAGCTGCAATAGCTGATGTCATCAGACCGAGGAGTTTCTGACATTGCACTACTCGAACCAAACTGTGTAGGCGAAATGCTGCGATGCAATTGCGTAACGCTTCCTGATGAGTGGCCGTCAGCCGAACGCGCATCTCCACTGAGTTTTTTTCTATGCCTAGAAAATACGTTATCTGGGCTGGCCTCAGAGCACACTTCTCCCAGTTCACTTTCAGACCGAACGCGCTCATATGGGCCAGGAGTGCGGAAACGTGTTCCAGAGCCAGGCTCTACGAACTTGCGCATATCATCCAATCGTCCAGATATTAGAGGATTCTCATGCCCTTCGTGAGTAAATGTGCCAGAGCAGCCTCTATGCACTTTGTGAAAGTTCGTGGTGCCAGGCTTAGGCCGAACGGAAGTTTGATGAACTCGTAGGCCGTGTTTTGGAAACCGAACCTCAGAAATTTCCTGTGCCTCGGTGCGATAGGAATGTGGAAATATGCATCCTTCATATCCACCATTACAAAATAATCCCCCTGCCTGACATTGCGCATTATCTGCTGCTGTGTCAGCATGCGAAACGGTAATTCTTTTAGGCATTTGTTTAGTGTGCGCAGGTCTAGGATGGGTCTCATGCCCCCTTGTTTCTTGGGCACTACGAAATACCTGCTGTAAAAGCCGCTGTTTTCCTCGCAAGGAGGAACAACCCGGATAGCGCCCTTCCATAGCAGGTTCTGAATCTCCTGAGACAGACACATACTCTGTAGGCTGTTTGACACTTTGGTTACCGTTATTCCCGTAAACCTCGGGGGCCTGCGAGCAAACTGCAGGACGTAGCCTGAGGATACGGTCTTGAACACCCAAGGCGAGCTTGTTTGCGCGCGCCGTGTCTCTAGCTGGGCCAGGGTAAATGACCCTGGTTGGCTGACTAAAGGAGCGCTCTCGTTTTGACACACCTGCTCGTCCTTTAGAGAGAGAGGTAGGCTTGTCAAAAGTTGAGAAGCCACACTCTGTCCAGGCATAAGCTGGCTCATAGGAAGTTTTAGCTTCAAAATATCTGAGCCCTTTTGTTGTAGGGGGATAGATCCGTGCTCCAGCAGTAGCTGGTTCATAGACAACAAATGGCTCTGCACAGAAAGAGGCATTAGGTCTAACATGGCTGCTTGTCGAGTTACTTCCTCTACTGGACAAGTTAGTTGACACAGAGACTGTGTACTTTGCTACTCTGGAACATTCATTAACCCCTGATGCACATGAAAAGCTTTCAACATTGCTTGGCATGGTGTCAGTGTGTCTTGGGGGGTGTTCGAGATTGAGTGCATGTGTGGAGAAAACTGTAGAGGGAGAGTAACCCGTGCCAGCTTGGGCAGGGGAGGAACGACATCTCCAGACTTCACAAACATGGGGACCCTCATCTTGACCTAAGGAGGGTGACCCCCCGCCTGCTTCCTCTTCTTCCCCACCACTGAACGCATCTCAGGAGCAAGGGCCCCTCCCCTGCGGAGGCCTGCGCTGCGGCTGCTGTTGCTGCGGCAGCCCCCTGCACTGACGGGGACGGTGCTGCTGTCTGGTCAAGCCCCTACCTTGACCTGGAGGGGGAGGTGGCTGGCCCCCTGGCGCCTGTTGCCATCCTGGAGTCTGTTGCCATCTGGGCTCCAGCGAGGCACCACGGTGCTGTTGAAGGCTATGTCCGTCACACCCCTGGGAGTGTGGGGTCTGGGAGGCTGAGCGTTTTGGGAGCATGCTCTTCAAGGCAGCCTCCTCCTTTCTAGCTGCCTCACATTTCTCCTTCATCTCATCCACCGCCGCCCCGAAAAGCCCCTTAGGGCTGACGGCAGCGTCCAAGAGGGAGATCTTGTCCTTATCTTGGAGGCGAGTAAGGTTTAGCCACAGGTGGCGGGATTTGCCCATCACAAACCCCATGGCTCTGCCTGTGTTTTGCGCTGTGCAGAGAGAGAGAGTGAGCACCAGGTCACAACACTTCCGAAGCTCTGTAATGGTCTCCTCCGAGGGTTGGGGGCCTGCTTCTTTGAGAAGGGTGGCCTGGTAAGCCTGAAGGAGGGACAGAGAGTTCATGGCTGCGAGGGCTTGACCCAGGCAGGCGTAGCTCTTCTCTGCCAGAGTGTTTGTGACCTTGCATGCTTTAGATGGAACAGTGGCTGCTTTTCCTGGCCACTGACCGGAAGAGTGGGGGGCCAGGTAAGCAGCTACGGAGCCTTCGACCAGAGGCATAGATACGTAGCCCATCTCTTTAGCCTTGTCCAAGGCTGTGAGTGGCCCGTAACCCTGGACAGGTGCCCTGGGGGTGTCCATCACCAGGGGCAATTGACTTGCCGTATGGCAGTGGGCATTTTCTGGCAGTCCTAACCATATTGGCTAGCCTGTCCCTCAGCTCCCCCCAAAGATCTGTAAAAATATGAAACAAGAGGCACACAGCCCCACTCGTTAATAAGGGTAAGAAATGTAAATTCTTCCCAACGCTACTAAGCTAACGTAAGCATGTGAGTGATAGCTGTGAGCGCGTAGCCAACTAATTAGCTAGAAATAGCTAAAATGCTAGCCAGTTAAGAAAACTAAAAACCGGTACCCTGCCCAGTTAATAGACACCCGGGCAGTAACAAGATAACTTAGTCGGGAAGTCCGACGTCTTACCTCCACTTCCTTAGGTTAGCCAACTCTGCAAAAAAAAAAAAACTACTCTGTAGTACTGTAGGCTGCAGTTACCTAGCTTAGCCAATGGCGCCAGCTGAATAGCGCAGCAAGACCGACGGCAACAGGAATAGCAAACGAGGCAGGGGCAGTTTTCCTTGATGCTCTGTCAGGGGCGAAAGGCAGCTGAAGGCGAGCCTGAATCGAAGGAAAAACTAAGGATAATAGAGTAATAAGTAATAATTGAATAAGTAATAGCTAACTGCTGAGAAAGCGTGTGGTAGATCCAATGAAATTGGGTGAGATGACGGCGGGAGCGCGCCCGTGCCCTTTATACCCTCGGAGTGGGGGTAACGCGAGAGCGCTCCCGGCCAGTAAACTGTCGTGGTTTTAGATTATTCAGGGCGATCTGTCTGAAGACGGAGTGTTCCCATAGTGGTGATGTTGAGTGATTGAACGAAAGAGAACTATATATCATATATACAGTATATATACAGTATATATAAAGCAATATAAGACACGCTGTGCATTTCTCCGTTCTGTGTTGGAGAAGTGGGTCAGGGCCTGTGTGTCACATCCTCTTTGGTTAGGCCAGGTAAAGCACAGGAACCGAGGAGGTGGACGACCTGCTGAGAGCGCCCGCCCGCCCGCTGGCTTCTTTTCCTCTGCTCCTTCCTTCACTTCCCCCCACGCCCTCCACACTGCTGCTCTACCCCGCCTCTCTCTCTCTCTCCCTCTCTCTCTCTACCTCCTTGTTTTCCTCCCCCGTCGTCGCGTAGGTGTGGGCTCCTCTCTCTTCGTTTCGCCGCCAGCCCGTCGCTTCACGTTTTGCGGCCCCCCCCCCCCCTCGTTTTCACTTCTGTCGCAGTGTCTTTGCATCTGGCGCTCCCCCCGTCTGGAGTGTGAAAGCGGCAGAGCCGACGTGAAGGCTCCCCGAGGTGCTGCCTCGGCTTACGTGAGGCGCTCTGGCCCAGCACGGAGACGTAGGACGCAGCAGGGACACCGCCGTCTGCCCAGGGAGAAACACGCCTGAAAGGTGGTGACTGTTCACCTGTCGCAGAACCACTGTTTTGGTTTGATGCCATTTTTTTGGGGTCAGTTTTATTCGACGCGTCATTGTTTAAATGTTGTACATAAATGCACATGTGCGACGGCTCCAACGACAGATGATACTTTTCAAAATAATGATTTATTGTCTTAGCTAGCATTAAATCAATCCCATCTTTCATTGATCCAGTCCTCCATGACCCCCCCTCCTCCAAAGAGGTCATGCCTTCACACGCAGAGGTCGCAGGTTAGAAGCAGGCAAGTGTCGTCCCCATCACGCCTTCAGTCTGACCCCCCCCCCCCCCCCCCCGAGCAGTCTGGGGCTGTGACGGATGCTCATTGCAGCTTTCACCATCATGTTTGGACAAACTGCATACATTATAGACATCTGAGCCAAAGTTATGTGGGTGTGTGTATGCGCGGCATGTTTGAATGTGCTTACAGCATGGTCATGGATGTGTGTGTCTGTGTGTGTGTGTGTGTTTGTATGTGCATGCAGCGTGGCCATGTTTGTGTGTGTGTGTGCGTGTTTGTATGTACATGCAGCATGGTTGTGTGTGTGTGTGTGTGTGTGTGTGTGTGTGTGCGTGCGTGCGTGCGTGTGTGTGTGTATGTGTGTGTGTGTGTACGTGCATACAGTGTGGCCGTGTGTGTTGGGCGTGGGGGCTGAATGCATCACTCCTGCAGAGCTGAGTGAGAGATGACTAAACGTCCTCCCATGTCTTTAGTGTGTGGAGGCTGTCATAGATCAGACAATTGATTACACATCCCCGCTCCACACACACTCAAATAATTGCACGCGAGCTGGGCCCAGCACTCAATCAGACAGCGTCTGTCCCACGAGGCACCGTCTCAAAGAAGTGTGTGAACAGGCCTCCCTCAGTGAAATATGAAATAGCCACATCATTAAGGACGCATGGCTGAGGCAAACATGTTTTTTTTGATTTCTTATTATTATTATTTCAACTTCTTTTCCTCTCCCTCACTTCATTCAACTTTCACGTGACCACCTTGACACTTCACCTCGTTATCATCCTTCTCGCTCTCTCGTCGCCCCGACGACGGCATCTCGTCCTCGTCCTCGCGTTCTCTCTCTCCGTGCCCCTGACTGCAGTTTGTCAGCCGGCCCATCGTCACACACACAGGCCTCTTCATCGGCGCGCCGGATGGAAAGGCGGAGTGGATGTCTCCGTTCGAGGACTGCCACATCTCTCCCACGGACTCCTCCTATCACCCAGATCACAGAGGAGCCTGGTGAAAGGGCCTTGAAAGGGAAGTGTTTCCCAGGGCGCTGCGCCCCCACGGAAGGAGTGGAGGCACTTTGAAATGCAGAGCGGTCAGTCGCACTTTGGCTTTCTGCCCCGAAGGACTGCTCTGCACCCCCCAACCCTAAACCTAACACCCACCCACCCCCCCAACCCTAACCCCTCCCTGTTCATGTAGTTATGGCTCCTCCTCGGTTGGATGGGAGGTAGAGAGCGTGTGTGTGTGTGTGTGTGTGTGTGTCTGTGTGTGTGTGTCTGTGTGTGTGTGTCTGTGTGAGTGTGTGTGTCTGTGTGTGTGTGCGTGAGTGTGTGTGTGTGTGTGTGTGTGTGTCTGTGTGTGCTTTCAAAGCAGCCAAAACACGTCTCGTCGGGTGTAGTTTTCATATCCCTCAAGTTGCGTTCGACACCTCCCCATCACCTTCTTCTCGGAGACAACCTCTTATTACCATACTATTCAAAACCTAATCTCACCTTTCATTCGGTCGCAAAGGGCACCCCTCCCCTCTTCGTCCCCACACACCTAAACATGTCATTATTCCTCTCTCCCCTCCCCGAGATCAAAGCCCAAACGGCAGTGATTACAGAGAGTCAGGTTTCTTTGAAGGCACGTGGCCCTCCTCTGTTTTGTTACTGTAGAAACAGACCTGGGAGACGCGGCGGTGCTCCCCTTTCCCCGGCAGAGGGACACACACCTCCGTTACCGGCAGCGCTTCGGCTAGCCGCGTGCGCTTCCAACCCCCATGGCTCAGGGCAGGGAGCTGGGGAAGGGGGGGGGGGTTTGGACAAAGAGGCGGGTCACTTTCCCCTCGCCGCCCCCCCCCCCCCCCCCCCCCCGCCGCCGCCACCGTGACTGAGAGGGGAGCCCACCACCTCATCCGTATTCTTCCCCTTCTCTCCTTGAAGCGGGAGGGTTGTAAAACACACTTTTATTTGGTCTGCGTTTTGTTCAGAAGGTCAGACATGGCGCGAATGAGAGATGAGCTGATTGCCATGTTTGTTAAGGGAGGATGGTGAGGGGAGGGTGGATGGGGTGGGTGGTGTTGAGGGTACGGAGGGCAGGGGTTTAGGGGGTGGTGGGGGAGGTGGAGGAGGGGGTGGTTCCAGCCGTCTTCTCTTGCTATTGTGAGGCCATGTTGGACGATTTGCTTTGAACTTAAGGACCCAACCACGGTGCTTTGCCCAGATCCTCATGTTTTCCAGCTGTGTATCTAAAGTGAAGAAGAGGTGGGTGAATTATCGAAGGACAGGGAATCAATTTCAGCTCGCTGTGTTATTTTTGGGGGGAAGCAGCAAACAGTTTCCATCAGTGTAAGAGAACACCATCCCCATCAGCTTCACAGAGACTAAGACTTTCCATCTGTTTGGCTCCGGACCATCAAAGAATACTAGCTAGCATTTTCTTCCAAAAGAATGCATGGTAAGCCTTCGAGAAGTCAATGTCGACGAGTGAGATAAATGCAATTCTAACTATGCATTATAATGCGTTTCGAAAATTATTATTACATTTCCATTCATTTTAATTCAGTTTAAATAGATTATTATGTTTAAATATAATATTATAACTATTGCAGGGGACTTCCCCATGTGCGTTAAATTGGTGTTGTTGGATGAAGCGACACTGTCTGACGTCCTTCGCTAAAGTGCCAAAGTGACACTGGTCTGCCTCGCACCACCGTCTCAAGGGCTGCCGGTTCACACCATAGAGTGTTGCTGCTAGCCAGCCATATACATGTGTGCACGATCAAAGACGCACACACACACACACACAAACACACACACACATACACACACACGTGCTGAAGGCTGTTTGGTAGCCCATTCTTTGCGGTGAGAAGCCGGCGCAGCGGCCATACTTTACACCACCACCCAACCCTGAGGCCGCAGTGGGACCACACAGCTGTGGCCAGTCCAGCATCCCTACCGCATCTATGACACACACACACACACACACACACACACACACACACACACACACACACACACACACACACACACACACACACACACAACCATACAAATACACAAAGGCTAACTCTTTTTTTTTTCTCACTGACACATTCACTGACACATTATGTCATTCTGAGACACACACACACAGATACACAAACACACACCAATAGACACAAACACACTCTTACACAGCCTCACCCCCCCCCCATCAGCCCACTCTATCTCGCCAGGGGCGCGAACCCACATCAGCTGAGCGAAGAAGCCTGTCACAGTGGGAGGGAGCCGCCAACCATTAGTGAATTTACGTCATCCCAAGCACTGGGGTCAGTACGGTCACACAGACCACCCAAACGCTCGGCCAGCAAGGACAAAGACAGGAACGGACAGGGGAGCGAGGGAGGGAGGGAGAGGGGTAGAGAGGGGAAGGGGGAGGAGGGAGAGGGGTAGAGAGGGTAGGAAGGAGGGGGTAGGGAGGGAGGGAGAAGGAGGGAGGGAGGGGGTATAGGGAGAGAGAGGGAGGGAGCAAGGTAGAGAGAGAAGGAGGGAGGGAGGGAGGTAGAGAGGGAGGGAGGTAGTGAGGGAGAGGGAGAGAGGTAGGGAGGTGGGGAGGGACAGAAGCAGAAGGAGAGGGGGAAGAAGGACATGATGGAGGTAAGAAGGGAGGGGGGGGGGCATTGCTCTTTATCATACATTGGATATGCTGTTAGTGTGGTGTGTTTTTTTCCTGCATTTAGTAGAGCCAGAGAGAGAGAGAGAGAGGGAGAGAGAGAGAATGACTGTGTTTGACTGCGTTTATGTTTAAAATCTCTTGTATTGACTTCAAGGCTGAAACAGCATGAGTCAGGCTAGGGGCTTCGTTCCCTTCGTACATTGACTCGGAGCAGCACGGCCGATCCCAGAGAGTCACGGTCCCCTCTCCCGGCTTCACGCTCCTGGACCCGTCAGCGTCTGGTTCGGTTCGTCATGACATGACCCAGTAATTGGCTGAGCAGAGATCCCTCGCAAAGGCTTTGACAACAGGCCCCATTTACTGTCTGAGTGCCCAGGTCGAGCTCCTTGTGAATCTTTCAGAGGCCTGATTAATCGTCTCAGAAGTGCCTCTCCACCAGGTAAATAAAGGATGAGCAAAGTGATGATTTTTCTGTTGTCCAGTCAGCAGGCTGGCTTGCAAGAGGGGTCATCCATGAATTATCAGAGAGAGAGGGAGAGAGAGAGGGAGAGAGAGAGGGGGAGAGAGAGAGAGAGAGAGAGAGAGAGAGAGAGAGAGATTGAATATTTATGTCTGCCAATAAATTGGTGTTCTCAGCTGGTGTTGGTTTTACGGGGGCTGGGGTATGACTGCTGGTACGTGATTGCGGTGATGCCCCGGCCTGCCATCACGAGGGGTTTGTTGGGGGTTTGGTGGCTGTCCACTGGCCCTGGCCCTGCTGTGTGTCCCACTGAGGACCAGAGCGAGGCTTTTACTCTGGATCAGAGACGGGCCACTCCCTGAGGATACACGACAAATACAACACAGCCCATCAGGCGGTCAAACTCCCTCTTTCTCACACACACACACACACACACACACACACACACTCACAAGCGCGGGGCAGGACTTTTTGCTCGACCATAACCATGTTACATTTACATAGGTAATCGGTTCAAATGAATCTATGAAGCCCCCACCCCCTACACACACACACACACACACACACACACACACACACACACACACACACACACTACTTTGATGACATCCCAAAGTCGCAAACTTAAGCAGAGCATACTTGCTGATATACAGCGGGCAGCATGTCTCTCAGTCTCTCTCTCTCTCTCTCTCTCTCTCTCTCTGACCTCTCTACCTGCGTCTCCTGGGGTCTCACAGCTCAACGTGAGGTCACCGTTTGTCCGGCCTGAGTCTTCATACAAGCTGACAGGGATTCATCCCAGGGCCCGGCGTGCTGCCACTCACACAGACAGACAGAGAGACAGACAGGCAGGCAGGCAGGCAGGCAGGCAGGCAGGCAGGCAGGCAGGCAGGCAGGCAGGCAAACAGGCAGGCAGGCAGGCAGGCAGGCAGGCAGACAGACAGGCAGGCAGGCAGGCAGGCAGGCAGGCAGGCAGACAGACAGACAGGCAGGCAGACAGGCAGGCAGACAGACTTAGACTCAGACTCAGCACTCTCATATTCACCGTTTGCCAAGGCTTTCCTAATGGGACCACTTGGAGAAGCTACGGGGTGGGCTGATGAAAGGGAATCCATAAACACAAGGCATCTGGAAGGTGTGGAAGTGGAGGTGCCTTTCACACCACACCTCCTGATTTAGAGAGAGACCCGCTGTTTTGGGGAGGAATTATTAATACAAGAGGGTGTTGTCATCTACATGTGCATTTTTTTTATAACTAATTTGAACAAACGCCTGTTTAGACTCACGTACAACCTGAATGAATCCACCTTATTCATCATCTGATCCACCTTATTCAGCGATGGAATATTCGTCTGGAGCTCCTTGACGACCACAGCCCCCTATTTCTCCCCCCTCCCCATCGCCGTGCCTCCCACCGGGCATCCAAAATGAGGACTCCTTCAGGACGGTTGCTAGGCGATGGGCCCCTGATTAATAGAGGTGAGAGGTGGGAGGGAGAAGAGGAGGGGGAGGAAGGGGTGTTCCTTCCTCTGTGGAGCTATAACTAATTGACAGCTGCCTGCCCGGAGGGATGTGGTCCAACCCCACACCCCCTGGTTCTACGACGGGGCAGCGCTCCATCGCCCCCCGTAGGAGAATGAGCAGGCCTGGGGAGAGTGGCCTGTCTCTGGCCCTCTGCTGGGGGGAACAAGGACCAGACGTGTTTGGTCATGGAAGAGGAGGGCAGGGCAGTGGAAATGAGAGGAGGAAGGAGGGGTGGGGGTGGGGGAGAAAGAGCAGAGGGCCAGAAAGGGAGGAGGGGCACAGGATAAAATCAACACAGAGCACAGGGAGAGAGAGAGAGAGAGAGAGAGAGAGAGAGACAGAGAGAGAGCAAGAGAGAGAGAGAGAGAAAGAGAGAGACAGAGACAGGGAGCGAGAAAGAGAGAGAGAGAGAGAGAGAGAGAGAGACAGGGAGCGAGAGAGAGAAAAGAGAGAGAGAGAGAGGAGGGCATGCGACAGACAGAGCAGGGGGACACAGCGAGAGGGGGGTCAGGGCACGCCATGCTGTTTGAGGAGGGAGTGAGGGAAGCGGGGAGGGGGTCGGGGGCTCCGTTTTGCCTCAGTGCCCGTCTGCCTCACCGTCACCATCTGGAGAGGTTCTCAACCGCGGGCCAAGCCACTCCCCTCTCCAACTGGGACGATCTGATTAGACGCACCCCTTCCCAATAAAACTCAAATTAAAATGAGATTATTGTGATCAAACTTTGAGTTTGGAGACCGGTAATGAGTTAGGAGGAAGGGTTGGGATTTTGTATTAGGTGCGTGGGTGTGTGATATATACTGCAAATGTTAGCTAACTTTGGTCTATCTCAAAATGCCTTTCAAATATTTGCTTGCCTGCCTGGATTTAAAACCGAGTCAGAAATATCTTAGAAAATCTGGGTAGTTCTTTTAGGGAGAAACTTCCAACGTGCAAAATAAATAAATAATAGCCGTTATCAAACATAATCCAATATCACTATCTTTCAGTGGGATCATTATGAGTGTATTTAGTGTTATTATAATATTCTTTTATCGTTATCTTTGGCAAGCTGGTAGCGCTCTCTTGCATTTCCACAAAGACTGAATGGGAACCAATTCAACTGAATGTCACCCTCCTTCCTCGTCTTTTAAGACAGGCAATTAAAAAGCCCACTCGTCAAATATTAAGTCTGCTTAAACATATGGAACCTGGCACAAGAAACGTAATACATCATAATATATTCAAAGTAATTAGCAAAAAGCACTTGATGCATACATTTCTTCCTCATCAAAATTTCTTCATGTGAGCATGTTTTATAAGTCCAAACTCGCATGTTAGCATTCAATTAATATCTTTAAGAATAATTTGAACAATCTGTTGCTTTTTTATAGAGAGAAATATGGAGAGCGCACATTTAAAATCCATACATCTTAGGCAAATGAACAAAACACAATTACCACAGTGTCATTTCTACCCTGCGTAATCGTAATGAGTGATTATTTTCACAGGAAGCATAAATTAAATTACAGTACGGGACGCGTTGGGCCTCATGATAGAGCGGCGGTCGCTCCGCCGTAATTATCTTCATATTACTGTAATTATTTGAAAGGGTGCAAAACGGATTATTCCCTTTTCCCCCTCATCCCGTCTGACTGCTGATCCGTCTTCAGCTTTGGCCCGAGACCTGTCACATCCAGTTGGCCGACACGTCTTCACGCAGGCTCTGACTTTGCCACGCGATCAATAGCTCCTCGGCAGCAGAAATGCATCTCCCCTGGATTATAATGAAGAAAGCCCGGTCATTTAAAATGCTAATGGCCAATTTCACCTAATAAGAGACGTCGAAGGCCCTCAGTTCATTAAAATTTAGAGGTGGAAAAGTCTATTCCAATTAGACCTCACCCTCCACCCCAAGCGTCAAACCCATTAGGATTTTAAGAAATGTCCCGTCTGGCCTGGCGTAAGTGCCGGCGCACAAGGATGTGAGCTTCAAACTTGAAGTGAAAGGTCATCGAGCAATGACACCGAAAAGGCACATTAGTTCCACTCCTTTTCCATGACCTCATGGCACACTGCATTTATGGCACAGCCTCTTCTTCACAGGCGTCCATTAAAGTTTCTAGAGGAAGTTTATCTGGAGGAGGTGATTTTGGCCACCCCTACCGTTTGCTTAAGCCCTATTCGGATTAATATTACTGGGGGATGTTGGTGATAACAATTTAGCCGTGCTCCTCAGTAATTAAACACAAGGTTCCGGACGGATTTTTGCCGAGGTTCAAAATTATAGGGGATCAGATAAGATTTTCAGATACTCCCCGGATGTACACGTCACTCATATGCTGCGCGCTCTCCGCTAGCTACTACAAACATATGCCATGCAACTTTAAACATATTTCTAGTTATTTTGGTAGGCCTATATACGGACAATGAACTTCCTAGTGTACAAATAAAATATATCTGTGCTGGCTGGCCTATATTGCTTACCTGTAGCTGACATTACAATGCCCGATTGTACGAGTTTACGTGATCTGGCACTCCTGATGGATCTTTTTTTCCTCGTTGTATGGGCAGCCAAGTGGGAATGTATGTGGGTGTAAAGTGATCCATACCCGTCAAAATGTAAGCCCCTCTCAAATTCCTCCATGACAGCTCCACTACTGAAATTGCGGCAAAAGAAATCCCTTGAGAAATGCAGAAAATACCGCAAAAATAAAGACATTGCATCCGGACAGGACTAAAATTTTCAGATGATTTTACTGGATTAAAGTCTGGAAATTCAGGAAATTACTGGACTGCGAAATAAATGACCAAATAACCCTACTTTCCCTAGAGAAACAAATCCTGTCCGAATAGTGCTTTAGTGTAATTATTTGTTACCTAAACGTTGCAAAGATGACGTGCAGAACGCTCGTGGTCACTGAATATCGCTAGCACAATCAAGGACTATACTCCAAGTATGGACATCTTCCTGATTTAGTGACGCACTTCCTTGTGTCAAAAAGCAATTTGTCACAGTTTTGTGGGAGATTGTACCCGTTGGCAGACAAAAGTAGTGTTAATGTTGAGACTTCAAAAGGACTGATCTGAACAGCAATTATTTTTTCATTCTCCCACATACATTACAATGTGCAATCAGAATAACTGTATATATAATTCGTTAACATAAAAAGGGTGCCTATAGTGGCTTTAAGGTTTTTCAGAACTCTTGTCTCTTTTTTTCTCTTTTCCTAAACCCTTTGCTTCTATCTTGTAGTTGTGTTGTAGAGACCTGTTTGACAGCAAAGGAATACCTTCGTAATGAGGAGGACAACATGGTCAGGTGTTCCATACTGTGACATTTATGAGGGGCCCTAAGATAACTGTACCCTAAGATTGAACATAAATGTAGCCGACATACATTCGAACAAAAACATTTTCCATCCTTTCCTGGTCTGTCAGTAGCTAAAGGAAGTTGTTTTGCTGGCCCACAGGGGGGCATGTGGAAGGCTACAGTCGCTCAAGTTGGAAATAAAAACCAACAGGCTTTTAATCAATTCTTGTACTCCTTCTATATAAGACCCTGGACGGCAGTCATCAACAGTATATGAGTTAGCCTCCCATTATACAGTGTGGTACATTTCTCTGAGAGAGGAAATGTTTAGCTTGGATAAAACCAACCAAATCAACCTTCTAACCAAACCAACAAAAAAAATCTGTTTGTGTGTGTGTGTATAAAGCAAAGTTATTCCAACAATGAGAGTAGATGAGCCACCTCATATAAACTGAGTTGAGAAAGCTGGAAGAAGGAATGTAGAAGGTTTGAATTTGATATAAATAGAGGATTGGCTTCATACAACATAGGCCTTCATCATGACCATGGCAAATATACTCGAAAGATACACAGGACAGTTTCCCCGTGTGTTTGTGTGTGTGTGTGTGTGTGTGTGTGTGTGTGTGTGTGTGTGTGTGTGTGTGTGTGTGTGTGTGTGTGTGTGTGTGTGTGTGTGTGTGTGTGTGTGCGTGCGTGCACTGCCATGCTCAAAGAATAAAGATGAACTCTACACCACTCCTTCCATCTTTTTCAAAAAATAGGACACATGGAAAAATCAAGTTTCCATTTCATCATCATCCTCATCATCATCATCGTAACTTTGTTCTGGAAATGTTGTGTATTGTCAAGAAACTCATAACCAAAGGACTTGCCACGTCCCCCTGTGCTACTGAGCGCACGCGACTTCCAGTATCCCACTTTTCCTTTTGATTTCGACATGAAGAGCGGCTTTCCTGAGAGACGGGTATGTCTGGGATATCGAGTCACAGTGGCGCGTCAGCGCTCGGTGTGCGATCGCACAGGCTGGGTATTAGCATACCAAATCAAACGACACAAAAGGCTCTGCCAGGGAAATGTGAAACACAAACCTCGTGCAGGGTCATCTCCGTCTGACTCAACGGGAGGAAAAGGCGGGGAAATCACTTTACTTAACTTCTGCCTCATGTCGGAGAGGCTGTGGAGCTCGGCTCTTTATACTCACGGAAGCAGTGGAAATGAATTACTCCGGAGTATAAGCCTCGATTTGAGGGTGAGTAAAACACAGTGTTCCATTGAGAACACTTTGGACTATATTATAATGTCCAAAGGAACACTTAGGGGAATTGATTGTGTCAGCCTTAGTGGCAGAAACCAGACTTTAGTCACATATAACAACATATAGTTTAATATACAAACTACCTCTCTTGGCATAGCAGACGGGGGAAAAAACGTACAGCCTCTTTTGAGCATCGAACCTCACGTTCACAGGGAAGCGCAGAGTTGAGTGAACCCGGTGACTCGTTCAAGCCCCAGCTTGATAAACTTCCTGACGGGTTTCCTCCGCGGCCTCATTGGTATGCGCGGCGAGGGCCGGAGGGAGGCGACGCTCGTTACCTGAGGATGTTTTCACTCTCAGCGGGCCTGATTAGGTCGCCTTTGAAAGGAAGCCGAAACAAGAGGGAGAGTAGCTGAGGCTCCCCTCGTCCCCCTTCACGAAAGACCAGACATGGCTAAACGAGCCCCGAGCCACCTCCGCTCACCTCGGTGCGGCGAATGGAGCAGAGGGGCTCTCTGGAAAACGCCGCGGCGATACCGAGGAGTCTGTCATTGATTTCAGCCTCTTTTAGAAGGACTCGCGGGCGTCCTCTCACAGGGTACGAGCGGGTCTGCTGAGAAAAGGAAACACACAGTTTATATATATAAAGACATGTGAAATTGTGGCTCGAATCGATTGTGTTCGACCCTGCAAAGTGCCACCTTGAACGTTCAGCCAGCCCAGCAAGCAGTGAATGAAACTCAGCTTCGTCCCCGACTCACACAACAGTCTGCGATACAGTTTCCCTGCCCCATGTGTCTTGTCCTGCACGGTGTGCAGCAGCTCTGATGGCTGTGAGTGAGGCTGTGGGCAGCAGCCTACGTGGAGTACCCCCCACACCCCACACCCCACCCCCACCCCCACACAGGAGAAAGCTTCCCTTGTCTGAGGGGGGGCTGAATACCAGCCAAGGAAGGCGGTTAGTGACCCCGTGACCCCGCCAATGCAGGCTGGGATCAGATCAGGCTGGACTGGGCCCGGGCCAGTACTCAGCCATGACATTCTGGCCCGGGATAACATTGATTATTTTTTGTGCTTTTTTTTAATTGCGGAGGGAGGGACTGCACCTATGTCCCCGTTGCCATGTTGAATCTCTTCAAAGGGGTCACAGCCAAACTTGACTTCAGACATCAAACAGAGCGTAATGTGATTGCGCTGTGCCGGGGATGGAAGGAATAAGTCAAGGCTGTAGGGGGAAAGCTGCCAACACATTTGACTCTCATGGTTGTGGCTTGTGTATAAAGTGGTCTATTCTATTTTTCTCCTAGTCAGCCATATTACTTGACATTTTGGGAGATAAACAACTGCAAAATTCCGGCTCGCAAAACGTGCCCATGATATCTGTTATCTCTGTGTGTGTGTGTGTATGTATCTATGTATATGTGTGTGTGTGTGTGTGTGTGTGTGTGTGTGTGCGTGCGCGTGTGAGAGAGGGAACATATTTGTATGGGTGTGTTGCCTGCCTGTTCATTGTGATTCAACGTTGCAAAAGGCACCTCTTAATCCTTGCCACATTTGCATAATGACTATTTCCAACTGCTTAACACACTCCAAGTCTCGTCTAAACAAGATAGCACGAGTAACAGCAGCCTAAAGAAGCAGAGAGACAAGCAGACAGTCAGCCCCGAGAGAAACAGGACGAACGACGGACGACCAGCGACCGCCACAGTCCACCCTGTACACTCCGCCGCTACCTTGTCCTCCGTCATCATTAATTAAAGGCTCTCCGAACGAGCACATGCCTTATTTGTTAGTTAAAGCGCAGGACCGATTAATTACATCAGTTCGAGAGCGTGATTTGTTGTTTTTTTTCCTCTTCCGTCTCCTGCCTCCGGCCTGGGTACTCTGTCTTGCCGTTCTAATGGTACATGGAGAAGTCGTTTGGGGCATCAGGTCGGCGGTGCTCAAGGTAACCTCGCCAGTGAGACGGGCAGAGCAGCAGCCTGCCCCCCCCGTGTTTTCTGAGGCATGGCTTTGAAGGCCAAAGGTGTAATGGCAAGTCCATCATCCCAGGGAGAAAAATGAGCAGCAAACTCACATTCTATCTATCTATCTATCTATCTATCTAAGCTGAGATGTATTTCTGTAATGTTTACTACCATGTCCATGTTTACTACTTCAGTCGTGGTGTCCCGTATAAACCATACAATGTAAAAATATACATATGTAAAAAGACTGTTAACAGTTGAATAATTTGGTGCTAAACCCAATAGGTGTGTCCCCATACAGAAAAAAACAACTGGCTCTCCCGTCTCATAATAGAATCCATTAGTTATTTCTAAATTGCCATTTCAGCACAGAAGCCCCGATATCCTTTTGATCCCATACATAAAGAGTGTCGGACATGCTTAGCCCAATCACGTGTCTGCAGCCTGCATTTCTGCCATACCTGTTCAGCACACACTAATGAGGCAATTATTTAGACAGCACGACAGCGCGTGTATCGCGGGGTTGATGCCACAGGGTCCTGGTCGCGCGGGGATTAATATGGTTAGCCAGACTTCAGAGCAGGGAAAGCAAACAGGAGGGACGCTTTCACACCAGTGTAATGAAGAAGATTTTTTTTTCTTTTTTTTTTTATAATAATAATGAATGATAAATAAATAATGACTTCTGCAATAAATTAGTCGGGAGAAGAAAGATTTGCTTCGGAGACATTCATGGAATGCATTTTAAACACTGGGCCATGGAACAAAATGTCAGTCATAGTAACACTAGTCTTCATCCATGCTGATAGGCTGATAGGCTGATATAATTACACTGTGAGAAAAAAAAAACATTGTATTCACTTTCTTTGAATACTATTATCATATGGGGGCTTACGGGATCTATAAGTCTTATAAACACTCAATTCTTAAAGATAATTTTTGACCCTGGACAGTGAATACTTTTTCACAACATGACTGAAATCTTTGCCAACTTGAAAGTGCAAGCCAAAACACAAATGTTGAAGCAAGCTATATGTGTGTGCTTGATCAGTTGTGTGCCTTTTTTTCTGCTGCGGTAAGATAAACCTGATAGAGGCGATTAGGAATAGCGCGCACACACACACACACACACACACACACACACACACACACACACACATAGTCCATAGTCTAGCTGCAGTAATCAGAGCAAAATCAATCAGCTACCTAAGGGATTGAATGCCCCAAAAGTGTACACTCACAATATGCACTTGTCTTCAGGTTTCACTAAATGAAACTGTAATTGCATAATCGTCAGCATCTTAAGTGCAGGGTAATGACCGTATTTTATCGTACACTGTGGAGTTGGTAATGCCTTTATACTGAGGACCTTTCCCCTGTGTCTTAAATGGTTTGGTGTAATACACCATACCTGTTTCCAGGTTAGTGTCTGAGGTCAAATAAGAATATTGTTGATAAAGCCTTAACATGGATTTTCTTTCTCAATTCTGAATTCATGATACAAATCTTTTAACATCAAAGGCATTGAATCACATAACATTTTTATTTTTGCCTTCACGGAAAGCAGAAGTCATGTCAGATGTGTTGCTTCATAAAATAAACATTAAAAGCATAACCAGGACTCTACCAAGTTATCATTGCACTACTGTAGATATGCTGTTTATAATGTAAATCATTTTCCCTGCACTACTGTACATACAGTATACTATATATTCTGTAGATTATGTAAATCATCCATTGCACTGTACTGTACTGCACTGTACATACTGTATACTTAACATTCTGTAGATAATGTAAATCACCCACTACTGTACACTACTCATATCGTAATTTATATATACTGTTACCATAGCCTGTTCATAGACATAGATATAGACACTGCACATATGTATATCTTTTTTTATATCATTTCATACTGCACTTTGTAAATTATGTTATTTAAACACTGCTAAAAGCACTTCTGGTTGAGATGCAATCTGTATTTCGTTGCTTTGTACTTGTGACATGCGCAATGATAGTAAAGTTGAATCTGAATCTGAATCTGAATCTGAATCTGTGGCCGGAAAACGATTGGAAACTTTTTTACCAAGGACAATTTCTGTAATTCCCATCTTGAAACCAGGGGGTTTGACTTCATTCAAATAAGGTGCTGGGAAAAGAAATGCTTAAGAAGCCCACGTTGCCTTGCCATTCGACTTAGAGTTTTCCGTCGGCAGTTGCCAGGCAGCGTGTTGATGACAGGCGCGAGGCGACGACACGCGAGGAGGAGACGGAAAGCAATCCGAGGAACAGGAAGTTGTTGAGGAGCCGGACCAAATCATCACAGCGTCTTCCACTACTGTCTCCGTGGCAATACCACCGAGAAGAAAACAAACAAAAAAAAACATCAGTGAGTTGCCCCTTCTCATTTGTTTACATGAAAGTCACGGTTAGGTTAAAATGACTTAAAAATAACTGTGGACCTTCTCTTGACGCTCTGTGCCCTCCCTCACAATGACGCTTCCGAGGGCCGTTTTTCATGCGGCTACAGTTAAAGTTAGGCATTAATATCCACATATGACCTTTTGGATGAGCTACCACATTACTCTTAAGCTTTCCTCCCTGTCTGGAGTGGACATAGAGTAATGCGTTGCTTGACCGCTGGGCTGACCTGCACGCAGGCATTAGAATGTCGACCACATGTCTTGTCTGTGTTTTAGTCGTCCATGGAAAACACACAGTAAGGCCTGAAAGAAATCCAAAGCCACTTCTGTGTAGGAAGTCTTATGCAGGATGGAGGCAATTGGTGGTATCTGCGCTGTTCCTCGCAACATGTGCTCAAGCTACACACAAGTATATGAATAAACTCGCACACACACACACACACACACACACACACACACACACACACACACACAAAGAGTACACAGAACACACACACAGACTGACTCACAAACGCTCTTCACCCTTCAGATAACATTGAACTCCGTTATTGTTTTTGTGCGCTTCCTCCACAGACTGAAACGCTTGATTGACAAGTTCAAATAACTGGAAACATTAGCATCTTCATTTGGATAACATTCACATTTTGTTAATGTCTCCGCTCTCTTCAAGGGGGATGCTACTAATAAAGGTACGGTATTCATGTTACCCAACAAGCCCTTCCTTATAACCTAATTGCTTTTGGTTCAATAGCTTAAAAAGTCATTAATTATTGGGCCAGTTTGTAATGGAGGTTAAGGTGGCTCTTTGGCCAAGGTAATGAGGCTGTGAGCCCAGCATCCAGGCAGATTTGATGGGATAATAGGCAGGGTGAATACCGTTTAATTTTTTTCTCCAGCCTTGCTCTATGATTGCGCAAGGAGAGAAAAGAGGAGCCCTTTCAGGTGGGTCTGAAATTTTTTTTTAAAATAGAAAGAGGCAAAGATAATTGAATTCCAAAGTGCTATTTGTGTAGCTGGCAACATATTATCTGTGAGGTGTAAATGGCCTCGGTCCAACGTGGACGACAGCAAAACTAATATCGTGTCGTGGTAACTCAAAAACGTGATGTGTTTGTATGTTTCAAATGCACATTGGTCGTGCACCGTGCTCTTCATTGGTTTGTCAATGGTAGATGGTTGGATGGGTTTGTTTTTTTGATGTAAGCCTGCCTTGTTATTATTTGTTTCACATCACAGCTCCTGAGTTGTTGTTTCTCGGCTTTGCAAGGTATTGATTACCTGTTTGAACTTTCAGCATAAAAAGAAAAACACCACATGCATTCGGTAAATACTACTTCACAAGTTTTAAAGGCATACTCATCTTCTGCCAGGCTAACAACACACCATCTGTAAAATAAATATAAGCAGGCTGTCACACATGTAATGCACATACCACACACGTGAAGAAATAAATCAACAGCACTTTAAGCAATCTTTGCTTGGGGAGACGCATTGAAATCACATGGTCCAGCTGAAACAGCTTTGTCAAACACAGAAACACCATTCACCATTCCGTCCAAAGTGTTTTCGGTCAAGCTCACCAACAGACACAGCCAGTCCTAACCACAGACACAACCACAGAGCCCGTTCGGACCAACGTTGTTGCATGTTAACCTTTGAACCTTGCCAGATCCAATGGCAAGATGTCAGAGGTCAACGCCCCGAGAGGAGGAATGACAAAAGAGGGATGGCGACCGAGAGGGAGAGGAGGAAGCCAAAGGGAGGATGTTGGTGGAGGTGCAGCGACAGTGACGGTGGTTGAACGGGGACTTAGCAGGCGTTTGGTCCATCTCACCTTCAATGAGAGTGGGTATAGTCTTTCAGCATGGGGGGCGGTGAAGTGGAGGAAGGGCGAGAGGGAAGATGGGAATGCCAGAGCTCAGCAGTTTGTTTGGTGTAGCTTTGAGAGCTTCCTCTGTCAGGTTTAGGTTGCCTGTGCCCGCCCATCCCCCCCCCCCCCCCATTCATCCTTGTTGTCTCCACACTCCCCTCCCCCCCCCAGAAGGGCTCAACGCTGCTGGGGGGATCTACGGGGCAGATCCGCTCTGGCTCTCCCCTTCCACTGCTCCACCTCTGGGGACCTCCTGGCTTCTTGTGACTCCACAGTGGTGGGTGTGTCCCCATGCAAAATTAATCATGATTACAAACACGCACTCACACAGACACAGACACACACACACACACACACACACACACACACACATACTTCAAACTTCAAGGAGGGCTTTACCCATCGTCTTCAAAGTGTGTTGGATTTGTTTTATCCTGTCAGACCACATGCTGTTCTGTTTATTGAATTATAGAAAATACAACTCCGGGAATGTATAACGCACGACACATATGCTAGCTGCCAACAAAGTATCTATTTATCGTCTCATGTCACATGTTAACGAAGTCCCTGAAAAGTTGACAAATAGGAACACTGTGTTTTAAAGCCTAGTGTTCTGAGGTTCACATACTAGAGTCAGGAGTGCTTTGCAGACACGTTCTTTGAGTAAGCTTTTTATAACGTTGCTTTGTTTAGTGACACGTAAACAAAGACATGTATTCTATAGTTTATTATTCAGTCATATACCGTTTCACCTGGAAGCTAAACTAAGCATATTATTGTAGTTGAATTCTCGCTGGTAAGTCTATCTCTTGTTCTCTGCATCATTCCCTGTGAAGTCAAAGGTTTCAGTAAAAAAATTAAAAGAACTGTGAAAATGTACACCCTACCTGATTTTGACACTGAACATTATATTATTTTTTGAGGTAACGTAATCTAAGTTTTTTTTTTTTTTTATATATTAAATATTAAGTGAAATAAAGAGTTGAAACGCTGGTTAGTCTATCTCACCTAAAAATATTAAGCATTTGTTTACGGACATCAGTTTCCTCACCATCTGAAAATCTGTGAGAAATGGCAAATAAAATAAGAAAAACATGATGCACAGTTTTGTTGTTATTGATTTTGGTCGAGACTCTTACCTGCTCAAAATGTCACTCTCACTTCAAACGGACAGGGAGCATAGAGGAAGTTACTAGCTGGAAGCCCTTCTGATCAAAGGTAAAGATTTGAGCTAACATTTAAACACAGGTTACACACACACTCACACACATACAAATCGGCACACACACACATGCACAAAAGACGCACATGCGCACACATTCTCACTCTGCACTTAGCCTAGATCCAATGTCAGTGGGGTCAAGGGTCATCAGCAGGTCTTTGTGAAGATCAGAGGCGGGAGACACACGAGGAGTTTGACAACACCTGCTCGGCTTCACAGAACTGTCACTCGAGCACCATCGGCCTATCCCAGCATCCCCAGGTCTCTAAGTCCGCCTCGTTACGTAACCACTGGGTCCCAATGCTTGATACACTGTGGGGCTGTTTTGAGTTATAACAGGCTGCTCTCTGGGCTATGATGTGTGTCGTTTATCAACAGGGTAAAGCAGCAAAGTCAGCTGTCCAAAGCCCACATCTGTTAGAGTAGATTTCATTTGGACCAGTGGAGGTCGGGAAAGAGATGAAGCATAACCAGGAAGCAGCGGAAAAGTCCTGCTCTCGCACACACACACGCACACACACACACAGACACACACACACACACACACACGCTGCTGTCTGCCGCCTCTAAAGAGGAATGGCCAGTCCAGACTCAGGCCAAAGCACCCCGAGGGCCTTTTGCTTTGCCGCCATATTAAATTAAAACGACTTCACTTTCCACAGCAAATGGAAAAGGGGAGCGCTTCAGTGAGTCGGCTCCACATCGGAGCAGCATCCTGCTGCTGTACACAAACCCAGACCGAGCCCCATCTCACTCTCACACACACACACTCTCTGTCTCTATCCTCTCTCTATCTCTCTCTCCTCCCTATCCCCGTCTCTCTCTCTCTCTCTCTCTCTCTCGCTCCTTCTCTTTCCTTTTCACTGTTTCTCTCCCACTCCTTCTCTCTACCCCTCCCTCTCCACCCCTGCTCTCTGTTTGTCTCCCTCTCCTACTCCTTACCATTGTCTCTCTTTTTATCTCTGTCTTTTCTTCTCTGTCCTCTCTGTCTTTCTCCATCTCCCACTCCCTACCCTGTCTCTCTCTCTCTCCAGTCCTCTCTGCCCCTCCCCTCCGGTTGAGAACCTGACATTCCTGCTGGCCCTGTCTCTTTGAAGTGGCCCGTTGGAGCGCGGGGGCTCCCGTTACAGAGGGCCAAGGCTGGCGAAAGGAGATCCGTCTGGTGAAGGAGCGCGGCCCTGGCCCTGGGGTTAATCAGCGGGCCGGGGGGCAGCACTGCCCACTCTGTCCCCACGGTGCAGCTGGAACAAGACGCACCGTGTTGTAGAGGTGAAGAGAGGCAGCCACAGCCTCGGCACTTTGAAGTCCACTGGCAGGCTGCGACTCAGAGAAGAGAGCCGGCCTCCCTTCAAAAACACACAGGGTCACAGGGTGTAGCGGGTTTGTTGAGTGGGTTTGATTGTGTGTGCTCCAGGCAGAGCGAGGGGAACGCTGACTAATCTCCGTTTGAACCCGCTCCTAGTATGTGCTCTGTATGAGCAGCGTTTGTTTGTTTTTTTTACCTTGAAGACTTCAGTGTCTTGTCCTTCCTATCGTATAATAATACACTCCATTCGCGTAATCCTTCCTATAAAAAAAAAAAAAAACATGTGTTTCCTGATGGTCTTTGTGTTGTGTTTCGTTTTGAGTGTAGAAACCAAATCCTTGTCCATCTACCACATCAATTCTAACCACGACTCCGAAAGAGGTGTGGCGTGAGCCCCTACGCCAGGAACAATTGGTTTCAATGGGTATTCTGAGTATACATTAAACCTTTATTATGAAATAATGAAACCATTAGGTGAGTGCACTTAGCATGGCCATCATGCATGTTCACATTTAGATTGCTTTTAGCTTGACTTTATGCATCAGTGGTATTATGGGAAGGGAGGCCTTCTGCAAATAATCAGTTGACAATAGATCTAGATAAAAACACAGCAAACCGCACGCACACCATCCCAAGAAAACACATTAACTGTAAATTAACAATTCCATGCTTCTGAAATGCTCATTACAAGTCAGGTGTATATCACTACCAGCAGCCCAAGAATAAAAAGAAAAAAAAAGAGAAAGAAAATCAATAAGCAAATCTAATGCTCATTTCCACTGGCTCATCTAATTCTAATGGCATCTGATTATGTAAAATAATATTAAAAAAAAAAACCTTGGTCAAAAGGGAGGTAACTTTGGTCATGTCATGTTTAATGACATCTCGGGAACCATTCCAGTTCACATTTATAACACTGCGCGTGAGCTCAACATTTTAATAGGTAGCTAACGGTTCCACATTTCTGTGGCCTCGGCAAACATCTGAACCTGGCGGCAGCGTCAGCTTTGTTTCCAAGAAAAAGTCGGACACGGAGCCAAGTTGATGTCAGTGTAAAACTATCTATAATAAAACACTGCAAGGTCCATACTGGGGCTAAATCACCCAGCAGTTTAAAAAGCGAATTTTATATTCTGTTATCACAGCATCAATATCCTTAGTGACTATGTGCTATCACTGACAAAAGCATTCCGCTGAATCCATTTATCTTCTCCGCAGCATCTGGGCACAAAAACCAGGGTGGACGTCGTCCAACCTGGCAACGTGTCAAAGTCAACAGTACAGTACACTCCACACACACGGACCCCGCTATGCTAATCTAACTCCGTATTAACTTAGGTGCGGCGTAGACTCTAATACCAACGCAAATACACACAATGACAAGTCAATGGCACAGAAGTGTGACACTGTACGTGCTAGCCGTGTTCTGTGTTCAACTTCTGATGTGTCTTTCGTTTGTTTTAATGAGAGGGTCATTCAAATTATGTTCTAATATTTCTGAAATGGGGAATTATTAGTTGAATTAGGTTTGTTACCAAAGGACTGTGGAAACGTTGACATCCTGGCCAGCTGCAGACTAATTTGATGAATGACACACAGGTGCCAAAGGTTTTCATGGCCACTGCCATCTTGTTCTAAGTGCATTACCAGACATGACCCTAGATACAACTGAAGTGTCCCTGTCTGCTCTTTTTGTCTGTCTATTCAATGCGTGCATGTGTGTGTGTGTGTGTGTGTGTGTGTGTGTGTGTATGTGTGTGTGTGCACACGTATGTATGTGTGTGTGTGTGTGTGTGTGTGTATGTGCACACGTATGAGTGTGTGTTGGTGTTTGTGTGTTGCTGTGAGTATGTGCTTGCATGTTTGCGTGTGTGTGTGTGTGTGTGTGTGTGTGTGTGTGTGTGTTTATCAGAACAAGAGCGAGATGCCCAGAGATGGATTTACTCCTTGAGCAATGGTTTTTGGCGAGCGCTAAAACATTTAGCATTCTGTCCTTGGGGTACCGACTTCATTTGTGTCTTTTGTTTATCAAGATTTTTGGAATATTAACAAGGGCCATTACTCCGGTCACAATGAAGCAGCGTTGCATATCCACACATCTGCACATTTCCAGACGACTCTGGAATGTTGCCTCCCGTCTTAATTTCCCGCTACACGGGAGCCGTGAGATCCGTCATTTGCATACGCGTTAAAGGTCCTCTGTCTGTCGTCTCCCTGCTCCTCCGAATCGGGATGTTTGTTTACTGGTAATTTGCATGGAGTGTAAACAACATTAGTGTGATGGTCTGTTGTTGTGGCTGCATTTACATGTGTCGGATTGCCAAGGTAGCCGTGGTGGGGAGGGAGCGTAGCGACAGACGGGCGATCAGTATTCTGACTGTTGCCACTGGCACCACCGGTGACTCGGCGGCCTGGGAGCGATAGTGCCCGCTCGTTCTCCACGTCGGCCTGGGAGGGATCGTGCCCGCTCGTTCTCCACGTCGGCCTGGGAGGGATAGTGACCGCTCGTTCTCCACGTCGGCCTGGGAGGGATAGTGCCCGCTCGTTCTCCACGTCGGCCTGGGAGGGATAGTGCCCGCTCGTTCTCCACGTCGGCCTGGGAGGGATAGTGCCCGCTCGTTCTCCACGGCGGCCTGGGAGGGATAGAGCCCGCTCGTTCTCCACGTCGGCCCGGGAGCGATTGAGCCCGCTTGTCATCCTGCAAGTCGGCCCGGTTCCCAGACAGGTGCTCGAGACAACGGCGTCGGGCGCAGCCCATCCACCCCCACCCCAGACCCCCCCCCCTCTTCCGAGTCCCTCCAGCTCCAAAACTTCAATATTCATGTTGGCCGATAAAGGGAATTACTCGCTGATTGCTTGGATGAGCACTGATGCATCTGGCAGATTGAGCCCGAACAGAGCAGGCACCGGACGGGGGGACGGGGGGACGGGGGGGGGACGGGGGGACGGTGGGGGACGGGACGGGGGGATTCAGATTGTTTCTCTCTCTCTTTGGCTGAACTTTCAGTGAGAGCAAAGACTATTAGCTGCAGTGTGTCTTCTTATCTCACTTGGCACACATTTGTTCCTCCACTTGGCCAAATGTGTCTGACAATGAACAGGGCTGCGGGGGGCTGGGAGAGCAGCAGCTCCCGCTCGTGTAAACAACCCCCCCCCCCCCCCCCCCCCCGCTGCTAGAGGAAATGCAGGGAGCACACCAGGGCACAGGATTCTCAGCTACACACGTCACTCTTCAGTCTGATGGACGGGGCAGTGTTTGGTGATTCAAAGCGGTGGACAAACCACAGGCCAGCTGGTGGGGCTCTTTGTTTTGAAACCTCACTTCATGTTAGAATGTTTTGTCTTTTTTCTTTTTTTTTTTTTCGTAGCTGATTTAAGCCACAAGTTTGATACGACGGTGAACACGTAATGAGTGTACAAGTCAAATACAGTTCACGTTTTAAGCATATATGAAGATTCAGTCACATAACGTTTGCCTTCCTCCTCAGGCTTTTTTACACTATCTTCAAAGTTGACAGAACTTGAGCGCTGGCGAAGGTGGGTTTGATGGAAAAGGCCCGTCTGACGCAGACCTTCGGGGCCGACGGGGGCCCTGGCTCCTGACACGGGTGACTCCGGGTAAAGGATGGCCCTCATTTCGGTGGACACGGCACTGTGTCTGCTCCCCCGGATCTGGGCGCCCATTCCATTTCATGGTGCATCGCCCCTCCGTGTGATTACGCTGGGCTTTCAGGTGCAGAGGAGGAAATGTCTCGTGAAAATGATGTCCCTGTCAGCCGCGCCGCTCTCCCTTCCTCCAGCCGCGAGCCTGTCGGCCTGCTGATTGGTGGACGGCTGCTACCTCCCGCAGAGTGACCCCGCCCCCCTGGCTCACTGGCCCTGACAGCAAATGAGGGGCTGCATATGTTAGCGGGGGAGCCACGCTCCCTGCTCATTTACATTGACCTAGTGGAAACCACAGTGCTTAATGCCATGGCAGCGGTGGTTAATGGTGTCGCTGTCTACTCCCTCCCACACACAAACACACACAAAACTCTCCCACACACACACACAAACACACACACACACACACACACACAAACACAAAACTCTCACACACACACACACACACACACACACACACCTACCTACACACACACACACACACACACACACACACATACACACACACACACACACAAACACAAAACTCTCCCACACACACACACACACACACACACACACACACACACATACAGTCACACTGCCACACCGCTGCATGGAGATGTCATATGCCACAGGTTAACGGTAACAATCTATTAAGATGCACACGGTGTCCCTCCAAAGCAGCGCCTTTTACTATCAAATAATGCCATTTTATTGTGCGTTAAGCGTGTACTTGTTTGTGTTTGTGATTGGCTGGGTGTGCTTATTTGTGTACAGTATATCTGCTTCACGGAATGTATGTGTGTGTGTGTGTGTGTGTGTGTGTGTTTACTGCTGCTCAAACCAAATGCCCATCTTGCAAAATAATGACATCATAGATATCTGGCGCTGGATTTCTATTGGCCTGTAAGGAGCTGAGGAAGTTGAATGACAGCCAGAATGAACATGCATGACAAAGAATATGAAGCCGATTGGACGTGGACGTGATTTGTAATTAATTAGCCATTAGCTGATTCTTTGGGCAGCTGAGACTTCAAAATAAAACCTTTTCAGCATTTCCCCGGAATTATGCAGTACGCGCCCGCAAGCTCTTTGCCTTCCACGCCTCCCATTTTCAGAACTCAAATCCCGCAGGTCTTCAAAAAGGAAACTCAAACATTGAACTGATGTTTCTGTGATTACTCAAAGCCATTTCTCAACAACACTTAATCTCTTGGTGCTCTGAAGCACTGACAGGTGTGGAAAACGGTGTTGTCATCAGCCGGGCGTGTTTGAGTGCGATTGTGTACCAACACGCGCTAATGCAGTGGACACACAGGCGCAAGGACATCCAATACAGCAGCTCTCTCAGGGGTCTTGTGCTCTGTAGCCGACTCCAAATGCACAACGCACAGCAGTAAAATGTGTTGGTGCATGTGTGTGTGCGTGTGTGTGTGAGTGTGTTTATGTTTGTGTGTGTGTGTGTGTGTGTGTGTGTGTGTGTGTGTGTGTGTGTGTGTGTGTGTGTGTGTGTGTGCGTTCATGTGTGTCTAAATGCACACGGTGAGTTTAATCTTGGCAAGGTGATGTGGCTAATAGAGGAGGGGACTCTCTTGGGGCTGTGCAGGTCTATTCTGGAGCAGAGAGAGTGAGACAGGGGGGGGGAGAGAGAGAGAGAGAGAGAGAGAGAGACGCTGGCTCAGGAGGCTGGAATCCTCCAGGACACCAGAGATGTTGGGACCCCCCCACCCCCCTCCCAGCCGGCACCACCCACCCACCACCACTACCCCCGCACCGAACTAAACGCTCATCCATTATTCATGTGTGTATCACTTTATTGCTGCGCAAGGTTTTCGCTCTAAGTTGCAGGGCGCGTCGTTTACGACACCCTAGCCGAACCCCCCCCCCCCCCCCCCCAAATTACCACCAAACTTTCCTTAGCAATCTTTATTTTTCTGATCCCAGCGTGTTTCCCCCTGTTTGTTTTTTCTTCTTTTTTCTCCTGTGATGACAACCTCTGTGAGTTCTCCTCTGGAGGGGAGGGGCCTGTGAGGGAAAGGCTCTGGGATTGCATTACTCCGTACGGAGGGGAGGCAGGCCTATAGGAGCGGAGGTAATGCCTTCCTGTTGGAAGTCCAGCAACATAAGGTCGTTCCATAGATCAGGAGATTTATTTAATCCGTTCGCTGGGTCCCTGCGGTGCGGACGATGAGCTGGGAGTCTTTCCAGTCCTAGCAACAGACAAACACGCAGGAGTAGAGGAAGAGGGGGGTTGCGGAGAGGGGCCGAAGAAGTGCCCGGCTCCCTTTGGAGTAATGTGGAGGCTAATGCAGTGTGACATGCCGGCTTGATCTGGACTACTTTGGAAACAAGGCACTGGGAGACACACTGAGGCCAAGAAAATGCAAATCTGTGCTAATTGCTAGGGAGAAAGAAAGAGATAGGAAGATAGGGGAGCAATAATGAGAGACAGAGCGAGAGAGAGAGAGAGAGAGAGAGAGAGAGAGAGAGAGAGAGAGAGAGAGAGAGAGAGAGAGAGAGAGAGAGAGAGAGAGAAAGAAAGCGAGAGAGAGAGAGAGAGAGAGAGAGAGAGAGAGGGCAGAAAGGAAGAGAAAGAGAAAGGGGGGCGGGCAGAAGGACAGAAAGAGAGTGAGAGAAAGTGAGAGAGAGAGAGAATGAGACACGGTCCAGTGTCTGCAGTGAGCCTCTCTGTCACCCAGCGTCCCCGGCTCCTGACCTGAGCGCCGGC
>JAPMUY010002984.1:70000-72500 GCA_026901105.3 Galaxias olidus | reverse complement strand
GCTCATTTTCCATGGACTGCTATTAAAAACGGTGGGATCCTCATTATAGAGAGATATTAAGATATCTTTGAGTGACTGTACCATTGGGTTAAATTCCAATAATGTGGAAAATAGATTGGATCTGTGTTTCCTCTCTGTGGGGACTTTTGGCTGTGCATACTGTACAAAGGCTTGGCAAGGGACAAGGGACACGTCACACGGGGCTTAGAATATGCATTTCAGACATCAATGGAGTCAGCAGAACAATAAACAAAACATTAGTTGACAAATGTGTCGGCAGCCCTGGGCTCTGGGGTGACACATCATTGTCAGTCATGGTTTAACAGTGCTACGCTGACGGGGTTGATGGAGGGGAGGATGGAGTGGATGACTTTGTCCCTTACGCGGGGCAGCAAGTATCAGCATACATGAGAAATGACAGTGTTATCGGGAGGCAAAGGGATGTGGCGGAGTGTAAAATTAGCGGTAATTTTTCCTCGAACAGTCACGTGTCTCGCTGAAGTTATTCAAGTGCACCAGTAATTACATTTTTTTTTCCTTTTATTTTTTTTTGACCCTGTGAACTTACCTAGTTCCCTTACATATTTAATTCAGAGTTTATTTCAATGGCATAGCACTTCATTAGCATTGAATGCTAAAAGTTAGAACACTCTGAATGAAGGAAGGATTGGGCTAAGGATTTGAATCCAGGCTGTATGTACAGCATTTCTATAGTATGATATGTTCAGTCAGAAGGTTTCAACAGCAAATGAAACCTGGAATCAGAAATCCTGAACCAAACATTTAAGACAGTAGAAAATATGTATAAATTGGAAATATGTGTATAGACATCCTCATTTCCCTGTCAAAGTGACTGTTTGGACGTGAAACAACAGAATGCTAAAGAAACCCAATTCCGGTGGCCATGCCACCTCTCTGCAGACCCCATCTTAAGTCAGGGACACGCTGGAATACCTTTGAATCCATGTAACAGCACCTTGCAATGAAGTGAGAAATTGGCTAGGAGTCATTATGCACAGACAGTAAACGCCCTGGCATTTCCCTGCTCCGCCAAACAATCATCTCCTTCTCCTCTGTCTATTTGCAATTAATGATTAAATTCCAGCCCCCCTCCCCCCCCCACCTCCCTCCCCCCCACCCACCACCACCCCCACCCCCCCCACCCCCCCCAAAAAAAATCATGTATTGACTCTGTGTGTGTATGGCCACAGACACACACACACACACACACACACACACACACACACACACACACACACACACGCACATACACGCACACGCACACGTACTCACGCACGCACACACACACACACACACACACACACACACACACACACACACACACACACACACACACACACACACACACACACACACACACACACACACACACACACACACACACACACACACACACAGCTGCTGTACACACCGCAGCATGCACGGCAAAGCTTATCTCACGCCCTTAGATGGGGGCCTATGGAAACAGTCTTGATTATTTCCCTCCTTCTCCAAAGCACCGCTGTGTGCTCTGGGATTGGACGCTTTGAGTGGCGGCTGCACAGGCACACTCACTGGCTGCAGGCTACGCAGAAAGAGACCGAGAGAAAGAGAGGGAGGGAGGGGGGGGGGGAGAGAGAGAGAGAGAGAGAGAGAGAGAGAGAGTCTGAGTGTATGAGAGACAGACAGAGAGAGAGAGAGAAAGAGAGACAGACAGAGAGAGAGAGAGAGAGAGAGAGAGAAAGAGAGAGAGAGAGTCAGTGTGTGAGAGAGACAGAGAGATAGAGAGAGATAGAGAGAGAGAGGGAGAGAGAAAGAGGCACTGCTCTCCTTCTCAATAAAGACCCCCCCCTCCCTTCAGACCGCACCTCAGCGCGTCACCCACCACAACTCCACCCATCACTCCCACCCTCCCTCCCTCCTTCCTTCCCTCCCTGCCTCCCTCCCTCCTTCCTTCCTTCCCTCCCTCCCTCCTCATGCCCAACACACTAGCCAGTCCTGGGAGTATTACATCATCCTGATGTAATGTCCAACCAATCACATGACGGCTGCACTAAACCTTCCAGGATTATGGAAGCCAACAGCTCAGACTGGCTAATGAGGCTTATATGAGAGAGATAGAGAGAGAGAGAGAGAGAGCGAGAGAGAGAGAGAAAGAAAGAGTAAAAGAGATAGATAAAGAGAATGAGTGAGAGATCCTTGAAACACCATTTTTTTAAGCCTCTGGATCGATTTTTTGCCTCTACTCCTCACTCTTGAAGATAAGTTCTATAAAAAAAGAAATAAGCACACTCCAAAGAAGCAATACTTCCCTATACTTTATTCAGTAGCGCCCTTATTTTCCAAACTACTTTTCACAAACCGTGCGTGACTTTCTTGACAGTCCTCAGTGGGCTAGTATATATACGACTACTCTCACTTAAACAAATGCATCAAAAAATTTCACCTTAGCGTTCACAATTACATGAATGCCAAAGCAAGCAATGGTGGGACAAAATTC
>JAPMUY010002984.1:60000-67500 GCA_026901105.3 Galaxias olidus | reverse complement strand
GAAAATACTTCCATACCTTTCTGTAGGATTGGCACCATATCCCAATAACAGTGGCTCTCTGGCTTGGCTCAGACAAGATGAGAGGAAAGTGTTATTTTCGTTGCTAACTTTGACTGTATTCTATGTATTTAGCTTTTTGAACCGTAATATTTGAATTGCATTGAAAGTTTTCTTCACTTGAGATAAAACACCAACTGTACCTTGTTTCATTACATTTTATATAAATATTACCAACTTCAATTTGTGTTCCATATGGTAAGATATTTACATACCAAACCTAGACTGTGAAACGTTTGTTGGAGACATCCCATCCAAAGCAATATAACACTCCTTTTCATAGAAACGCCTTCCTGTACAAAGAAAGGGTCTAATGAAGTATAACATTATGGGTTTTCCATAATCGGACATGTACAAATCCTCTCTCCCTTTATTCTGGAACGACGCTGTTTGTAAAGTTGTGGGACATCGATTGTCTTCCGGGGCGACGCTCTGATGCACGCTTTACTCTGCGTATCGACCCGGCCGCATAGATGTTTGATTAGGAGAGGAAAGCCTGAACACATTCAATCCAAACACCGGCTCAGACACCAGCTATTGCCCTGGGTGTCGCCAATTGATTAGCTGATTGAAAGGCCCATTCATTCCGGGCCACGTCTGAGTCCACCAGAGGCCTGAAGGGGTCCTCCAGGAGACCGTGTTCCAATGCCATGTCTGCTTTCACACGGAACGGGGCGCCGGGGGAACGGGGCTGCCATGCCAACCGTCTGGGTGAATAGGTGGAGCGCGGAGGTGAAGGGTGACTTGTGCATACTGTATGGGCGGTGTTATGGGAGACAGAGTGGTGTCTCTCCCTTGGCTTTGTCACGGCTGGGGTTTGGGGGGGGGGGGGGGGGGGGGGCGGGAGAGAGACAGCAACAAGGCGGTAGACAGAGAGAAAGAGAGAGAGGGGGGGACAGAGAGAGGGGGGACGAGGGGTAAAGATAATTAGACAGACAGACAGACAGACAGACAGACAGACACACAGAGACACAGAGAGAGAGAGACAGAGAGCGAGAGAGAGAGAGAGAGACAGCGTGCCCACTGTGTAAGCTGGCTCCTCCCGTCGTACTCCATCAGTGGCGGAGGATTGCGGAAACAGTCATTAGGGCAAAGGCGCAAGAAAACACGTGTTTGTCCTTCAAATACACGGCGGTCATCGATCGGTATCATTACGCCACCGATGAAATCACTGTCTAAGTGCTCTTCCTGGTCCCTCATTGAATCCAGGGCCACGGTGTGCTGATTAAAAAAAAGGCGCTGCTCGTTTGATAAGCAATTAAGGCGTGCTTTGTATGCGCCCTGGCAGTATTTCTCGTCTCCTTAGACGTTTTGATCATTATTCAGTTTGCCAACGTTTGCCCTGTAGGGGTGACTTTTGCTCTTAGTTGCATGATGCACTTGTGCAGCAGAATAACGGTGAAAAGCCTGTTTACCTTTGAAACATCCTCACGGAGCTGAACAGAACAGAATGGCACTGGAAAGGATCATCATTAAGCGACAGATCAGGAATACTCCTATAGGGACCCGAGGCGTTGAACGCTTCTATACAGTTGCTTTCTCATGTGATGTGAAACAGCTCTACTTTAGTTTAGTGACACGAGCAAGGTGACCGTGCTGCCAGCATGTAGCGGCACGCAGAACGGGAATATCACTGGGAAACTGACATCAGCCGGTAGACCCCGTCATGAACCTGCCACGTGGATCCCTGAGGGAGGGGGACCAGCGCGCGTGTCTCCGGGGAGGGTGGACGTCGGCGAGGACACTGGCGCCGCTCCGTGTGTAGTCTCCCTCCGCAGTCATGTAGACACGTTGTAGGACCTCACCTCTTTCAGCTGGGTTGGGATACAGTACCATACATTATACTCTCCGTGTAGAGGGCGCTCTGACGTGTGCGGTGGGGGTAAGAGTTTTTAAGTGTGAGTGTGTGTGTGTGTGGGGGGGGGGGGCGGGGCGGGGGGAAAGGGTTTTGAAGCGTGTGTGTGTGTGAATATGTGTGTGTGTGTGTGTGTGTGTGTGTGTGTGTGTGTGTGTGTGTGTGTGTGTGTGTGTGTGTGTGTGTGTGTGTGTGTGTGTGTGTGTGTGTGTGTGTGTGTGTGTGTGTGTGTGTGTGTGTGTGTGTGTGTGTGTGTGTGATACTGTGGTATATGCAGGCCGGGGAGCGAGTCTCTTGCTGAGTAAACCGCCAGTTACTCCACTTCAGGTCCCCTGCGTGGAGCCGTGGTCTCCATGGTTACCCATTCTGTTGTAAAGACACTGCCCCCCCCCAACCCCCCTCTTCCTCCCCTCACCATCTCGGTCTAGCCGCCAGCTCACCAGATGTGATCAGTCACAGGATTTTTTTCGGAGTGGGGTTCCTCAAAGGGAAAAACATACTGCAGATTATAACAGAGGACAGTATTCTGAAAGAGAAACAGAAACATCAGATTCTTTGAGATTTCACCTATTTAGTCAAACACAAAGGATTAGCCTAGTTAGTTAATTAGTTAGTTAGGTAGTTAGTTAGTTAATTAGTTAGTAGGTCTTCTTTGGTTGCAGATGAGTAGGTGATTCTCTGTGTTGCAATTTACAACATTTCGGTGTTGAAATCAGAGACTTTCTTTTGTGAAACAATGGCGACCCCCAAAGCAGACGCCCACATCCAAGACGAGGCTTTGACAATGAGGACGTAGGGATTTGTCAAAGGAAACGCAATAAAACGAGTCTACTTCCTCCTCGTGCTCACCTGCTGTTTCAGAATGAAACCTCATCAAACGAGAACTGGCCCGCTCCTTGACGCAAGCTTACCTTGAAGTAAAACAAGATGATCATTTTTACAATATCCTTCACGCATAATGGCTGGCTGTCACAGCGTTTTGGCAGACGCTCATCACAAAGACATTAAAACGGAATGAATAGGATAGGCATTTAAATCTGTCTCCCAGTTAATGAAATGTCTGCCCCTTCTTATCTGGCTTGCCTATGATCCATATGTTAATGTGCAACGTAGAAATATTTGGCCGTACAGCTTGCCCTTTCCTCTCTATATTCCTCTCTCTCTCTCTCTCTCTCTCTCTCTCTCTCTCTCTCTCTCTCTCTCTCTCTCTCTCTCTCTCTCCCTCTCTCTCTCTCCCCTTTTGTTATCTGAAATTGTGCTGTAAATTTAGCACAGTGAATGATGGTGCCTATCGACCTGCCCATAAAGATCATATTCAAATTTCGAGGCGCGATTAGCCCTATTTATCTGTTTAATTGGATTGAGTTTGCCTCTTAAGTATAAGATGCATGGGAGCTGCTGATTTAGAGGTCTCAGACAAACATATGCCAGGAGAAGATGGCCGACATAATTGTGTTTTAGATTAATTCCATTTGGATACAATCAATAGGTCTACCCTTGAATCTGTTTTTTTTTTTGGAGGCTAATCAAGTTATACTTGCCTATGAGATTATTGAACAGAAAACAACCCCCAGGCCTGGTGTCAAAATGAGACAACACGGAATGTACTGTGGGAGGGATTAGTGTCAGGAGACCAGGCAGATTTGCACGAGGAGAATGTGAACACCACACTACAATACATTACAATGGTTTTCAGCGTGGCGTAATTCATGCAAACATCCCCCCGGCTATGTATACCCACTGCACTAGAATCTAATTGTGTCCAATACATAATCCAACTAAGAGTTACTGTGGCAGAGGTTCAACTTCTGCTTAACATGAATATTTAAAACGCTCTGTGCCATGCGGACAAGGTTGACAATTTGTGTGTGTACGGTTAAGAGACAACTTTTTAGGGGGCGGGATGAATGAATAGGTTTGAAACCGCAGGGTAGATGTGTGTGTGTGAGTGTGTGTGTGTGTGTGTGTGTGGGGGGGGGGGGGGGGGGGGGGGGGGGGTTGTACTTGATTTGAGTTCCTTCTCTGTAGGATTTCGAGATGACAGGCTAAGTGGACGCCTCACTTACTTGTCACGACAGACAGTTGGGATCAATGTGAATCCTTTCGAGTGGCCATTAATGTGGTCTGAAAGGTGTCACTTTCATATAACTATATATGTAGAGCTTCTGAGCAGCACACAAACACAGGCATAAAACAAACACAGACACACACACACACACACACACACACACACACACACACACACACACACGCGCGCGCACACACACACACAGGCATAAACAAGCCGACTGCCTGCTCTAGCACAGGAAAGTCAAGAAATTTCATTAGCTCCCAAAAATTGATTGGGTAATGTTTTTACTCAAATCAATAGCACCTCACTCTCCTCACTAATTGGATCACATGTTTGTGCCCGAGGACGTCCAAACACCGCGGTAATGTGAAATGTTCATGAAATTATTACATGGAGAGCAGGCGCTGCTGAGGTTTGAGACTAATGCATCCGTACTAATTCACCTCTCGTAAAGGTAAACCACACACACAAACACACACATCTACACACTCTCTCTCACACACACACACACACACACACACATACATTACTGCCTGCCTCCCACTTAAAAGAGTCCCCGCTAACGGCGAGCCAACGCCAGTGTGAGTGCACAGCGAGATATAATAGCCTTTAATACTAATCATTAATGAAGCTGTCCTTATTCAGGCTGCGCGGGACATTCTCCGCGTTAAGAGTGTTTATTAATCAGGGAATAATAAGTAATCCGTGAACAGTAATGGAAATGGCTGACACTAATGGATGGCGCCTGCTCTCCCACTCTTAAGCCGGGGACTTCATTACCGACGGGCAGATTAGCGGAGGAGAAAGAGCATTAAAGAGTCCACCTGTGTGAGCGCGCGCCTTTGACAATACGATGGAACACTGTCAAGCTCGTTTGCTCTTCAAAAGGCCGTGTTTAATTAACGGTGTCCTTTCAGAGAGACGCCGCGGCGAGCGGGAATGAGCGGGCGTCAGATAAATCATCTCCGAGAGGTTTCTCCGGGCGACGCTCTTTTGAATCCCAAAATGACTTCTTCTTTCTTCTTCTTCTTCTTCTTTCTTCTTCTTCTTCTTCTTCTTCTTCTTCTTCTTCTTCTTCTTCTTATTCTTCTTCTTCGTCTTTAACTTCCTCTGTTTGTCACTCGCCAATGCCCTTGCTCAAAAGTCGCCGTGGACACATGGAGAAATGCATGCACGCTCCGCGTTTCCCTCTTTACCGCTGGACATTTGTCATCCACACCATTCCCGAGCTGGCTGGCGGAGCACGGAGTTAATTCCGGAGCGGGCCGGGGACCTCCGCCCACATCCGCCCGCTCCATACATCATCCACACGCGACGCAGACGAGAGACCTCAGTAATGGGTCCTGAAGCCATCATATCCATGGACGCGTCGCCCAAAGGGTTAAGCACTTAGACAGCGACAGCACAATACAAAGTTGGCTCCCCGACCCACCATAACATGGACTGTGAGAGTGA
Organism: Galaxias olidus; assembly: GCA_026901105.3. NCBI lineage: Eukaryota > Metazoa > Chordata > Actinopteri > Galaxiiformes > Galaxiidae > Galaxias > Galaxias olidus. Next base: position 62,062 of record JAPMUY010002984.1, on the reverse strand, counting down.
TAAGAGCATGGGATCATGCATGGCGGCGTCATATATCGGCCCCTTTTTTTAATGGAGCCCTCCAATGACTCGGCGTCGCTGCATTATTTAGATGGAATAAAACGCCCACAGCGGAAGGACTCAGAGGCGGAGATGGGTCTGAACCCGGGGAGGGACTGGAGGGGCTGCATTTAGTGCTCCGGGAGGATTAACAGTGTGAAAGTGATACAGTGTGTGTGTGTGTGTGTGTGTGTGTGTGTGTGTGTGTGTGTGTGTGTGTGTGTGTGTGTGCGCGTGTGCGTTTTCGTGTGCGTGTGCGTGTGTGTGTGTGTGTGTGTGTGTGTGTGTGCACGTCGTCTGTATGCAGCATGAGTGTGTATGTCGGTCTGTGGGTATACATTTGATCTTTGGAGTTGACTGAACTGCTAAGTTCACATGTGAAAGGGTTTTGAATGCATTTTAAGATGTATCATCATCACCGCTGTCTGTTAGTATTCATGGCAGACTGGGGTTTGTTTGTGTGACAGCAGCGATTCATTCTGCTTTTGACTGCTTTTTTAACCCCTTCACCCTTCAGGCACCAGACTCCCAAGTGTTTTGCATATTGCAGATGTGACCTACTACTGCATACGTAATTCCTCACTCACCCCCATTTAAACGAGACGTTTTGAATAACAAACAAGCGAAGTCCCTTGGTGTAGATCTTCGCTAAGACGAACGTTTCGAAACCCTCGACAACACGCCAGCGCCACAAGGAGGAGCCTGCGCTGGCCCGTGTCAGGGAGCAACACAGGGAACTCATTTCTCCGTCAGAGCAGCGCCGGCCAGCAGGGCGCCGGCCGAGGGGATCTCCAATGCCGTGCGAGAAACGCCAACGATCATCACGCTCAAGCATTTGTCTTTGTCAAAGGCTGTCGCCGGCGAGGAAAAGCGAGACCCCAGAAGTCTCCATCATCGGCCCGGGACCCCGGGGGAGGGGAGAAATCACATTAGAGCTGCTGTCACACAAAGTCACTGTCAAGGTGTGTGTGTGCTGGATGGAGAGAGCCGCGCCACTGTGATGTAGATCCCAGAAATACCTCAAAACCTGCTCTCCACACCCTCCCTCCCTCCCTGCCCGTCCCCCCGGCAACAGGGTGTGTTCGGATTCGAGTCCAGGGAATTTTACGGTGCTTTGAAGGAGAGAAACACCTCTCTCCTCTCGTTTTGTACTTACAAAAGCCCTGAGTGTGTATGTGTGCGTGTGTACGTGTGTGTGTGTGTGTGTGTGTGTGGCATGGTGGGATATGCAATTTAGCTAACCTGGCCCTCACTTCAGGCGCTTCATCATGATTTGATAAAGAGGGTCTCATTTCAACCAGGGCTCGTCCCCCCTTCAGGTTTTTCTAATAAGGGGAGCTGCCTATCAAACCTGGTCTGGGATGATGAAACTGCAGTGCAATGGTGAGCTAGGAATAGAGTGGTGTGTCTAGCGGTTGGGCTGGTTCGGGGCACACACACACACACACACACACACACACACACACACACACACACTCTCTCTCTCTTACTCTCTCTGCCGACCACGTTGTGTCAGTGTGGTTCCAGACAGACGGGGTCTCAGGAGGGTATGCTGCCCGCTTCAAGATAGAGAGAACACAGCAGAGGAGGCACTGCTGCAGACCAAATGAAACACGCCGGGCCTCTGGAGAAATGCTCTGTAGCCTAGCTCAGTCAGCCCTGACCGCATATCTATCTGTCACCTCTTTTCACTTATTTACAATTGTAGAATCTCATCTCGGGGAGAATTATACTATAACAACAAATTCAAAGTTCTGACAGCTCTTTTGAATAATGGTTCTTGGCGTAAATGTGAAGCATGCGTATTGTAGTTGAATTCCTATTAAAATTGAAAAGTTTTTTTGTGTATATTCTTCAATTTTGAAGTAGAGAAGTTAGTAGTCGGGGTGAGATTATCCTTCTTTGAACGCCTTTAGGGATGGTATTTTATAAAGCGTTCACAAAGTAGTTGTTAACTTACGTCTTTCAATTTGTTCCACATTTACTTCATTCTCGGGAGACTGAACTCATACTATCTATGTAT
>JAPMUY010002984.1:10000-55000 GCA_026901105.3 Galaxias olidus | reverse complement strand
CACAACCACACGCGCACGTACACACACACTCACCCACGTACTCACACACACATACACACACATTCACCCATGTACACACACACACACATACACACAGTTTCACCCATGTACACACACACACACACGCTAACGTTCATGTTCACCATCTTTATACCTCTCACCTCTCCTTCATTCTAACGCTCTCTCTCGGATGTGAGGAAGGGGCTGAGCATCTATCATCCGCGGGGGTGGGGGAGCGGAGAGGGTGGGGTGGGTGGGTGAGGGTGGGCTGGGTGAGAGTGGAATTGGATGAGGGTGGGGTTGGGTGAGGGTGGGGTGGTAGCGAGCTCCACAGAGCACTTGCTCCTCTGAGCCTGGAAGGACGCCAGTCGTCTCGGGATCCAGCCTTGGCCCCCGGCCCACCAGCCAGCCCCACCAGATCTGGGTCTGTTCCATGTGGGCCAGCAGGACCCCCGCCCCCCCCCACACCTCACCCCCCCTACTGCAATCCAATCTACAAGCAGGGGGTGTTGTTTGTCTTCGGAGCGTGCTGATGAAGAGTGGAGAGGATGTTGGTGAGCGAGGAAACGGACACACACACACACACACGCACACACACGCACACGCACTGCTATCAATGAGATACTAGGAGGCAGAGACTGTGAACTGAAAAGGGGGGATGTTTGCCAATCAGATTTGTAGGGGTTACAAAATGGCCGCTGATGAGATAGACATGGTGGCGCTCCGCGGCAGCGCATGCATCTGCCCGTCTGGCCGTGCCCGAAACACCGCCCTCATCATGGAGGAGATGCTTGGGTCAGCTGCAGCTGGCCCTCTCCACAAACGTTAGCGCGCCAAGCGAGGGGAAGGGGGGGGGGGGCGGTGGGTCTTTGGAGAGCTCCACGCCCCGCTAAGCAACCCGTTTCCTTGTTGAATAAGAAATGTGACAGGAAAGCCGTGATATAAAAGGGGGGACTCCCATCCACTCCCAGTGAAGCTCGCTGTCTGCCGAGTCACGGAGAGGAAAAGAGGTGAGGCGGAGTTCACGTCAAGTCGTGTCTGCTGCGGTGTGATCAAAACCCACCCTCCATATTTCACTGCCTCCTAGATGAGGTGGGTTTTCCTCCCTTCCCTCCGTTCTACCACGTGACACATCGAAGCTCTGAAAGGTTTCAAGGATGGCAAACTCAAGCTGAATGATTTCAGACTCGATGTGTTATGGTTTTCATAGATCGTGATACACTTTATTGCATCGGATAATTATTTCAGGGAGCTTGGCTGGCCGGCTCCACGTGTACGTTATAACGGAGGTAGAGATATGGATACATTGCCAATAGGGACCAATCCCACTCACTACCCACTACGATTGCTGTGAGGTGTTTTTTTTTCTTTGCCTTTTGCTCCACGGATCCTATTCATGAAGGTCAGGGGTCAACTCCAGAATAGAAGGCCTACAGTCTGCCGGCCTGGGTCAATATAGGATCCAATCGCATGGCAGCGGCTGGGATCGATGAACACACGGACAGCAGGGCCTGCAGGAGGGAAGTCTCGGAGGGGTAGGAAGACGAGGGTGCAGGGTGAGGAGGAAGATAAATAATGGTGGTCTGTCTCCCCCCTGAAGCCCAGGTACACTGTAACCTTTCACCACGGCAGGAGCTCTGACGGGCCCGCCACTGCACGAAGACTGAGGGGGGGAGGGGGTCTGACCCTGGGGTTAGCCGGTGTACTTCTGCCTGACTGGGCGTACAATTAGGAGACAGCTCAACCAGGCTCACTTTGAAACGAGAGCCAGAGACCAAGCTCCTGTTTCTCAGGGGTGAATTATTCATCTTGAAGAAACATTGCTCACCGAAAAGCTCTGACAACACAACGGCAGCTGCAAGGACCAGAGCAGCGTCAGAACGAGGTGGGGGTGGGGGGTTGTAAGAAAGCACATGCTTGTAGAAGAGAACACGAGGACGGCCTAACCCAGGGGTGTGTTGTTGGTTTAAGGCAGATCTCTTTTTTTTTCTGGGATGAAAGCATGAAAGCATGTTCCTATAGCAGCAGCGAAACAAATTCGCATTCGAAAATAGAAAAGCACACAGACGTAACAGAACTGCCCCCCCCCCCCCCAAACCACGCTGTGATTTTGTCGTTTTGGAGATTTGAAACACTCACGTTGTCTTTTAAGTGAAGCAGGTCACTGAACTCTGAGTGACTCCGCCACCAAACCGGTTGCACGCGGCTTTAATGAGGTTTAGCCGGCAGCTTGCCTTTTCAATCTCATCTCAAACAGATGTCGGAGAAGCCTTTTTTTTATATATCTCTCTCTCTCTCCGTTCAAACTACTGAAGAGAGCCACCTTGTGTTGCGCTGCGCTCTCTATTGCCAGAGAACAGCCTAAAAAAAGGGACAGATTTGAATTTATCGAATTATGACCTGATGAGGACTGATATCGAAACAACGTTGATAAACACACAAATGGAACAAATCGGAGTTAAGGACTTTCTTTTCTCCTTAATTAATACATTTTCTGTCCTGCACCCAAAATAATAGGATGTGCCTTATTTTTGCTTTGTTGAAACGAGTCGCCTGCTCTCATGGTATGTGCGGGGGCACTGTGGAGCTGCCGTCCCAGTCTCCGTAAAGAAGGGTCGAGCATCGAGCCGAGGTCGCTGAACCAACGGGATCTCCTCTCTGATCGGATGCCAGTCCTGAACCTGAACTGTGAGTGCCGTGATCTGCTAATTGGTGAGCATGCTCTGCTAATGCAGCCCCGTTCTGAACGTGGCCGTAATTGAATGAAGGCCATTTCATGCTCCTCCGACTGTTCAAACAGCTTGCTCCATCCGGGCAGCCACAGGGACCAGCTATTGATTGAAACTCATAGGGCAGGGAGGCAGGGAGGGTGTTTGTGAGAGAGTCTTCTCATGCTGCTTCCCATAGAGTCCTGCTGCATCACCCCCCCCCCCCCCCCCACACACACACACACTCACACTCACACACACACACACACACACACACACACACACACACACACACACACACACACACACACACACGTCATTTAAAAAGTGAATTTTGGTAGGAAGACTGTTTGCTGTTAGCTCCCAGGCATACTCGCGGAGATGAACGAGCTGTTGAATATGACACAGATATGTAGCCGAACTACAGTAGCACCACACACACACACACACACACACACACACACACACACACACACACACACACACATTAGACCAGAGCACACCGTACCACACATGGCTAGCGAGCGAGGTCGACCCAGCGGGCCCCAATGCTGACTCGCTCGCCCCGGCCGAGTGCAGCCAATCCCCCATGTCCATCAGCGCCGCGGGCCTGTAAAACAACCTGGTCCCCCCTGAGCAGCTGAAGGGGAGAAAACCACCCCCCTCATGGCGCAAGGCCTTGTAAGTAGGTGCTATAAATCCTCTGGCCTCTTCTTCAGCCACCCTAGGTAGGTGTAAAATAAGATATGCCCCCCTCGACACCCTGCCCCACTAACTACCCCCCCCCCCCCACACACTCCTTTATCCTCAGTTTTCGTGCCCCCCCCCCCCCCGCACACAGAAACCCCTCTATCCTCATTCTCCATGCCCCCACCCCCCCCCACAAACAACCCTCTCTATCCTCAGTATCCGTGCCCCCCCCCCCACACACACACATACAAACTACTCTATCCTCAGTGTCCGTGCCTCCCCCCCCCCCACACACACACACACATACCCCTCTATCCTCAGTCTCCGTGCCCGCCCCCCCCACACACACACACACACACGCACACAAACCCGTCTATCCTCATTCTCCGTGCCCCCTCCCACACACACACGCACACACACACACACATACCCCTCTATCCTCAGTCTTCGTCGCACACCTAACCGATGTCGTCCGGCCCTGTGCGTGTGTCGGGGGGGGGGGTAACGAGGAGTGGACAGCGAGGTGAGATGACCGGGGAGAGTGATGAGGCTGGCAGCCCTCACAGGACACGCCCCCTCCCCTCCGCTCCCCTCCGACAGCTTGCCGTCCGTGGATTGCCATTTGTTTGCGCAGGGCGATAAATAATTTGGCTGCATTGACGTGGATTAATGTGGCCCTTCGTCCCCCCCCCCCCCCCCCTCTTCACCACCTTTCCTCTCCTGTGCGCTTTGGTCACAGGACCGTTTGGCCCTAAGTCTTTAATGGGCAACACGCATGAAATTCATATGAGCTTTCAGGTACAGGGGTCGGCGTTTGACCCCGGAGGTACTGGGAGCCGTCACGCGACTTGAAAGAGTAAAAAAAAAAATGGTGAAACGACACCGTCCATCCAGCCTCTTATCAGCCAATCAGAGGCCTGGAGAGGTGCTGTTCTTTTTTCTGTTCTTCACAAGAGTGGTGCTTTCCAACATTATAAAGAGGCTCTTTAGAATTTCCAAGATGTTTCTTGTTTCAATAATTCATCAGGGTATGCTATGTGTGAGCGTGTGTGTGTGTGTGATTCTTTTGTGTAAAAAGAAAGCTATAGAGAGCGCGAGAGTATAAGGGTTCTCATTATAACAGTTAATGTGCGTGCCCTATGGCCTACATCTTTGATCTTTCATTCCACTCTCGGTGCTTTTGCATAATGTTCAGCGCAACCAGAAATATTGCACTCACATCCTTATCTCTATGTCCGGAATGTACAATGTGTTACGGGAAATTTACCGTCCTGATTAGAGGTTGTTTCTAACCTGGTCAAGGATGTGGAGATAGACTTGTGAGTAGTCTGGTGAGTGATTACGAGAGAGAGAGAGAGAGAGAGAGAGAGAGAGAGAGAGAGAGAGAGAGAGAGAGAGAGAGAGAGAGAGAGAGAGAGAGAGAAATCCTTTTGAGCACTTGGGCTGTTCAATAGGAACCTATTATGTATGCAAAAAAAATACATTTTTAAATAAAGTAGACCAGTTTTAAAAAGTGTTTATTTTTAAATTAAAGTGAAAAGGGGAAATAATGTAAAATAGTAAAGATTGAGAACACTGAAATGGTACATATTTACATATTTGATTGACCTGCATATTGTACATACATTCTCCTGCATGAGAGTAATGCATGTCGGTGTGGGTGTATTGCTGTTGTTATGCTAAAAGGTTAATTTCTCTACGTGTGTGTGTGTGTTCGTGTTGCAGTGTATGTGTGTGTGCGTGTGTATTTATGTTACAGTATGTGTGTGTGTGCACACACACACACACACACACACACACGCACACACACACACACACACACACACACACACACACACACACACACACACACACACACACACACACACACAGAGACAGACACACACACACACTCACACACACACAAAACTGACATACATGACCCTGCAGTACAACCAGTGTAAGGCAACACACATGTGCTTTTGTTATGCTATGAAAGCATAGTAGTGCATTCAGAGAAATGGATTGTCTGGTCATTATCCTATAAATCAACGTGGAAAAGGTTGACACCCTGGCCAGCCCACTGTTTGTGCACACACAGATACCACATGCTTTACGTTCTACATTCTCTTTATGTTGGATTATCTGTAGTTTAATGTTGAACGGCAAAACAAATTAAAAGTTATTGTTGGTGTCTTGTTTTGGGAGTGTTTTGGAAGCAGCCGGAGCGCGCACACACACACACACACACATACACACACACACACACACACACACACACACTTCGGATCAGAGTGCGCCCCATGTCTTGTCTGAGATCAGGCAGCAGAGGGGCTCCGAGCAGTGGGCCCACACAGACCAAAGCAACAGCGTTTGTGGATTAGTCCGATGAATTATTCAGAGCCCAATTCCCCATTGAAATGTGTAAAAGGTCCCTCGCTGGGTTTAAAAACAGAGAGTACAGTTGGAGCTGACAACAAAAGGTTCGACTTCAAATAAAAGGCCCCATCACATTAGCTCATTTGCATTACAAGTTATTCATTTTAACATTAGACGTTTGTTCTGACTCTGCGGCTAAAAATATTAATCAATTTAAAGGCATTGATATATTTTTTTTATTCTGTTGTCGACTGGTTTGGCACACAAAGCAAAACAATTAGCTTCGCAGGGCGCTTTCAAAAGTATTTTTTTTTATAAGTTTCCCAAGATGCTGATGGTGAAAATCGTATTAAAGCAAATGTGCAAACTCTTCCTGTTTTCCTCCATGTGATGTAACACCAAGCCAAGACTTCTTATGGAATCGTACATTATGGCGGTTTACATTGACCACAAACATAAGTGCATGCAAAGTGCATGGCAGCCCATGTTTTGCCAACACCTACGGTGCTTGTGTGCTAGATGCTGGAACACTGATGGAAAAGATGAGACAGCCACGTACGGCAATATGAATGACGCTCAGCTTAAATGTGCTACAAAGTCACAAAACTGAAAATGCATTTTGGTTTTGCATTGCTGGTATTATTAAAGAACGTGTGTGTGTGTGTGTGTGTGTGTGTGTGTGTGTGTGTGTGTGTGTGTCTTTACATAAAAATTCTACCTGGGATAATTTAAAGAGACCAAAACAAAGACCTCCAATACATTTAATTTATAAACAATTTTTTTCTTCCAGTAACCCTATCTGCCCATGGTGCAAAGGCAAATCGTGTTGGAAGAGTCTGGGAGAGTATGAGTGTGATCATCTGATCTAGAGAGTTTGATGTTGCGGAGAAGGGAGGCACTGCTGAGGGCTCCACCCCGTGTTATGAAAGGCCAGCCAGGCTGCACCTGCTAACTCACATCCCACTGGACCAGTGCATCCACCAGGCCAACATCACAGCCAGCACCCCCAGAGAGGAATAGAAAGAGAGAGATAGAGAAAGAGTGAGATAGAGAGGGGGAGAGAGAGAGAGAGAGAGAGAGAGATACAGAGAGAGAGATACAAAGAGAGATAGAGAACGTAAGAAACAGAGACAGAGACAGACAGAGGAGTAAGGACACGAGTCAAAGAAAGGGGAACCATAGTCCGTACGGCGAAGGGCTTTCGGAGGACCGTGCAGGCAGCTTCAAAGGCTAGGTCTGTGGGTTACATCATTAAAACAAGCCCTCAAACAAATCAACCTATAGGCCCATGGGCAGCCAGTCACTATGGGGAGATGCCATAAAGTTTGAGGCTTCTTAGATGATTCGATAGACACCACCACCCATCCGCATGTGGTGCGTCCCCATTGATCTGCGATACAAACTACACGGACTTTCCCTCCCCAGCCCCCCCCCCCCCCTGGAGGAGCAGACATGGCAATTCATTTGTTAGCATGGCAACATGGAAACGGGGTAAATATGGATTTATGACGAGGAGCGGCGGGCGCACCATCAAAGCATCACGCCCTCACGCCAGTGGTGGGGTTCAATAAGCCGCAGAGATGAAAGCTAATGAAAGGCAAACACGAGTGGCTGAAGGGATGGGGAAAGGGGCAGGGAGGCAGGGAGGGAGGGAGGAGCAGGGAGGGAGGGATAGAGAGGCAGGGAGGGAGGGAGGAAGCGAGGGAGGGAGGTAGGTAGGCACGGAGGGGGGGAGTCAGGAAGGGAGGGAGGAAGCGAGTGAGGGAGGAAGGGAGGGAGGTAGAGGCAGAGGGAGGTGATAGCAGACAGTGACTGGTGTGGTCCAATCAAGCTACAGGATGCTACAGTATTCAATAGAGGGAGATCTGGATCTGGGCTGTGGAAGCCATGGTAGGGTTTCTGGGAGAGCACCGTGTGTGTGTGTGTGTGTGTGTGTGTGTGTGTGTGTGTGTGTGTGTGTGTGTGTGTGTGTGTGTGTGTGTGTGTGTGTGTGTGTGTGTGTGTGGAAGGGGTGGGGATCTCTCTGGCGTCTGCAGACATAAAGCGTGTGTGGGTGTCGGACCGGCTCCATACAGCCGTGTGCTGTAGGGTGTAAATAGATGTGAACACACGCGCAGCCTGGTGCTCCTCTGACTGATGCACATTACAGAGGCAGCCCGTCCCACAGGTACCGCACGATATGTTCCAATCAGCAGGCCTTAGATCTCACACACTTTCTCTTAACTGTAATGAGACCCTGCTGCATAGACACACACACACACACACACACACACACACACACACACACACACACATACATTGCTCTCCCCGCACCTCAAGCAGATGAGCGAGGGCATGCAATGAAAAAATCGATGTCACGTGAAAGAATTTGATTGGCTTTGTTCTATTACTTATCTCACCAGCCTCCATAACCCCCCCCCCCCTGGTCCCCCAAACCTCCATTTCTCCCACCACATCAACACCTCATTTACACCTGCACACCTGAAACAACGCGGACTTGTAATTTGCCCACACAACCTACCATTATGTGTGTACCGTATACCGATGCTTGGGCAGTAGTTGCATAGGAGGCTTGGCTGGTGAATAATGCATGTGGTGGAGTATTGGCTGAACTAATGGTACACTGGCAGTCATTAGCTGCCTTTGGCGGCGTTTCAAGCTTTGGCCTGTAAGCCCTTAAGTGTAGCTGTCATTCATGAGTCAAATCCACCTCCAACTCAAAAAAAAAAAAGCATTGGAGTTGGGCGCGCGTGAAGAAAAAGAAAAAACCCCTGTAATTTTCAAAGTATTTGTTTTCCATTCATGGTTTACTTTTGTTCTAGCCTCCGTGGGTCTGTTTAATGAATATCAGCCTACACGCGTCTAGCGACGCTCACCGTTCTTCGGCATGCGTTAAGCGCGCGCCTCCAACGCGATAGCCTCTTCCTCACTGCGCCCACTCACACAGCAAACTGCTGACGGTGTGGAATGTGCCGCGGCGATAAGGGAGCAGGGTCAAGAAAACACCTGTGGAGGAACAATAGAGGAACTGTTTAGAGTAGAATATCCACCCACTGCAAATGCTTCCCTTCTCCAACCACTACTGTACATTCCCTTCTGCCCTGCTCTCTTTGCAGTGTGGGGATTATGCAGATGTTTTCTTGGCACGCTGTGACGGTCTCCTCCTCCCCCCCTAACATCCTATACAATAATGTGTCATATACCACAGGGTTTGGCTAATGTAATAACGCCAGGAATGAGCAGTGCTCGCGGTGCCACATTTCCACCCACCACATACTGTTATATAAAGCCTTCCTCACATTATGACATTTCCTCCCTGCACGTTTCGTCACTGTTTTGTAAATACAGCAAGATGCATGAGGTCCTGGCACCTTATTTGAGTAGATTTTTTCCCTGATTTCTTTGGAAAATGTATTCGCTCCTACCCTGCGCAGAAGCAGGAGGACTGTGCCGTACGTGGACGCAGGAAAAAAGGGTTTGCAGGGAGCGGCGGGTACCTGATGTCTACTTGATTCATGGGCCTGCTGCCCTCTAATTGGGAGAGATAAGATCTGCTTGTGTATTAATGGAAAACTAATTACCTGACTGGAGGTATTACTGCTGCAGCTCTGCAGGTAAGTTATGCTGGCAGGGTCACTGCCTCCGCACCAGCCCTTTATCTCCAGTCATTACGGGTGTAATGAAGTTATGGCTGTCTTTTTTTCCTGCTTTATGCTTTATGTGGGTGTGTGCATGTGTGTGTGTGTGTGTGTGTGTGTGTGTGTGTGTGTGTGTGTGTGTGTGTGTGAGTGTGTGTGTGTGTGTGTGTGTCGTGGTCCTGTTCATGGAAGGGTGACGTCCGGGGCCTGGCCAGTGTCTCCGCTGGTGCTGATACAGACACACACACACACACACACACACACACACACACACACACACACGCGCACACACACACACTCACACACACACACACACACACACACACACACACACACACACACGACATCTCCCTGTTGGATGCCATCAAACCGGGTGTAACTGGTTTTCCTCGGCATTGCGTTTTTGTTGTGTTCCTTTGTACTGTTGCTGTCATGTTAATGATTTCCCTTAACGCTCCCCTCCCCCGTAAGGGATGATAAAAACCTATTGACACTGTGGTGATGAGGTATTGGGAAAGTCACATTGTAAAAGAGGGTTATTGTCGACGGGCTTTCTCAAAGGCAGCCGTGTGATTTAGCAACACTGACAGGCCTATGACATCATTTACACAGCAGTAACCGTTATTAGACTAAATGTTCATGGCACCACAGATTGCCTATTAAGAAGGGAATGGCGCACTTTATTGTTATGTTTCAGCCTGTGTGAGCATTTGTGAATTTTTTGCTGGCTCAGAGCCAGGGAACCTGTTATTTGGGCTGGTTGCCGCCGGGCATTTGAGAACTGGGATACTTTTACACATATTTAAATCCTCAACAGTCAAAAACTGAGCCTAGAGCCATAGCCAAAAAAACAACAAAAAAACACACACAGTTCAGGATAACTTGATTGCCATCTACTGGCGAAGTAGGGAACTGTTAGCAGGCACCCAGAGAGGCACAGACACAGGCTCACATAGGGCAGCAGAGAGGAAGGAGAGAGTATCACTTTCCAGATGTCTCTGCAGTGCTGACTTCTAAGGAGATTAGTGACACATCCTGGAGAGGGGGCCTGACGGCCATCAGATCAAACAAATGTCTGTATCAGAGGAAAATCTCAGGGCTCGCTCTCCAGCCAAATGCTTTGGCATAATAGATCAGAGCCACGTTTCCCCTGATTATTACAGAAGTATATTATCTTTACATTTTCTTTTTTGACGTTTATCTCAAAGTTGTAAAAGCGCTCTTACACGTTTACCCTCTATTTTAGCATCTTGACCAAAACATCTCAAGAGGGGGGATATTTAATCTTGCCAAGCCTTTCTTTTTTTTCTTTTTTTTCTCACCACTTTTGTCTGGTGCCAAATATAAAAAGCGGAGCATTCAGGGGTACCAAAGCCCAAACTAGAGAACTCTCTCTGAATTTGCAACTATCCCTGTGGGCATTGTGGAGAGCCAGTGGACCAAACATTAGTCTTTGCCCTCTCCACTCTTCCCTCCCAAAAAAAGAGAAATGCATCTAGCCTCTCTGCTTTTAGAAGGCCAGAAGCAAAGGAGGGGCGGTGACGGACGAGGGGAGGGGTGAAGGGTTAGGGATGGAGGGAGGGAGGGAGGGAGGGAGGAAGGGAGGGGTAGTAGCACAGAGACGAAGAGGGTGCTGGTGTGTGTGTGTGTGTGTGTGTGTGTGTGTGTGTGTGTGTCTCTGTGTTAGAGAGGGGGTAAGGCTACTTTGGGTGGGTTTGGCGCGGCTCTCGGACCCTCATTTAGCCTGTCAGCCCTCCTAGCGGGGGATGGCGTTCAGGATCTATTGATCACAACTCAGTGGTGCAGTAATCCTGCAGACTTGATTGATTCCGACTGTGGCCTAGGCCTCAGTGCACAGGCCAATCCTCCCTCTGTACTCTCTCTCTCCTCCTCCTCCTCCTCTCCTCCTCCTCCTCCTCCTCTCCTCCTCTCCTCCTCTTCCCCATCTCCTCCCTTCTGTCTCTCATAAAGCATTGATATGCATGACGGCCAGAGGGGCCCATGAAGGAGCAAGGGGAGGAGGAGGTAGGGGGGGGGGGGAGTCCGGGTTTTAGGACTGTGTACACTGCAAACAGGAAATGGCAGGCCAAGGTGACGGTTGCCTCTATCACGGGTGGACAGAAGACAGGACCCCGAGGTGTCCAGGGGGATGCCCGCTCCCCCTTCCGGAACCTTCTCTGTCCTCTGTGCTCCACTGTACAAAAACACCGAGTCATCTACTTCACAATTGCTATGTGTCAACTGGTCAGTTGGAGATAGAGTCTTGGGGAGTTGCTAGAAAATGATTCTTGGCTGTTATACCTTTTTTTTTTTTTTTCTGTGTTTGTTTGTGATAACCCATCTTCCTTGTATGTGCCCTGAGCATCTTTCCAGTTGTGCACACTCTGTTGATAATAAGCTCTCACTTCATTCTCTGTACCATTTTATCAGTGGAGATAAGTTCTCAGGGACCAATCTGTTATAAGAAGCTCTTGGAGTATTTCATGCTGGAGGGAGGGGCGTGTGTGTGTGTAAAGGGAGTGGGTGCGTGTGTGTGTGTGTGTGTGTGTGTGTGTGAAGGGGGAAGGGGGGGGGGGTGGCTGGCTTGAAAATTAACTGCATCATCTGAACCATTGAGTGCAGATGATGCCCCCTATACTATCAGCAGGCAGGAGAAGACAAACTTGATCAAATGGGAGGATTGTGTGAATTTAGGCACGTTGTGAGAAGTCCATCCCATAAGCACATTATGCAGGGAGGGGGATGCGAATCTGCCAGCGTGTGTTTTATTTAATCGGCTTTAGTTCTCGATAACAATGTGTACCTATTTCTCTGTGTTTGTGTAATGGCCACCATCGGTCTGCCACGGTGCAGCACACGGGCGTGGCAGGACCCCTCCGTGTTTTGTTTTTCTCGGGAGGTCCCCTTTTTTCAACGGGGACTGACAGCTGCAGAGGGAGTTGGCTAAATCTTCCTATTCTCCCTGGCAGTGCCCCGTGCCATGATTTGGACTGGCGGTGGATGAGCCCTGCCACCACACACTGCAGAGAGAGGGGCAGCAGTGCTCGGCATTCACCCCCACAGCCCCCCCCCCCCCCCCCCCCCACACAAAGCCCAAGCAACCGGCCAGGAAAGGCCGACAAATACACAGAAGGTGTGAAGATGAAAAACTGGATGGCATGTGGCTTTCATGCCAAGTCTCCTCACACAGGGTATCATAAAAGCAATCAACGGGAGTGCTGTAAAATAGAGCTGTCTTGCAGCCAGTCTTTCAAACATGGAATAATAGACAGCAATAATGGTATTTTATATTAGCTGAATGACATTACATGTTGTTCCTGCCATCGTAGACTCTGAGTGTGATTGCACCTGTTTCTAGCTAATGTGGTGTTTGATTAACATGTACATTCAGAGTGGTGTCACTGCCTATAAAAACAGCTTTAAAGTCAGGCTTGATTACGAAACAGGCTTATTTCGTGTGACTCCGGTTGGTAGTCCCCACATGTCATGATGTTTTGTTTTCATTCCATAGCTCTTGATTTAATGACACTCAATTAAAAAGCAATACACAATTACGTTCTGCTTTCATTAACATATTCTCTTTTCCCGTTTAAATTAGCACACCCTTCCTCCTATTCAATGTTACCTGCTGACAATATTTGTCATTGAGTCAGTCAGTCAGTCAGTCTGTCAGTCAGTCAGTCAGTCAGTCAGTCAGTCAGTCAGTCAGTCAGTCATTAAGTCAGTCAGTCATTCAGTCAGTCAGTCATTCAGTCAGTCAGTCAGTCAGTCAGTCAGTCAGTCAGTCATTGAGTCAGTCAGTCAGTCAGTCAGTCAGTCAGTCAGTCAGTCAGTTACTCATTTGCTCACTCACTCTCTCACTCTCTCACTCACTCACTCACTCACTCACTCACTCACTCACTCACTCACTCACTCACTCACTCACTCACTCGTTTACTTAGATGCGCTTGCAATATTTTTTGTTATGAATTCAGCTCACCGTTTCTAAATCAATGTTAGCGTTTACCAAACAGTCACATTTTTCCTAGTTTAACCATCCTCATCATAACCCTTACTGAAAGCCAGCTCTGAAAATAGGCTCATCCTCAGGTTGAATTTTAGCTGCGAGTATATCGACAGCTAGACTGACTACCTAAATCCTGCAAATCTGTCTCGCTCCGTTCCAGTATTGCTGTCTGTGTACGGATGGGTAACTCTCTCCCTTATCTTTCTCCTCTCTCTCCCGACCCTCTTACAATCCCTCTTCCTTACCTTTCTCATTGGTTTTGGCATGAGGGGAATGCCATTAGGGGAATTTCCCCCGCTTCAGACTATCAGTATAGGGTCCAGTATTCAAAGTATTTTACCAACTGGCACAAAATAGGCTAACTTATGTCTTTTAGGCACTTTCCAGTACAATTATTAAAACTGTTTACGTAACAACTGTTTAACTGTTGTACAACTTTTGTTTTTTACTTTCAATCTTACGGTAAACTAAAAAGTATTGTTTGCTTTAAAAAGTATTGTAATAAATGCAATCTAACTCAATCCAGCGTGGGCTGTACATTCTCATAGATTATACTCCCACTGCCTCACGTTAGCTAACAGATTTATTTAATGGACTCACTAAAATGGTGAACCACAGATGGATAAGCAACAGTGTTGCGATTACAGGGGACAGGAAGTGGAAGGTGTGGATTGGCCCTTTAGTTTGGTTTTCACAGATGTAGCCTCTGTTAAGCACCGATTTACGTTGATTTGACATCTGCTGTATTTGCATGGGGCTGTACCTGACCTGTTAAGAGAGAGAACTCAACTCCCCAGTGGCCCGCAGACAAGTATTGGTATGCTAATTGCACCCCCCGTAACCCCACAAATCCTTAACGTTTCCCTTCTTAAACGAGGTAATTGTTAATGTTGCTGAAACATGATAAAAATTGAGCAGAACAGTTCTTGCTGGTGTGGTAAATTTGTGATGGCTGCACAAGTCGAGACCCAAAAAAAACCATAAAAAACAAAGTTGAGACTCATCAGTCGAGTAGTCTCACCCCCGGTTTGAACAACAGCCAGTGTATTGTGCTTTTTTAATGCCGTCTCTGTGGACTTCATTCTTGTTATTTTTCTCTCCCCTCTCCCACTCCCTCCACCTCATATTCCCCACGCACTGCCTGTGCTCTTGCATCTGTAATCACATCGTTACCTCATTGGAAGCTGCCTTTGTTGCCTCTCTCTTTTTGTGTGTGTGTATGTGTATGTGGGTGTGTGTGTGTGTGTGTGTGTGTGTGTGTGTGTGTGTGTGTGTGTGTGTGTGTGTGTGTGTGTGTGTGTGTGTGTGTGTGTGTGTGTGCGCGCGCGCGCTTGCGTGTGTGTGCAGCCGCTCCCTGACTGTGAGCAGCATCATTTTGGGGGGCTGCTGGGGGCGTCGAGGGGGCTTAGCGCCACACTGAGTCTCAATAGGAGCCCACACCATTGCCAGTGCTTATCTCCTCCCATGCAGGAGAGCGGTGGCATCTAGCCGGTGGCTTATTAGAGAGGCAGGGAACCTATCCCAGCCCTCCCAGACAGGGGGGGGTACCTCCTCCCCTCACACACGCTTATACATACATACAGACACGCATACATTCATGCATACATGCACGTATGCACACAGTTGAAAGGCCTGGTCTGGAGTATGCGCTTTCTCTGCACAAGGCCCATGGCTGTTTCTTTCTAGAGTAAGCTAGTTGTAGCACAAAATGAAAAAAAAACAAAAAAACAATGTGGTCCCCTCCTCCCCACGTTTGTGTTGATGTTGCAAAAAAATGTAGATGTGAGAATTTTGAAGGGGGGAAAATCTGAGCACTTTAAGTGTCGATGGAGGCATTTTGTTTTGCTTTAGGGTCATCTTTTGAGTGAACATTAAAGGACTGGGAGAAAACACAGCAGCAGAGAGGAACGGATTGTTTGGTGCTCTGCATGTCTCAACGTCGTGGCAATGCTGTTAGTGGGAGGGATAGAGTAAGGTGTTGTTCTGGGTAAATGAGTGGACGTCCTAATATGGCAGTTGGTCTCCTTCCTGTTGGTAATGCCTTCATTATGTTGCTCTATCTTAGCCATTATGTCAGAGCAGAGGGACGGTAATCATAAAATGAAAGGCCAGAGACCCATTCACTATCAAAGGCCTTGCTCACAAAGGTCCACCATTTATGTGCAATCACACACAATCTTGCCTGATATTTTTGTGTCCTTCCCTCCCCACTTAGCCAGGCTATTTCCAAACTCTTTTTTGTTCCTAGTAGTACAGAAGCATTGGCTTTTATTATTATTATTATTATTATTATTTTAATTTTAAATTTTTTTTGTGTTAGAATGTAACGTTGCTTGGAAGCTAGTATTTCTGAGTGTGTGTGTGTGTGTGTGTGTGTGTGTGTGTGTGTGTGTGTGTGCGCGCGCATGTGCGTGTGTGTGCGTGCACGCGTGTGCGTGTGCGTGTGTGTGTGTGTGTGTTCCTCACATGCCAGTGTGGCCGCTTGCATCTGAATGTATGCATGCATGCACAGGACGTTGTGAGTCTGGGAGGATAATATTATGCATTCTCATTCCATGCTTAAATGTGGGAGAATGTCATTGATTTATAAGCGTGATGAAAGGTCACTTCATCTTATTAAACAACACACAGGTATACTCAAGCATAGTATTGGATAGTCATTAGAAGGCAATCTGTCCATTTGCCAGTGAGAATAGAAAAAGGTGTTTGTGGAGTAAAAAAAAATAAGAACTGCATATAAATTAGATTTAAATGTATTTGGAAACATCAACCGGCAAAAGAAAGAACGGGTTTAATTAGAATAAAATATGGACATGTACCGTATGCAACTATTGATCACGTCGGTGTTAAATGTTGGTGTGTGTGTGTAACAATTCAGGCTAGAAGCCCAAGTTGTTAACTGATTCATTATTAACCGATCACTGTGGCCAAGTTTCATACATTTTCCATTGAAGAAATCACAGCTTATCCCTTTGTGCTGTAACCATAAAAGTATATTATCTGTTCTAGAAGTTAGAGAAGAATTTATTTGAATTGCCTCATGCTGTTGTCCAAACTGTATCCCAACTTTCAATTCCCTCCATTTATCAACCGCCCCTCAGCTGACAGAGAAACAGAGGAGGAAATGGTTGGATCCCTGCTTTTTTTTCCTGTGTGATCTGTGACTTGTGGATTCCATATGCATCCGATTATCCTCGTCTTTTGTTTATTTTGAGTTATCTCTCTCTTTTCTCTCTCTCCCTCTCTGACTTGTTTTGTCACTTTTACAGCCCATGTAGACTAATGCTTCGCAGACTGATTGCACATGCGTGCAGGCTTACACGCTGGCTCCCTTTAGCTGTTATTCTTCCGCATTAGCTAGTGTTTAGAGTGGAGGACAACCCATCTGTGGGTCTATTGATAGATTAATTTGACCAGCAGGCCTCGAGGTGCTCTACTTGGCAGATTAGTGTGTGTGTGTGCGTGTGTGTTCATGAGTTCATGTGTTTACAGTATGTGTAATGTGACCATTTGTATACGTTTTTGCTGTTGTTTGCTTGTGCATGTGTGAGGTGCTGCCTCTGCGCCACACACTGAGCCAGTGTGGCAAGGACAAATGCGTGCTTGGCCCTCTCCCTCTCCAGTGTAAACACATTGTTGTTTTTCTTTAACAGACACCTGCACAGCCTCCACCGGCGCTGGCGCGAGGAGCAATGGCTGTCAGGGCTGAAAGATGTGGAGAGCCAGAGACGTCCAAGGAGGAGGGGAGGGGAGGGTGGCACGTGGGCCCGTAGCCCCACACTCGGTCTGACTCCACTGGGGAGCCGAGAGCGGCCTGTCCCTGGCGGGGCGTTACCCGGACTGAGCTGTGGCCCCTCCTAATCCGTACGGAGCGGATGAGACGGAGGAATCTAGCCCGGTTCCGGCTCCGCCATAAAAACGATGGCAAGCCCGGGACCTGGAGGAGATCCAACAGGCAGGCACTCTCTCTCATCCTCTCTACTGTTGCAAAAAGGATTGGTGGTTAGTGGGATAATCCAGTGGTGTGGACGCTCCAGATAGAGAGAGAGAGAGAGAGAGAGAGAGAGAGAGAGAGAGAGAGAGGTGGGAGGTAGGGGGGGAAGACACACACACAGTGAGAGAGAGAAAGAGAGGGAGAGACACAGGGAGAGAAAGAGAGAGAGAGAGGGAGAGAGAGAGAGACAGAGAGAGAAAGAAAGAGAGAGAGAGAGAGAGAGAGAGAGAGAGAGACCGAGAGAGAGAGAGAGAGAGAGAGAGAGAGAGAGAGAGAGAGAGAGAGAGAGAGAGAGAGAGAGAGAGAGAGAGAGAGAGAGAGAGAGAGAGAATGGAGAGTACTATATACCACACTGCCACAATGAGGGTCTTAGGCTGCTGGTGCGGCAGCTTAAAGAAAGTGACGGATTCTGCCAAGTTATGTAAACAATTAAAACACAGGCCTGGTTCAGGAGATGATCCAGTGTGTGGGTGATGTAGTTTTTTGTTTGACCGGTTCAAGCCAGCCTGGCTGTCATCTCACGTTCATCTGGCCTTACCGTCGTCTTACCACCATTTTATTTCACCTCGAAAAAACACATTCGCTCTTCTTATCTCGGATAAGTGTTTTTATGTGAACGACACTCTCAAGTTAAGTGATTTTCTTTATTCAAATTAGAAATGACAGGCGGGGAATTGTCAATGGACTGTTTACAAAAGATAGGGCTACACTAACATTCATATTCATTACTTTTCACCTTTATCATCCATTTTAGATGCCACCTGGCAGTTGAGAAGACGACCACGATTGGAGAGCATCTTTTAATGGATTTTTGTTCGTCTTTTTTTTCCCCTCCCCCTTTCAACGCCTATTTTGCAGCCGAGTTTGTCCTTGCTAAACCTTTTCATCACTGTCAATGTACCAATGGTCTAGATAACGGGTTTGTTTGAAGGCACTTCAACACAAGGGCACCTGGAGATGATGCCCTCCGCTCAGCGGGTAGCAGATGGGCACGATAAAAGGTGGCAAGGCGCCCATTCTACAGGGTCATCCCGACAATTAGGAAACGCAAACATCAGGTGAAAGCTGAAGGGGGAATCTCTACTAAGGGTTCAGGAAAGTGGGGCTCGGCCACTACGCCACGTGAGTGAACTCAAACAGTGTTTTGAAATTACCCAGAAGGACACCTGGAAAAAACTGATACAAATGGATTATGCATAAAACGCCATGTCAAAAAATGTGACTTTGGTCTCTTCATTTTGTGTAATTTTCTTGAATATTAAAAGAAATCTTAATAAAGCAGAAGTAATTGTGCACATTCTGTGGACATTATCTACTCCATCATGTGCTGAATTGGGGCATGTGTTGTGAGTTTAAATTATTTGCAAATTATTATTTTTTTTTTTACTTTGTCAGTGTGTTTCCATCTTGAAACTTTCCATCGCTACATTACACTGCACACCTTATTGGTAGCACTCCGAGGCCTATTTCCTGGTTACATACGTAATTTACGGCTCAGTTGCATGTGTTACCACAAAATATGTATGTCCTAAATAGATATGCCAATTATTCTAATGGAAAGCAGGAAAGCATGACCGCTTCAATTAGCAACCCTGTCCCTTTTTTAGTTTTCCTGTAACACCTCACAGAGCTCGGGTGATGAACATAATACACTGCACGGCTATATGTTAGCCATTCCACACGCGTAAATTAAATGTCCCCCTTTGCCGCCAACTTATCTGACGCGGAAATGGGATGATGTTACAGACCATGCCTCCAGCCCAGAAGCGTTTGAATGCATGATTGTAATGTATATTTTCACATGTTGCTGCTGGTGTAATTGGAATGGCTGTGAACGGCGCACAGCTTCCAGTGGAGTTCTGCATCCCCACAGAAAAGAAGTCACAGTTTGGTGACTCCACAGATTTCAAACTTCAAAGAGTTTTCATGGTTTTTTTTTGGCAACGGTGTGTGTTTGTTAGACGGTGCACAACACACACACAAAACTACCATTGCTATTGCAATGCTATACGATCCTGGGTATCATCATTGGGCAGTTCAAATATGGCCGTGAAGGGTGGAACGCGTGCCTTTTTTAAAATAATAATGTGGCTATTCATGAGGGCTTTTGAAATTGCCTGGCATTTTCAACAGCAAAGTATTGACTTGACTGGCACTGGTCCATTGGCTCGAGCTTTTCTTCCTTCAAACATGCCCCGCTTCCTCCTCCTCCTCCTCCACTTTCCCTCCACCCTTTAAAGTCTTGTTAGTACAGGGAGTCTCCTGCACTCAAATAAATACTTCATTTAGGTTTCAACGCCCCAAAATATAGTTTTTGAGTTTTTGGATACACAGCAATTATAGACAGGAAAAGCTCCTCATTTTCCATATTATGAGCAGCGCTAAACTGAAGTCAGCTGGGCTGGCGCTTGCAGCACTTCTATTTCCAAGCCTATGTTTTCATGGGGAAACCAGGGTTGGCTCGCAGCCTGTTTCCATTCTCCTCGTTCCGTGAGCATTGGGCCATTATGACTATCAGTCATTTCAGTACATAAAGGGAGTCATTTGAAAAGGCTCAATGCAAATCTCATATCTTACATGAAACAGTCTTGATTTATTGTCCCTGCCATTCACTCTCTCTCTCTGTCTCGCTCTCTTTTCGTGTCTCTCTATCTCTCTCTCTTTGTCTCTCTCTCTCCCTCTCTCTTTAATTTTCTCTCTCTCTCTTTCTGTCTCTCCCTCTCTCTCTCACCCCCCGCTCTCTGTCTTTCTGTGTCTCTCTATCTCGCTCTCGTTTCTCCTTTCTCTCTCTCCTTCTTTCTCTCTCTCTCTTTCTCTAAGTCTTCAAACCCCCCCCCCCCTCCCACTCCTGGCTGAAATAGCTCCTTTCAACATCTAGTCAAAGGCATTGGGAAGTTCTCTGTGGACCGTTGCCGGATTTTTTTCCCCAGCTTTTCCTTTTCCTCTTGTGGATATCTGCCTGCAGCAGGTGCCTATAGTCCCGACGATAGCAAGGATATTTGTGGAAGAAAAAAGTGTCGAAAACCTCATTCATTAGGAAAGTAAGAGTTTTGTTGTGGGTTGTGACTGATGTGTCAACGTTGTCTAATGTTTTTGTTAGTCTTCACACTAAACGTGCATTTTATGACCTGTCCTCTTTCTATGATTACAGTTTAATCATCACTGTTTTCCATTTGATCAGGTTTGGGTACCATGCCGACACGGCGTCGATGGCATGTGTTTTGGACTTGTTTTGACATCACCAGCAGGTAGACGGGCTTTTGTTTCCTGCAGGGCGGCGCCAGAGGACGCACACATGCCCTGTGCTAGAGGAAGCGACAAAAGCCACCAGCGAGGCAGCTGTGACCTTGTGAACAGAAGCCCAGAGTCGGTGCCAAATCTTACCCACCTTCCCCATGGTGCCACGCAGACTGCCAGCAACACCAGGTGCCCCTCCAGAAGAGCTACTGGAGGACAGGATGAAACCTTAAGCTGCCAGTCTGGGTCTGTTTTACATAGTTGATAGTACAGGGATTGTGCAGATGATGGTAAAGACGCAATGCATCTGTTCTTGGAGGTAGAAATACAGCTTGCTATTTTGGCACATGGGAGTTGCCTTTGCTATGTGTGTTGTGTTTGGAAAATGTCACAATGTTTTTTCATAAATTTTATTTAGAGAGTTACTCAACATGTTTGTAACTAAATAATAAACATATAATCATCATGCACTTCACCTAAAATATCTAGTCAACAACTCTCCTCACCGTTTGCATGAGTTTTACAGTTATTCGTGTCGTTTTTTTGACAAATCATTTGAAGTGCCTCTTTTGGTATATGCATGGTGGCAGAACAATGCTGGTTTGAGCCGCGTCTCCCACTGCTTCAGCCTTGAGAGTCCCATGATCACCAAACCTCCCACAGTGAGAGATTATCAAAGAGCACATGTACCAAGTCATCCCTCTCCACAGACTCCTGGAGGCTAAGAGACGAAACATGCATACATCAAGCCTTACATAGATAAACGTAATTACGTACCTCATCCCAGTGGTCACTGGAACCTTAAATAAAATCAATAGCAGCATTGGATAACCAGCAAACAGTTGTACTGCCTCCACAAATGTCCATGGAAACATCTATATAATGAGCATTTACATTTTAAACAAATATACTGTATGTCTACTACATACTTTTAGAGAATATATATATATATATATATATATATATATATATATATATATATATGTGTGTTTTCTCTACACGTATGCACTTTGTTTACTGTTGTTCTGGAGAGTTGCTGATATTATGGGATGTGTTGATTCAATATATGGGTCTTTTTTTAATCCAAAGAAGCATTCACCAGACAGAAAATAGCATGTTCCACAGCCCATAATGTATTTTCAATGTGACACCAGAGACGCCCACACTAGAACACTGCAATTTTAAAAGAATTTATTGAGAGCATTCATGCTTGTTGTTTTTCTGGGGTATACATCCATATTTTTAAGTGTGAGATGTTGACATATATTTATGTGAATCTCCAATTAACAGCTTGATCATCTGTGAAAGTTAAAAGTACAAATAATGTAATATATCAGAGTACGTTTGATAAAGATACAAAGTGATCTTGAAGTATTTGTGTTCTGTTTTCAATTTCCCTTTCCACATTACCCCAACTAAAATAAATAACCTTCATCTGCAGCTGATTAACATACTGAAGTCCTTAACAGCATGAAACTAATTTGTGAGCTATAGATGTCTGTGAGAAGGTCACAGCAGCTATGTGCAGGGCATAGCTCCAGCTCTCATTTCCTTAACATGTATAATTGTTCATACTTACATGAGGAGAGATCTCGTAAAAAAAGTGATGCCTTCAGTACAACACAAAGTTGGGGCAGTGGGCAGCTCAACATTGTAATGCTCTTACATTCCATCCATCCATTAGCTATACCGCTTATCCTATGCAGGGTTGCGGGGGGTCTGGAGCCTATCCCAGCCGACACCGGGCGAGAGGCGGGGTACACCCTGGACAGGTCACCAGTCTATCACAGGGCCCTCTGTGACCCTCAGGGCTCTTACATTGTTCAATGAAAATAATTGATCTCTTCCTTATGACATTGGGAAACTATAACCCGTTGTGTCCCATGAGGGGAACAGCGTACATCATAAACTCTCATCCTACTATTTACCTCTTGTGGACTTCTAGGATCAATGTGACCAAACATGACTCATGTATATTATATACCGTATACTGATCTTATAAAACAAGTTGATTTTAATGAGCTTTTAAAGAATCGCTAACAGGCATATAAATACATGATGAAATCACACGACCATGACTTTTAACAAGGTGGAGGAAATCCGCACTCGTCAGTCAGTTTCCACTTAGCAACGATAAATAAATAAAATTTAAAAAAGGAAAGAAAAAACACACAAAAGAACATTTGAAACTCTAACCATGTCCCGAACAAGCTCATGTATATTTATGGAGCAGACAGCCGGAAATAAATTGTCCTCTAAAGAGAGTTTCTTGTTGCTAAACTCGGCTGTCTTACAGATCTTCAGAAAGAAAGGCCCAGAATGCTGTGGCGATGCCACCTGCCCTGACAGAGGGCAGCCTGCCACTGTGTCAATGGGAGCGGAATGGCGCACCCCAGCGGGTCTCCAGATCCAGGCTAAAGAGCTTATTTCCCAAATCTCTTTATCCTTTCTAGAACTGTGAGATGTTGACAGAAAGTCAGTTAACTCTAGCCAGTGGCAGCTGCATGGGTTTTGCATAATTAATTATTTATACCAGGCCAGACACAGTAATTACCATCCAGATGAATATGATATTCTAATCAGGCACGCTTTAATTTTAATTGCCCTCCAGCATCTAACTGTCAGTGCTGGCCTGGCTTGATAAAGTGGAGACTCTCTAAACACCATTAGACATCTGCTCTGAGAGCATTGCCTGTGCTACCCACCAACCGCACCACCCGCCAGAAAGAAATCAATACAGGACTGGTGTGTGTGATCTCGCTCATTTTTTTCTGTGGAAAGACATTTTCCGTCAACGACAGACCCAGCACAGAGCTTGAAGCCATGCTGCCCCCCCCCCCCCACACACACACCCCCAACCCCCGACCCCTCTCCATCGAATGACTGATGAGGCCAGTCTGACTTTTTTTTTTTATCTTTTAGAATGTAGATCCTCTCAATAAAACGGAAGGGCTTATCAGGCGAATTGTTGGCAATTCCTCAAAAGAAGTCATTTCTCAGACAGGTGCAAAGCAAAGACAGCCGCATTTGTTGCCAATCAAATCAACCACTGAATATTGATGCTCATTAAAACGAAACAAAATTGCGACCCTCTTGCTCCGGTTTTTTGATTACTGTGACTTCTGATTTTGAATACTCAATCTTCACTGGGAGAGAGGGCACATCAGCTTTTTTTATCAGCCAAGGGCCTAGTTAGATGACGATTGACATTCCTGGCTCACGGTTTCGCTGCATTTGGGTGCACCAAGTCTACCGTGACGGTACTGTCTTTCCTTGGGGCTCCCTCTGAGATCCATCTGCAGCTGGCCCCATTATCCTAAAAGCAGCTTCCCTTGAGAGCCTTGTCATTTGGAGAACCCAGCCATGACAAAATCAAATACCATCAAAAAATATACACAGCTCTCAGATTTGCTGGATGTATAATTCCATTCCGAAAAAAGTATTTCTACTTTGTATAGTGCGTGATGCTATGTTCAGTGATGTGCTGCAGCCATTTAAATTGCATCCTCTGTCGCGGCGGAGCACACAAAAACCCCTTCCAGGCCACGCTGTTCTCTATGGGCTGTGTGACATGTATGTCATCATCGGCTATGAGCGCGTGACTCCAGTATACGACGAGTCCTGCCGTGCCAGGTGGCTTTTTATGCATCCCCAGCAATCAGAGATAGTAAACAAACTGTTGGCAGACGGAGATGTATGTGAACAGATGAAGAGGGAAATTGCACCGGCGCGGGGATGTGATAGCTCGGCGCTGGAGCCCCCCCCCCCCGGCCCACGCCACGCTCCAGCGACACGGCATGTTTGGAGTCAAGCCCGTTTCGCACAGCGTCACGTTCCCATGCAAACGGTGTGGAAGTGAAAACACTCGAAGTTCATTCGAAACAATCTGGAGAGGCACGCAACATACGGTGTCCATGGCCTTTTGCGGCTCTGCACCTCAGGCCAGAAGATGGATGGCTCCAAAGAATGTGTCCGACAGACTGATGCGTCCGATAGCCTCGTCCGTGTCACATGCTCCCCACGGCAAACTCACCAACACAACTCCTAGAATGATTTAAAAAAAACAACAACATGTTTCTTAGTCAGTAGCTGTGTCTGTTCCTCCTATATAAGTAAATGGGCCTATAGCTCACACTGAATCAAACGGAAAGTGTCAGCACCGTTTGCTTGATTAATTAAATTTCTTGTATCTATTTATGTCAATAGCATAACATAGGATTGGGAATCTAGTTTGCATTTTATGGCCGTAATGCTTACATAAATTAATGAGAGGGTAAAAAAGTAAAAATAAACAAGATGATGAATACATAGGATTACCAGGGACACTATTAAAGTCTTTCAAAAGGCCCTGATGCTAACCTGTGGTGGTAGTGGTTCCAGGTCCGTTGTCATTGTGCATGCACATCATGGAGCCAGATAACTCTTTGGATGAAGGTTTTTTGATCTCCACACACACACACACACACACACAGTGACTGAGGTGAAGGGAAGTTGGGTCCTCAGATGTTTCTGGCTCCTCTGCCCAAAGTTTGAATTACATTAAAGACCCCGCGCTGCTCCCTCGGCTAGTCGGGAACAAAGCCGGAGACCGGACTCAATGGTAATCCTGCCTGCCAGGCGATGTGTCGGAGGTCACCCGTCGCCAGCAGATGAATCCTCTGGTCGGGGTCACGGAGGCTACAAGGGAGACGGCGAGAAGACAGAGGAGCTCTCTTTCCCAGGTTATCCGGGGAGGAATCTAATGAGGAGAGAAACTACAGCCGCCGACTGGATGGAGGCGAGCTGCGGCAAAAAAAAAACTTCAAGGAGGAGGCAACAGGAGAAGGAGCGGTTGAGAACTCCTGTGTGTAACATGAAAAGGCGGACAGGAGGCCCAATCAGGTTGCATTCCATAGTGCTCTGTGAGCGCCACTCCGTGCCTGAGGACAAGCCCTGGGCTAATAAAGCGGAAAGTTAGGAGTCGCTGTGACCTTGCTTTGGGAAGCAAGTCTAATAAGGACACAGTCTGAAAAGTGGGATACTTCTCTCCGGAGCATATGCTCTTCTGTCGCCGCTTTCGCACGTGTTCACGCACGCACACGCACGTGCGTAAACGCTCACACGCACAGGCTTCTTTCATGGCCTCAAAGTGGGAGAGATGGACCTATAGGCTCCTAATGAAGATGGCGGTAGTATATAAAAGGGTTGGATTTTACAGTGTTTGACACGATGATGTTCTTTGAAGACATCCACAGTACATGATTAGTGGTGGCCTGTGAAATTCTAACTCAATCATAGCAGACTTTTCCTCCTTATTGGGATTTAAATTTACGAGAGTTACAGTAAATTGGGGTTTGAACCGACAGGCACACTTGGGAGCATGTTATGCTAAGCAAAATAGTAAGACGAGAGGTTGTAATTTAAGTTAGAGAAATAGTTTCGCACGGCAATCAAAACACATTTTTGCCTGATGAACGTCTGGCTCTCGCGCATAAAACTAAGACAAAATAACCTTGTTGCTTTTTTTCTGTCACTTTTTCCACTCTCTTTTTGAAAACATTGGTCCATATAATTAAATTGTTTGACGTTTAGTCATAAAACCATGATAAAAGCCTTAACACAGTATCATATCTTTTGGGTCACTGTGGTTTTCCCTGCATTGAGCTGGCTGTTAATTCCATTCAGGAAATCATGTCTGCGATAAGTAAAAGCCTGCATTATTTTAACATTAAAACTGCAATGACGATGCTGGCCCGTGTTTCGCATATGCTCGTAACGTCAAAAATAAACACTTGGCATGACATACGTTTAACATACATTTGTGTGTGGCAATCTCGAAAAACTCCATATCACCAAGATATAATACTCATCACATTTTCAAACATTTCATCCACACGTGAGTTCTCTTAATTCCGTTCCAGCTTCCATGACAATTGAAAACATTTGTATCAGTACATTCTGTAGCGGTGTTGCACATTGCTCTAGGAAGCGAGACAATGATCAGGTGGTAGACCACCCCTTGACAAGACCTAGCACCCCAAGAACCAGTGAGATGCAGTCTGTGAGAGTTCTCCCAGAGTGCTTTGTTACTCATGCTCAGGCAGGCAGACCCATTTAAATAAACAAAGGAAGGAATGAAAAGACGCCCACCATGTTCCAATACTGCAGATAATATGGACCATGATGTTTTTATAATGGGGCAAGGGATCGGGGCTTGGTGCAAGGTTGCGCTCATGAATTCAACAGCAGCTTACACGGTCCTGTGAAGTAGTGCGAATGTGTAACATACCTCAGCCAAAGTCGTTTTCAACAGGTGCAATTGTGGTTGGATTACAGAACACTCAATTCATGGAAGTGTTCCCAGAGAGAGAGAGCGAGTGAGAGAGAGAAAGAGAAACAGAGAGAGAGAGAGAGAGAGAGAGAGAGAGAGAGAGAGAGAGAGAGAGGGGTTGAAGCAACGGTCAAACAAACGACCACTGCTGCTCATGCAAGTGAATCCAATTGTGTAAGCATTACATGCGTGCCAGGTTTGTTTCTTGGACCTTTAGCACAGCCTGCTGAACATGCCAGAGCAAATCCCTCCCGAACGTGCCAGCGCGCCCGACATTAATCTGAAGACACGGGGTGACCGTCCGCACTCCAAATTGAGCCCTCAGAGACCACTCACCCAGAGAGCACGATTGTTAGAGAGCTGCGGGGACCGGGAAGGTGTGCCCCTTAGTCCCTCAACTTCTGCTGCCGATGAGATAAGGGCTATCAGCTCCACGGCTCCACAGAGGGGAGGCCCCGCTATCTGCCGCTCAGAGCAGCGGAGCAGTCGACACAGATAGCCATAAACACACCGCCAAGCCATCTCAGCCCATTCCGGAGCGGAATAACTGGAATGTCAATGGAAAACGGTCTAGCCTCATTTGGTAGCGCCCGCATTGTTAAGAGTGCAAAGAAATGCAATGTTAGGATGTATCCGATTTTCTGAGATGAAGAACGGGGCCGTTGTTGTTTTGGTTAGGTTTGAATATTTATTTATTTATTTATTTACTGAATGTTTCGCCAAGACAACACAATTACATGATTTAATGTTTTTGTTCAGGTTAAAATGACAAGGGAAAAAAAGCTAAAGGGGAACACCAGCGTTAATGTTTCCCTTTACCTCCGAGGTAAAACATTCCCCCACTATTTAACATTATTGTTTCAACTCCAGTAACTTTCTTTATTTGCCGCCGCCGCTGCTTTCAGGGGAACCAGTGATTGCTAATCATTTGCATTTGCATATGAAGATAAGCCTAATATGGTTGGAGCTAATCCCACCCTCTAAGTGGAGGATAACAGACCATTTTTAGCGTTTAATCCATTAATGAAATTTGTTTGCGCATTGAGTTGAATCATCACCATAATTATAAGGATGAATTTATTATTTCAAGCTACCCAAAATGATGGGTATGGCACTCCTATTTGCATATATGAATTAATGACAGTGATATGTCATTAATTGATACGATTTCCATGGTCATTATGTTGCACATCACGTACACATGGAAACACTCAGTGTGACCAAATGGTTTAGCAGAGGTTAAGAGTTAAGTTAGAAAGTGGTCCAACTTAGTGTTCAACGCAATACAAAGTCATGAAAACATAAAAAGGGGGGGAATTTCACTTCTGTTTCCTTAACATTTGAGACATTTTTGATTTTTTGTACACAAAGATTTTTTGTGGACAATTTAAATATTTTTTAAACAATTTGTGAAACATATACATGGACAACCTTTACTATAATTTATGTATGGCGAGCCATTACTGTATTATGAATGCGCTCCAAACACATGGAGAACGTTAATGTGCGTGAGTGTAACCACTCAGAATTACTGCCACTGACTAGACCTTCATCTGACAAACACACATCAGTCCAATTTTACTGGTCAGCACTTCTGAAGTCATTATCCACTGTTTAGTGTCTAATGCACTTATGAATTATGCATGTTGTTAAAAGTACCTTGCTCATGACTATTAGTCTTTCATCAGCTCCTTCAAAACAAAACAAAAAACACCTGGCGTTGCATTTGATCATGCAGTGTTTACTGTTGATCCACATCTCTCAACTTCATGTCTGGCTAGTCTTCCTTCTCTTTTTTTCTCTTCTTTTTTTTCTCTCGTACACTGGCGTCCCCTGTGTCCTGATTTAGACAAAGAAAACACCAGTTCTTCTATTCAACGAAGGCTCTCTTGGCCTTTGTTGTCAGCGGTGGGGGCTCTGGGTTGCTGAGGATGAGTCTCACCCAGCAGCGTTGTCTCCCAAACACAGAGGTAGTCATTCCACACAAACCCCTGTCAGCCCTCATCATTCCCACGGAGCCCGAGGGCTGTGGAGTGTGCGTGAGCGAGGTACTTACTTTGTATTCCTCAGCCCCCTGATAGCCACCCTTGAGGCACCTTTCATGCCGGCGATGTGGATTCTGCTATTTTCAGCCACTGTACCAAATGCGGGCGCTGGAACCATCAAGAAGCAGTAGATTGGAAAAGAAAATCTGACAGTGGCACTAAATAAATCTAAGGCTCCTTGAACATTTCTCCACCTATTGGAGTGTGGACCATGTACACAGCAACAGTACGTGGTAAACACATTGTTTTTACTGAGGAGTTCCCATAGAGAGAGAGAGAGAGAGAGAGAGAGAGAGAGAGAGAGAGAGAGAGAGAGAGAGAGAGAGAGAGAGAGAGAGAGAGAGAGAGAGAGAGAGAGAGAGAGAGAGAAGTAAGAAGAATAATAACCTCCTGCATCATGACTCATTGTAATGTTTCATACCACTGAACAACACAGGGTAAAATACAAACTCAGACACTAACACTCAGCTACAACCACAGTCAATATAGACAAAGGTCCAGGTACAGTTCAACAGTTCTGCAGTTCAATAACAAAAAGCCCAGTTCTCACTCAAATCAGCAGGCCCATTCTTTTTCCCCCTCTTCTACGTAAGGTTTATAATATGCATTCAACGATGTATTTTTCCACATCCATCCTCAAGCCTCCGGGGAGAAGTTCTCCCGCTGAACCACTTACTTCCTGATTCCCCTGCGGCCGTGGAAAGGTTCACAGTCCCTGAACCTGAAATTCGGAGCCATCAGGTGTTGCTAATGCCTTTCCAATTTCCCTGCCATTCCCTAATGCAACCAGCTGCAAAGCGGCATCAATATTACAGCGAGCAGGCACCGCTCCCCACAATACCGCCTGTAAGCGCACAAGACAGCCTTCACATGCGATTATGACCCCCTCCTAACCGGCGCATCACGCCCATCGCCTTCCCCTGCCCCTAGACATCGCTTAGGGCACGGGAGGCATTCGTATGGCCCCAATCCCTTTCGGCGTGGAGAGTGGCAGCAGACTAATGGCTGCCGACAGAGGCTGCCGATCCGGGTGTCTCCCTCCATCTCTCGTTCACTTGTGTATCGTGGCAGGGTGGATGTTGCTCCACTTCCACGACAGGCTCGGGGGCAATCGTTTCTCGCCCCACCCCCACCCCCCTCCTCACCCCCCTGCGGTTTAGAAGGATGAGGAGGGGGTCGAGACAGTCAACATGTGCATTTAAATAGATCATTTTGCAGTTAAAAACTTGATATCCATACTGTAAATACTGTGCCTGCGCTGGATAAATATTGGATGTAAAAAAAAAAAAACATTGGAAAAAAAAAAGACAAAAAAGTACACTGCTTTTCATCAAGATACTCACACGGGTGCACCTAATGTACCGTGGCCTCTAGACAGCTCAAAGCTCTAGCGTTGGACAGGTCAAACTAAACACAACAGGGAAGTGGTCAGGTTCCATTCGTGTGAAACACCTATCAGAATGACACCTCAAACGTTTACATTGGAAACATTCTCACGATGTTGCTAACATTTGCGGGCCCTCAGGGAGGACCCTGCGACAGCGTGTCACGCAGCCCATCCAGGTGGGCTAAGAGTCCCACGCACACTGAGCCAGCGCCCCCCCCCTGGCCACGTCAGACACGGACCGTAACGTGCGTGGTGCAGCTGCCACGCCAGTGGAGAACACCGCTTCAATCTGACCGCTGCACATGTTATTCCTGATCTGCTCCGAGGACTTCCCTTTAATTGGCTTTCGTGCAGGACACACTGGCTCTGTGTTGTTCTCTTACACTCTGTCCGTCTGAGGGGGGGGATCAGTAGAAGACTGGGGACGGTGAAATTGCTTAAAAACTGAGCTTTTGAATGCCTCTAAAAACCTGGCTTTCGCTGTAACCTGGTTACTTTAAAGTCTAAAATCATGCTCCTCTCATTATCATTCAGTACATACAAAAGTAAAGCGATATATAGAATCCTGACCCCCCCACAAAGAAAAAAATTGTAAGGCATGATTTCAATAATTCACCAATTTATTCCATACGTGCATCGTTTTCTTTCTTTCTGCTGCAAGCCACCCTTTCCATTTGTTCTGTTTTTATCACCGTGTGAATATGCACTTCTGATGTGAGGGTGCTATTTCTACGCTGTACCCAAAAGCATAAAGAGCCCATATCAGATGTTCCCTTTGGAACGCTTCTTCATCTGAATGACAATGGTGGAGCTCAATGTGCAAATTTATGACCGTGTCTAACTGGCTTCCAACCCGAACTCCGCGCACACAGTATACAGAAAGAAGAAGAGATACGGTGTGTATTTTCTTTGTTTCTCACCTCAGGAAGTAAAAAAAATAAAACTGAGTTTGACGACTCCCTATGATTTAGGCAGAAGGTTCCGTCCAAATGTTTTCTAAAAGTAATATAACGGAGGCCATCATAGCCTCAGGACAGGGGGACGCTGAAATATCGTCCTCATATCCCTGTGCTCGTAAATAGTTTACACTAAGAACAACACTGAGCAAGGGCTCCAAACTTTCTCTCCATTTTCATGTGCTAGGTGTCACACTCCTGTCACACTTTCTGGACAGATGAAAACAATATTTTTCTGTTCTCATACCCTCTTTCCTCCTTCTCTTTCCTTCATCTTCCTCTCCCTCTCCCTCTCCTTCTCTCCCTCTCTTTCTCTCCCTCTCCCCTGCAGTCGCTTGACTCTTCCTCTCGTCCTTGGCCCTGCTCCAGTCAAGCTGTCAGGCGGGGCCCCTGTCTTAGCCCGGCCGCTGACGTCAAGCGGGCGCGGGGCACTTGTGCGTGGCATCTGCCAAACGAGCAGGACCTGTCAGCCTCTCTCTCTCTCTTTCTCTCTCTCTCTCTCTCTCCCTTTCCCCCTCTCTCACTCTCTCTCTCTTTCTCCCCCACCCTCTCTCTCTCTCTCTCTCTCCCTCTCTCTCTCTCTCTCTCTCTCTCTCTCTCTCTCTCTCTCTCTCTCTCTCTCTATCCCTCTCTCTCTCTCTCCCTCCCCCACCCTCTCTCTCTCTCTCTCTCTCTCTCTCTCTCTCTCTCTCTCTCTCTCTCTCTCTCTCTCTCTCTCTCTCTCTCTCTCTGTGTATGTCCTGTCGGTGAGTAATTGGCACACGTTTGAGCAGACACATGCAGGTAGCTGTCTCAGCTCTGTGTTACCTTTCTCTCCCCCCTGCAGGGCCCCCAAGGGGCCTCTTTAAGCAGGGGTCCTGCTGCTGCTGCTGCGGGCTGCTTGTGTATACATTCCGGGCAATATCCTGCGCTCCTCCACAAACTTTAAGTGCCAGAATAAAACATAATTGGCCGTCTGGAGTCACGCGTTCTAGCATACATTTATTTTAGAGATTTCAAACTTTGCTCCCCCTCCCTCCCTCCCTCCCTCTCTCCCTACCCTCCCTCGCCTCCCTTTCTTTCCTCTGAAAAGGCAGATATGTTGCTGCTTTGTTGAGAGCAGATGGCATTTGTTATCTGGTCCTCCTTACACTGTACCTCCTGCAGGATGGCAGACTCAGGAGTGCCGGAGCATATGTGATACAGCGGGGGGTGTTAGTCACGGAGCAGCGGCCAAATCCCAAGCAGGTCGTAAAAGCAGGTTCGTCTCAAGTCAGGGCTTCTCCGATCCCCGTCGTCCCGCTCCGCCTGCTTTCTCCTGGCGAACGAGGGCCCACCGGATCTGCACCGACGGCTTCTCACCTGCCATTCACCATGACACGGGGATTCCCAGACAAAACGTGGCCCTTACAGTTCAGGAAGCACATACTCAAAGCTCTTCCATGTATTTTAGAGAGGAGCCCTCCACCCCCCCATTAGAATGCAGCGACTTCACTGTGAATACGTTGGTGTCTTGGTAAATTATATTCAACCCAGCCAAGTGGGTTTTACTGTGGATAAAGTTTACAAGTATCCTGACTGCAGACTGCAAGAGAAAGAGAGGACGTTGAAGAGAGAGAGAGAGAGAGAGAGAGAGAGAGAGAGAGAGAGACTGTAAAAGAGAGATGTAATATCCTCTATAAGTGCCTCCCTTTAAAATCATTGAAATCAGGAACTTTTTTTATTGTTATTTTACGTTAAAGTTATACAACATTACCAGAAAGATGATACATTGCAAAATTATAATTAACAGAATGCACGGTACCATAACTTCTTGTTGCTAATTTATTTTCACTGATATTGGACCCTTTAACCTCTGCCGGTACGTTAGATTATAATGGAGGTAATAAGGTCACAATATCTGTTTTGTAAACATTGATCTCTGGAAACAAACACTCGCTCCTTAACTTGCGAGCCAACACGAAAACACACATACACAAACACAGTTAAAACATATGGATTTAAATTAACATCCACCCTAAAACATCTATAAACATGTTCCAGGGCGTTTATAATCAAGAGAGTCAGTCTCCGGTCAGTGTTGTACCGGCTGCGTCGTATGGATTACATGTAGCACCGTTCAGTCCCGCTGAGATGGGCTCATTAGTATGTAAACGGCACGGCGGTGGGCCAAAACGACGGGACCCAACGGACCTCCTCTCCCAACGTAACGTGGCCCCTGCATCTCTCCATCGACAACCGTTCGTATCGCTCCGGACTCTGGGAACATTGGGACCGCTGGGCCCCCCCCCCCTCGTCGGCTCCCGTCGACGATCCGATGGCGAGGCCGCGCCGAGGTCGGCGCCGTGATTCCAAACGCTTCTCAGCACGCCTCCACGAGGACCGCCGGAGCGATCCGCTTCTCCTTCAGCAAACTGCGGGGCGTGAGTCACCCGGGCCCTCTGCCCGCTCTCCCTGCCTCACCGCTGGCCTGAGTGGGCAGCGCCGCTTCTCTACCCGCCACATAAATCCTCTCCTCTTCTTCACCTCCCCTTCGTCTCCATCTGAACCCGGGCCATGTTACTTCACCAATAAAGTACCATCGATATGCATCTCGTTTCTAACGCCGCCATGGTTAAAAGTGTAGAATATGCCCAACCCTTTTCATTTCTGTCCCATGAGGTCTCTCTCGTTTTGCAATATGGCTGCCATGGCAATGCGGGAGGTAGAGTTGTGAGAGGTGCGTAGACTTTGCTGGGTCCCTCTTCCTGTTGGGGAAGGCTCTGCTCTGTGAATACCGTAACCCTGGGACACAGGGCCGCAGGGCATAGTGGTCTGCCTGGTGCCGAGGGTGGGCCTGGCACCCACCGTCCCCTTGATCCTGTTAGTTCTTGACGTCACATTGTAAACGTGTTCCAAGGGAAGGGAAATGTGAACGCCTCCTGATGTGGAACACGTTTGTGGATGCTGTGGCAATCTTTTTTTTTCTCTTTTCTTTTTTCTTTTTCTCCAACGCTGTTTCCATCTTTTTTGACAGGGGAGATGGGTTTGGCAGCACCACGGTGGAACTAAAAGACTGAAGCAAGTGGCATGATCCAACTCTCCCTGGGGGGTCCCTGCTACGGAGACTGTAGATTATAGACTCACAATTCCTGTCCTTCAGAGGACCCTGCTGTGACAAACTGCAGCCCTGCACATCCCGCTCTCAAACACATCCCCCACCGTGCAAAACTGGGCCATGTGCACGAGAACAAATAAAGAAAGAAAAATCATGTTTCTTTTCTTTTTTTTTTCAAAACAAAACAAAAAAGACTTCAGGAAGCGTTGGACTGACCCTGGACATTGAAACGCCACACATCCAGACTTGACAGACGGAAAGCTGGGAGTTTCAGGACCATAACAAAAACATCACCTCGCCCACACCAGCACCGCCCCATGTGTGACTCCCATGCATTCGAATGGACGCCCGTCGGGTTTTTCCCCCCTGTAAATTCCCCTGCAGATGGAATCCAGGCGCTGCCACCATGGCGAACGTGAATATTTCATGCCTCTCCAACTTTCATGCACCAGCCACGCTATCGATTCCTTTGGCCAATCAAAACGCCACGTCCCTGCCTACCGGCTCTTCGCACGCTCCCCTAGTTCTTTTCTGCCTGACTAATCAATGAATGCCCCTGCATTTTCGCCCAATTAGTTTCCCCCCTTCTCACCATCGATTAGGCGGGGAGGAAAAACATATTCCATTTTGATGTACATCAGAGGAAACTCCAGACACCTCATCAGGTGGTATTGATCACACCACGTCTCCCTGGCCGTGCTGTGAGTCTTTGACCTCCATCGTTAGGGGCCGCGGCTGCCAGCCGTACCCAGACACAGGCCGCCATCAGAGGGCCCCCAAGTGTCTCATTGCGCGCCCCCTCCATTCCCCTCCCTCCCTCCCTGTCTGCCTTCCCTCCCTCCCTCCGTCTCCGTCCTTCCCAGCTGTAATGGGATCATTGTGGCCCCCTGCTGTTGGTAATGGAGGTGAGAATCAGTCCTGGGTGTCAGGATGCATCTCGTTTCTCAGGTGTTGGGCCGCGGGTAATGAGGACGGGCGCTGTCAGCCCGCACACACACCCCCTGTACCCCCCCCCCCGCTGAGCCAGACGCCCACACGAGGGCCAAATGAGCCCAGCGTACCGGGAGGAAAACAAATAGGCTCTCCACTTGGCACGCCACCTGTTCCGACGAGGGCTTGGTATGCATGGGCCGACGTGTGTGTTCACTATCAGGTAAGACCCTGGGGATAATTTAATTAAGAGCAATGAGCCTTTCCCTAAGTACACACTGCAGTGTCCGATGCCCTGCTAGGAGTTGGGAATGTACGAGAAATGTCAAGTGCCGAGTTGTCAAGGGCCGCGGACGGGAATGCACTTACACCAGAACCTGACCTTTTTGCATAGCGGTGTGTAAAGCAAAACGCTAGCATAATGCACTATGGAGGAATTGTCCAGAGCAACAACAGCAAGCCTTTCCTGACAAAATAATTTCACAGCATAAAGCACAGAAAGAACATATTGTACCTTCCGTGTCCACATAAGAAGTGCCTGCGTCTCGGACATTCCACAATTACACATAGATGTGCCGCTCCATCTGAATGAATGTCTTTACAGTGTGGGGAAGGGTGGCCAGCGGCGGTGCAGCGGTCAATACAGACAGACAGATCAATATGGGAAGGGTTCCTTTTCCCTCGCTGCTAATGCACACTAGGCATACCAGGGGGGACGGTGAAACAGTCCAACCTGTGACCTTTGGTGGGTGTGCACGTCTCGCCACACCTGTCTCTCTGTGCAGCCGCGACAGTAATCATACCCACCCACCCGCCATAAAAAAAAAATATAAAAGTCATTCCATCTCAGATTGAATGTACGAAAAGTCATAATTTTCTGCAAGTAACCTTTGCACTGGCTCTGCGTACATGCTGCATCCACTATTCATGTCTTTGTGGGCCGTTGTTTGCCGTTTTATTTCCCATATATATCAAAACAACCCTCTGGCTTACTGGTTTTGCCATACAGGACAGGATTCATTTATCTCATCTTGTGTTTATGTTTGCCGACTCGTGGCTTTAAAACCGTAAAAGACTTTTTGTGTTGACGTGTGAAAACTTTCAACAGAAGACTTCTTTTTTTTGGTGGGGTCTTTGCTTTGCATTGCAACTACCTTTTGATGGGAACCACATACATTATGCATGTCCTGCACATTAAGGCTGAATTGAAACCCCAATGTTATATGCCAGAGCCTCAAGATATCTGAACACACAATCAATAATTCCCTATCAGCCAGCATGGCTTCCGAGAGGCCCCTGCGCCGGTCTTTGAAGCAGTCTGACAAGTTAAAGCCGGTCCGGTTTCTTTGCCACTAATGGCCACCCTCTTAGGAGAAAACGATGTGTCCTGTTGTAAGTCTTTTATTTTTTCTTCCTAATGCAAGACAATTGTATCATACCGAGGGCATCAGGGGGATCAGCGCCGTCTTAAGTCCTAGAAAGTCTACATTGTTGAGAGGTAGTGGAATAAAGGAAAGTGTGTGTGTGTGTGGGGGGGGGGGATTCCTTTGCTTTGAACACAGCGTCAGCTCAGTAACCAAGAAACACGATCCATTTCAGCCGGGCTCCTCTTTGAAAGGATGACGGCCAGTGTAAATCCACTTTAAAGCCCTCAAATAATTTCAATTCGGTGGTTCTTGTCTGGAATTGTGCCCTTTGGCGATATTTATCCGAGAGGAGAGACAGTCAGAGATCTGGAACATTTGTGCTAATGAAGTGAGCCCTCCCTCTTTAATTCCAAGAACAAGTCATTGATCAATTAGAAACACTGCTTCGCCCCGCGTCCCTCTGTGTCTCCTTTAGAGTTCTCTTTGATTGATACACCAATTCTACCTACAACAAAAGCCATTCCCACGAGACGGGGCCAAGGATTTCAACACCAGCCTGGAAACATGAAAAGGATTTCTCCTTCTCTCTCTCTCTCTCTCTCTCTCTCTCTCTATCTCTCTCCCTCTCCCTCTCCCTCTCCTCTCTCTCTCTCTCTCTCTCCCTCTCGATTTTTTATTTTCTTTTTCACTTTTGACTTAAGGTAGCCGGTCACATCTTCAGGGGAGAATTGCTCATGTGGTGCAAGGCAGAGGCAATCTACTCTGAGAGTGTCAGGGAAACAACACACTAAGATGCAGCACAGAGAATCACCATGATGTGTTTCTCTTTCTTCCAGGGTCAACTTAAATCTGTGGACACGGACCCAGAGCAGGGAAACACACCAATTCAGACACACAAAGCCCTACTTTGCCCAAAGTAATGTTCTGCAGACCATGGTAGACCAAGGACTAGTGGACAAAAAAAAAAAAATCTATGAATTAATCCAATAGGGCCAAAGGTCTGGCTTGAGGGTCCAATAACGTTACCGCAGAAGATACAATAGAAACAACTTAGAGGAATGTTGGAATAGAAACACTCCAATCTAGTCTGGACTGAGGTGGAACTGCAAACTGCCCTAAATGCGACAATGGTAGCTTCTGTTATGGTCAGTAAAAAAGGGAAAACAATAAGCAAATATAAAGGCTTTCTATTACAGTTCAGTCGTCCTGTGTTGATACGTTATACTTAGCCTGTGCCGTGTGATTATATAGTAGTCAGTATTTAGCCCTTAATAAAACATTACCACCCAGTTGTTCTAAAACATTCCACCCACTTGTTTTCTATTTAAAAAAATTTACACACCAGAAAAAAAAGCCCACGTTTTAACATAACCACAAATTGTTTCGCGTCAGCGAGTCCTCTCCGATGTTCTGACAGCCTACCAACGTGCATGTCAAAGCCCCGCCGCACGCCCTGCCGTGTCGTCGTCCCCCCCCCCCCCCCCCCCCCAGAGCTGTGTGTGTATATCTCTGTTCCGGTCGGAGACAGCACCAGAGTAGCCCACCCAAGGACAATCGTCTGGTGGCTGGACGAGGTCGTCTGTCACGGGCTGCATGATGCAAGGATTTGAAAGAGAGGAGCTCCGGAGCCACTCGAGAAAGGTTTACCCCCGTCGGGGGGCCGTCACAGCAGCCCCTCGCCACTGCAGCGGAAGCGTGGGGGACAGCTTTGCCAAGGTGGCAATTGGTGCTTCCTGGATTGGAACCTCCAGTCAGCCGGTTGCCAGGCAGACTCTGTTTCTTTGACAGTGTGGGTCTGTGAGCGCACAAGAGCCCCCCCCTGAAGAGCAACTGATTGCTCATGGCAGAAAATCTAGAGGACTAAAGAAATCCTATATTTTTTTTTGTGTGTGTGTGTGTGTGTGTGTGTGCAACACCCATGTCACATTAGTTTTTTTGGCAGGGGGGGCTTTCACATTTCTATAGTGAGTCAAAGTGCAGGTCATATCAGTCTGTGGTCAGGTTATTGTGGTTTATGTTAAAGTCGTTCACTCTCCTCCACAATGCCTGAGCACCTGATGAGCAACTCAAGCAGACTGTTTTATTTCTTCAGGCCAGAGGTTTGATGGGCAGCTCGTTCCCCGACTCGTCCTGTTCTGTCCTGGCCTTCCCCATCCGCACTGTGCTTCTAAACAGTATTGACTGGCGGGGCACCCGCTGACAAACACACAATGAATTGCCGAGACAAAAGAGCAAGCTTGCGCGCGTCTGCATCCTGCCTTTCTCCCTCCTTTTAACAACCAGCGCCAAGCGAGGTCGCGGAGTGAAACAGTCAAGTAACTGTCAGCCGAGACAGCGGAGCGAGGGAGAGCGGGCGGGAGGAGAGGAGTATATAAACAGACTCCCCCCCCCCCCCCGTAACAAGTTTGTTTTTTCAAGGTGTTAGGTTCCGTGGCCAAGTTACCGGTCTTACAGCTCACTGTGAGGTCGGCCCTGTTTGCTGTGGCATGTGCCAGGGGGCCGCAGCTATAAATTTAACCGAATGCTCTGAACCGTTAATTAGGCTGGCAAATGGAGCTTGTCATTTGGCAGAGGCGAAACCCCAGAGCACTTTGAATTGCAGATACAGCGGTACAGTGGCTGAACAAGAGAGAGAGAGAGAGAGAGAGAGAGAGAGAGAGAGAGAGAGAGAGAGAGAGAGAGAGAGAGAGAGAGAGAGAGAGAGAGAGAGAGAGAGAGAGAGAGAGAGAGAGAGAGAGAGAGAGAGAAGTGGGGATCTTTCCTTTCGTCCTGAAAAGCCTGGCTAGCAGCTAACTAATCTTTGAGCAGGGTAGCGTGAGGGTAGGTACCCTTTGAGCAGGGTAGCGTTTCACCTGGCACTCCTCCTTCTCCTCGTCTGTGGAGTCGTCCAGGTGGAGGGGACGGGGAAACGGCTCCCTTTACGGCGAGCGAGACGCGTGTGTGTGTGGGGGGGGGGGGGGGGGGGCGCTGATTCACCTTCATATGCATAGAATCAGGCGGCCGTTTGACCGGGAGGAGAGGGTTTTTTCATCAGTCTCTCCATAGGCACTGTAGATAAAGGGGGGAAAAAGAAGAGAAAGAGAGAGAGAGAGAGAGAGAGAGAGAGAGAGAGAGAGAGAGAGAGAGAAAAACAGAAAATTAAAAATGAAATACAGAAAGGAGGGGGAGGGAGAAGAGAAGGTTGAGTCCAAGATGTTGAGCTCATCAACATGCCCAGTGGACACGCTCTGGATGCAATGGAGAGGTTAGCAGTTTGGTGTGCAAGCCAGGGGGAGGGAGTGCTGTAACACACACACACACACACACACACACACACACACACACACACACACACACACACACACACACACACACACATTCACACTCACACACCCCCCCCCCACACACACACACACTCACACACACACACACACACACACACACACACACACACACACACACACATGCCCACCCCCACCTCACACACCCACCCCCCCCACACACACACACACACACACACACACACACACACACACACACACACACACACACACACACACACACACACACACACACACACACACACACACACACACACACACACACACACACACACACACACACACACACACATGCCCACCCCCACCTCACACACACACACCCACACACTCACCCCCACGCACATCCAACCAGCCCCAGCCAGTGGGCCATGGGAGCACGCAGCGATGGTGGAGGATCAATTACCGGCATGTTGCTGGAGGGGTCGTACCGCATGGAGAGTCCGGGGAGGGAGGCCGATCGATGCCCAGAGTGTAGAGGCGCTCCACAGCCGAGCGTGGAGCGGAGACGGCTAGCCGGCACCGCAGTGCAGAGCCGAGCGAGGCTGACCACCCGTACATGGACCTCCGTGGGGTTCCCGTGCGATCCGCCGAGCGCTAGACCGACTTGATTACTCACACTTATGCCGTACGAGGTCCTCCATGTCTCACAGGCGCGGGAGAACAGGGAGGTGGAACAGGAAACAGGGAAGACCTGTCGGGAGGCTGTGAACTCGTGCTGATAGCCTCCAAGGACGTGTAGGCCCCCTCGCCCAAGCACAGAGGGAGAGAGAGGCGTGGGGTCAAGGTGGGACTCCACCCCCACCTGTACGCAGCTGCTGTATGAATAGATGTGACCACCCTCACGTCGAAGCGCACACACACACACACACACACATACACACACACGCAGTCAGCCATATCCACGGGGACCTACTAAAGGTGAGAACAGGTGACGACCACCGAAGCGACAAAAATAACCCCTACTGAGGACGGCAAGAGCAGGGCTAATGTGACCCAGCCAGACAGTCAGCCTTCCAGTCCGTATCTCCGGCAGTGATTAGCCGGTGCACACTGCTGATAGAGCCTAATCCAGAGAGGAGAGAGAGAGAGAGAGAGAGAGAGAGAGAGAGAGAGAGAGAGAGAGAGAGAGAGAGAGAGAGAGAGAGAGAGAGAGAGAGGGGTGCTGTCACGCTGCGGGACCCGGCGACAGCTGCAGGCTTTAGCCCTCTAATGAGAGGAACACGGGAGGGTTAAGCCAGAAGCAAATGGCTACAGGACTCTGGAGCGCCGCTGTGGGGTTAGGGCACGGACCACTCCCTGCTCCTTTGATCACCACTTGTGAGCGGGACGTCACACATCAATGAGACGTTGAAAAAGAATCTATGCGCTGCTACGAGTGAACCCTGTATCATGTCGTTGTGTCAGGCCGCACGCAAGGGTACGCTCTCGATTTCAAATAGCGAACGGGTTGAGGATCGCACGTGGGACGCGTTGGCCTGTGAATGAGTCGGACACTTACCTCACCAAACCCTTAGAGGTTCCTGGCACACGGAGCAACGAGCTACACTAGTGGAGTCAGCTTAGCGTCTTAGCCTTGAGACTCTGGAGCCCATCCTGGGACGGTGTGTGTAGGGGAGAGCCTTCAGTCTCAGTCACCTGGGTGTCCTCTAAAGCTGCCACTCAGCCCCGTTAATTGGCGCGCGTGAGGTTCGTCACCGTCTCGTTAATGACAGAGTCTGTGCAGCCCCGTCGCCGGTTTCGCTCCGCCGGGCGCGCCTGTTTCGAGCCCCCCCCCCCCCCCCCCTCCTCCCCCCCCTCCCCCACCACCACCAGTGTCAGGATGAGGAGCACACACCCACCTGGTATTCACATACTGTCACTCTGGCTGTTGAAAGCAAAGCCAGGGCCGATGGTGACTCCGTTCAGGGAGAGAATGGTGCGGGGAGGTAGAATAAACCACTGGCATACAGTGACACACATAATGAATGGGACCATATTGAGGAATGCATAGGAATGCAGTAGCTTACAGTAAATATTCCCCCCAAAAAAGGAAAAGAATGAGCTTCCGCTGGTAAATTTCTGTGGTATTTTGTTTTTGTTTCATCATATCTAAATCTGGCACGACATTGTGTGTTTTTTCCTCCGCACGATCCGTAAAATCACTGGAACAAAAAGCGGGCTGTTTGACTATTCTGAGCACAACAGGTGAGGGAGTCGAATGCATGTCCTCGTAAGAAAAAAAAAAAAAACGTTTTGCCAGAGTGCCTCGTTCCTTTTCCCGCACGCCACAGCACGGAACAAGTCCCGTATTAAAACGGCGCCCTTCAAGACTCGGGAACAGCATGTGTAATAAAGAAACCAAATAAAGAGTTCCTGGTGGAAATCACGAGCGTCCTGAGAGGAGAACTTTGAGCATGTCAGCTGTTTCATCCACGTCTCGTCTCGGCGGAGAAGTTTATGTAAGTGATTTTATAGTGCGCACACTCCTCCTGGGAGACAGAGGAGCATTTATGAGAT
The DNA here is from genome assembly GCA_026901105.3 of Galaxias olidus. Lineage (NCBI taxonomy): Eukaryota > Metazoa > Chordata > Actinopteri > Galaxiiformes > Galaxiidae > Galaxias > Galaxias olidus. The sequence continues at coordinate 12,482 of JAPMUY010002984.1, read as the reverse complement.
TAGCACAAAGTAAACTTGTCAGGGAGATTTCCTCTGCCGATGACCTCGATCGTCAGCAACGGCAGAGAGGGAAAAGAGGGGATAGAGAGAGAATAGAGAGAGAATAGAGAGAGAAAAGAGAGAGAACATCGAGAGGAGAGAGAGTGAGATGCCACGGAGATGACAGGGAAAACGGGGACTTCTGAGGAGTCTGAGGAGATTGGATTAGCAAAGCCTTTCTATCTGGCCCAGGGTGTGTCTCCATTACCTGGAGTGCTGGGTTTGCGGCACAGGTGACGTCCGTGCCACACGTGAGAGGGCTGTGATGTTGACACCAGACGGCCACACTCTGACCTACATGTGTGCGATTACACTGGAGCTATAGGGGAGAGGGGTGGGAGAAGACTCAAAGCCTCACGATGCCAGTGGCCATTGCAACGTCAAACTCTTACTGAGCATATGTTTGTTTCTTGAAAATGAAAAGATATATAAAGAGCTTTCCCGAGTTAAACTGGTGAACAAGTAAGAACAAAATGTGTGGCAAATTAAAACAATGTAGTACAGCTCTGTATGCAATGATAATTGATTGTATTTTGATATAGCATTTTTCTAGACACAGAAGTCGCTTTACATTGTAGAGGCGGGCTCACAGTTTGGTCGCCAATGGGCAGCCCCCACCATGAGAACATGTACCCTTCTGAATATGCCTGAACACCTTTTCAATGGCCTGTGGAATCGTTCAACACAACCAGAGTTATGCCCAAAAGAATTCACTTCAAACACAGCAGTCCAAACAAAACAACCACATTTAGATTCTAAACAATTATAAAACTCAAAATAAGTCCAGTGCTGTGCTCAAAGGAGAATGGTTTGATTGTTTCCATCTTCATAGTCTTGAATGATCGTTGTCTTCTCTTACAGAGTTCTGCTATCCAAACAAAGATTTACACTCCTTATTCCAAGATGTCAGCTGAATGTGAGGCCACACCACATCTACTTAAACGGACTGATACACTGAAGTTCATCCATAACTGAAACTACACAAGTTGACTGGCCAAAGTTAGGTCTGGCATATTACAACGCTATCACTTTTCATGATATTATGTTGACATCTCTCATTCTCCTAAAGTTTAATAGGAGAAAAACGATTTGGTAGCAAAAGATCAGTGGTAACACTAGCCGCCCAGTGTGCATGGAAAGCTCAAACAAAAAAAAGAAAAATACTGTTTTGGGTGAAACCACAGAACCATAGCGGCACGAAGAGAAACATCTGATCCGGTGATAAAAAGTCAGGTGGGAAGTGCCAGGACATCACTCATGGCGAGACAAACCCGATCTGCCACGTGAATACGAGCGGAGGGTAGCTTACACCGGGGGAGGGTAGACGGCGCTGTCACAGGCTAGCCATGCACGGCAACAGCTGGACACTTTGATTAATTTGTCCGAAGGCAGTGATTTATTCGTTTGTGAGGGACCTGGGTGAACTCCACAATGTGGTACACGGGACGCATACAAAGGCAACATGCATTTCCACTTGGACGCATTTGATAGTTGCTGAAGTTCTTGTTTTTTGGGTTTTTTTCCACCTTGTTTTTCCTCTGCATTAATCGCTTTGACAGCTTGAAAGACAAGGGTGCTTAATGTATGATTTTAGCATGATTAATTTTAGTTTCAAGGAGGTGTCGATGATACATTATAACGGCTTTTAGCTTCTACTTTTTTTTTACACATGAACTGAAGTGTTGGTTATTTCTTCTCATGTGAAAAATCCATGCTTTCGGAGGCACCGCATTTACATCTCAGGAGGTACCTGGTGAACGTACTCTTGCTTTGGTTGAAAGAGCAAATCCAGGCTCAGACGAAAACATAAACACAAGATCTAAGATGAGTTGCCCTCCTTTTACCAAGGTGCTTTGATGTCGCGGCCAATTCGTTTGGTGTCATTGCTCTAGCTCCAGCCAACGGCTTGGATCAACTTTGTTTCGTGGGGCTGGGACTTGTGTTGTCGTTGCACTCTGTGTCAGAGCCGTGGACTGTGGGAGCCGTGTCCATTAACCCGGTAAAAGATAATCCCGTTACAGATAAACCGCCTCTTAAAGGATCAACTTTTCCTTGATCACTGGGTGAGCGCGTGCTGCTAGAGTCAGGGGCCATCGCTGCAGCACCGTCTATGGATAGAGATAACATAGTCATGGAGTCTACACTCTGCCACTCAGCCTGAGCAGACGCAGTACCCGGGACACACACACACACATGTGAACACACGCACATACACACAAACACGAGAAAACACACACACACACGAGAACACACACACACGTATGAGAACAGACACACACATACACACACACACAAACACGCGAACACACACAAATACACACACGAGAACACAAGAGAACACACACAAAATCACACATACATGCATGAGAACACACACACGCACCCACACACAAACACACACACACGAGAACACACACACGCACGCACACCAACTGGATGGGAG
>JAPMUY010002984.1:2500-7500 GCA_026901105.3 Galaxias olidus | reverse complement strand
CCATGCAGTCCAAATGACAACATGTCCCATAATCGCACATAACAATACAGCTCACGAGACAAAGCCAGGCAAGCTAAAGTGATCTCCTTTCACCAGTGTTTCAATGATCCCCAGATAATATTACCTATACCAGTACCGACAGGATTTTGCGACTGCACTGCTGTGTTATGGGAAATGGAATGAACACGAATCACTTCTTCTTCCTCTTGTTTTTATCCCGTGATAAATTGCGCCTGTTTAATTAGCACATGGCCTTGTTTGTGGCGTTCTGGTGGGGGACGCGATACCGGCGCTCTCAGTGAAAGTGACACGGACAGAAACAGGGTGTCGGGAACACGGCAGACGAGTGGCACCTTCCAGCGAATCGTTACGCCCTGACAAATGATGCGCACCTGTTCTAAGTGTAACCATTAAAGCCCCGCTCCCCGGTACCATCATCTGTCTTGCCAAACACACGCACGCCTGTCTGCCTGCCAGCTCGAGTCCTACTTGGTAAAATATGGCACGGCAAAGCCCAACTCTTTGAGGTGGAGTGTGGAGTTGTTTTAAGCAGGGCGGCGCACCAAAAGGCTGCTTGTCTGACGCTCGTTAATGGCTTCTAACAACAGAACGGGAGCAGAGTGGCAGTGTGGCAGTGGTCCTCAGCCCTCTTCACCAACCAGGTCTGTCTCCTCTCCTCTCCTTACCCCTCCCCTCCTCTCCTGCCATCTCATGTCCTCTCCTCTCCTCTCCTCTCCTCTCCTCTTCTCTCCTCTTCTCTCCTCTCCTCTCCTCTTCTCCCCTCTCCTCTCCTCTCCTCTCCTCTACTCCCTTCCCTCTCCTCCCCTCTCCTCTCCCCCCATCTCCTCTCCTCCCCCCTCTCCCCTCCTCTCCTCTCCATTTCTCTCCTCTCCTGCCTTCTCCTCTCCTCTCCTCTCCTCCCCTTTCCCCTCCCCTTCCCTTTCCTCCCCTCTCCTCTCCTCTCCTCTCCTCCCCTTTCCCCTCCCCGTCCCTTTCCTCCCCTCTCCTCTCCTCCTCACAGAGAGTCCGAGCAGACGTTGCCCCGGCAGCAGCCTTCCTAGAGGGCATCGATCGGCGTGTCCTAATGATGGCTGGGAGATTGCCTGCATCGGGGAGTGATCTGGGAGCTGCCGCGGGATTACGGAAGGCATGGATTGCCATCGATCTCTATCTGATACAATCATTTCATTTGGCCTCAAATCTCCTTCCTGCTGCATCGGAGGCAATCCCCGGGACAGATCTTTTAATTCCCCCTCTCTCTGGTCCCATCAGAGCGCGGTGTCCCCGCTACGCGCCGCTGGGCTAACGGGGTTAACACGTCCTGTTGTTCTGCCCGCTCCCACCAAACGTATTAATTAAGCCGGAGCAGAGGACCAAGACCCCCAGTGCTCCCCCGGGCTGGCCCCCCCCCCATCCCCAGGGAGCGTGGAGGGAACGGGGGGCGAGGGGAGGACCTCACTGGGGCTGAGAGGCCCTGCTTGGTAGGGCGAGGCCGAGCGCTGACGGGGCCCAGTGAGGAGCAGGGTCATTTGCTCAGAATCGATTGTCCTTTTTGTGGAGAATTGCACCCCCCTCGTTTCCCCCCGTTGAAAATAAGGCCAATTTATTGAACGGGCCCGCGTCTCAGGGGTGAGTGTTTTTAATTTGTTGTCCTGTGTTGATGAGATGTATCACTGTCAGCGTGCCAGCGTCCTCAGCGCAGCGTGTAAGTGGCCCTTTCTAACGCTGACAGATAGCACCAAGCACGTGAAGCAGGCACGCTGTTTGTACCGTCTGGGTGCCACCACAGGAGATTACAGTACCGATCAGTCTGCCATTTGTCTTATCGTTCACAGTTTCACTACTTTGTTTAACAGTACACTTTCACAATTGTGCACTGAACTCATGTGAGAGTGCCGGTATGTGTAGCGTTCGCCTGCGATACCAAAGCGTCGCCATGACTACGTTCACGTTTCTTGGTCCCAGGTCCGTAGCGACCCCATCACACACCGGCGTCTCCCAGGCGATGAAATGCACACCGAAGTCACACAGTCGTCTCTCCTTTTCTTTAAAGAGCATGTTCTTGGAGCACGCACTTCAATTAGTCCGGTTCACGTGGCCAGGCCGGGCCGGGCCTCCTTCTCCTCCCCGAGGCAGAGGAGCAAACGAGGCAGGCTCCTATCGATTGGCCCTCCGTCTTTCCTCGGCCATTGATTAGATGGCCGGCGCTATCTGGTGTACAGCGAGCGGGCGGGGGCCTCGTTGCACCGGGGCCGGCGGTGACAGACTGTTCCCACCCTTAGGAAGACACGGCAATAAGCTCAGCAGAAGAAGACGGGGTGATGTGATAAAATAAAAAGAAAAAAGAGTCCCCCACCCCCTGCTTCTTTTTTTTCCCCCCTCCCTCTGCTTTTCACTTGGGGGAACAGATTTGGCCCTTAATGAAGGTCTGACCGTGGAAACGAGAGTGGTTGGGGGGTAGGGGGGATGGGGGGTAGGGGGGGGGGTCGGAGACGCCCCCTTATCCCGAAGGCCGGCTTCCTCCCAGCCCGGGGGAGATGACAGGGTCCTGGTGGAGGTGTTTGACCCCTCCGATTGATTTATCGTAATCAACTGTGGGCCAGGAGGAATCAGGGGGACGTCTGTGGAGTGAGGAAAGGCACCTTGGGAAAAAACAGACAATCACTAGGCCCTCCATCAATTTCCACATGACAGGGACTGCAGACCTGTGTGTGTGTGTGGGGGGGGGGGGGTCTGTGTGTGTGTGTGTGTGTGTGTGTGTGTTCGTGTGTGGTTGTGTTTGTGCGTGTGTGTGTGTGTGTGTTTTTCTGTCTGCTTGTGTGCTTAGCCGAGAGGTAAGGGGGGTTTATGCATGTCTGTGTGCGTGTGTGTGTGTGTGTGTGTGTGTGTGTGTGTGTGTGTGTGTGTGTGCGTATACAGTTTTGTCAGCGGTTGTGTTGAGCACATATCTGTGTGTGTGTGTGGGTACAGTTTTGTCAGCGGTTGTGTCGAGCACATATCTGTGTGTGTTGGAGTGTGTGTGTGTGTGTGTGTGTGCGTGTGTGTGTGTGTGTGTGTGTGTGTGTGTATGTGTACAAATTTGTCAGCGGTTGTGTTGAGCACATATTTGTGTGTGTTTGAGTGTGTGTGTGTGTGTGGGTGTGTAGGGGGGGGGACGACACACACACACACACACACCTCGGGTCCCTGAGGCAGAGACAGTTAATTAGCTTTGTGAGGAAACAATCAGACTAACAAGCCAACGCCAGTTACTAGACTGCTCCCATTATCCTCACTGCTCTCCCTCCTCTCCTGACGAGAGGGACTAGCTTCAACCTCAGGGTCACACACACACACACACACACACACACACACACACACACACACACACACACACACAAACACACGCACACTGACACACACTCTCACGCACACACACGCACACACACACTGACACTTTCAGATTTACATACATTCACAGTCTGAAATTAGCTAAACGCTGAAATCATCATCGCTCATTCAAGCGGATTATTCCTCATTTGTGGTGACAGCTTTTCACTATTGCGGAACAGTTTTTTCCAATCAATTAATTTTCCGAGCAATAAAAAAGAGAGGCAGCCATGTTTGTTTGGGGCAGTCGTCTGCACCGGTTGTTTACTGCGCCAGTACTGTTGAGATTACTTCGCGCGCTGCCAGGCCCCACGGTCACTTTCTCCAAGCATAAGTGAATGAGGAGCTTTTTGCCATCGTAGGGAAAGTGTTGATGATGAATACGAGTTCAACTAATACAACAACATGTACCCCAACAGCCTGCACCACCACACTGACCACTGGTGTGCGTGTCGTGTCCGACATAAAGGGGGTCCGCGGGACGGAGCTTGAGCAGATGCATTCCTCCAGGGGCGTGGCTGGCACAGGGCTGCTATGCTTGGCCCCTCTCCACGCTCTCCCCCTGCAGGAGGGGCCCTTTAATATGGCTTTAAGTCCTGCTGAACAGTGGGGGACCCAGGGATCCAATTTAATACCGGCCAGCTGCCCAACCAGCGCACGGGTCTGCCATATGTACCAGTTAGACCTGTGTGTGAGCGTGTGTGTGTGTGTGTGTGTGTGTGTGTGTGTGTGTGTGTGTGTGTGTGTGTGTGTGTGTGTGTGTGTGCGTAAAACAGAGAGGGAGATGAAGGAGGATGGAGGGAGGGAAGGAAAAAAGCAAGAGGAAGGTGGTGGTGGGGGGAGTGGGGGTGGGGTCTAGCTGCGTGTGACGTCTCCACACGCCAGCGCCCCCGCAGCCTCTCCTCCATGAGATAATAACGTGTGAGTCATCATTAAAAGACAAAGGAGAGTGAAGTCACCCTGCAGCTATGCCCGCTCAGGCCAACAGGCCCGGGCTGCTCCTCTGGGTGTCGGTGAGGCAAGGAGGGGGGAGGAAAGAGGGGGGAGGGAGGCCAATCCCCCCCCCAGCTCTCCCTTCTCCTCCTCCTTCTTCTCCTTCTTCTCCTCATCCTCCCCCTTCCTCCTCCATCTCCCCCTCCTCCTCCTCCTCCTCCTCCTCCTCCTCCTCCTCCCTCTCCTCCTCCTCCCCCTCCTCCGTTTCCTTCCTCTCCTCCTCTTCCTCCTCCAAGGGCCTGGGCTTTGACACAGGCCTCTTGGACACTGGTGACCTGCTGTGGCCTAACCTCCACCCTGACCCTAGACCAGCCAGGACTCAAGAAGGGGGCAGCTCTGTCGAAACACATGTCTGACATTTACTGGGGAGTGCAATACATACGTGATCTCATAACTGTACGTGTGTGTGTGTGTGTGTGTGTGTGTGTGTGTGTGTGTGAGTACGAGCATGCGTTTGCGTTTTAAACACACCATTTGTTCAGTCTGTTTCACCATTGGTTTTCGTGACAGAAGCGGTAATTCCAAAGTCTCTGTTATTCTGGAGGATGCAGTCCTAACAGTTTGTCGACTTTCAGAACTTCCTATATCAGCGGCCCTCCTTCTCGTTGACGCTGACACTCCGTGTGTGGAAAAGTGAT
>JAPMUY010002979.1:5000-22500 GCA_026901105.3 Galaxias olidus | reverse complement strand
CCTCCCCTTGTGGGGCATGAACAGAGGCCACGTTCCAGTCCTCTAGCATCAGATCACAGCCTGGCTCCCTGGCTCCCTGCAGATAACAGCCCTAAAATGTTTCCCCATCCGCTTTCAATGTCATCACGTCTCCATGAAGGTATGTGATCCGAAAGGTATTATCAATCGGAATCCGTGCGTCGTCGTGGTCTCCTTCCCTTTCCCGCCTCGTACCCGAGTGGCGAGACCGCGTGCTGGAGGTCGGGAGTTGGTCTCCCCTCTTTGATCCGGCATGCCTATTCTAAGTCGCCTCACGCCGCCCGTGCAGCTGTCGGAGGAGCCGTCTGGCCGAGGCAGATGGCTACGTGATAGCGGCCCACCAGGGAGGGTTATCAGACGGACATGGACCGCTGAGTGATGGCCCCCCGCTCCGGTCCGGGGGAGGGGTGATCAGCCTCCCCTCACTGGGTGGCCAAGCGGAGAGACAGACGTGCCACAGCCTGGCCCTGCCTAGTGGTCTGCGTGCTCCGTCAGGCTTTTTGGGTGGCACGCTTCGATTCGCCGTCCCCCACCCCCCTTCCTTCTGCGGGGTCTTTTTCCTTTTCAAAGTGCTGCACAAATGAAATGGGGGAGCGTCCTTCTCAAAATGCATTCCGCCGATCAGCAGCCACCTCCCGACTGTTATGCTAATGCGTGTGCTTTATGTGAGGTGACGCTAGCGCCGAGCACAGTGGCCAGGAGGAGCTGCGTTTTCAGCACCACGGCCAGCTCCCTCTCTCTCTGTGGCTGAGTTTGAGCCTGAGCTTGGGAACCCAGGATTGAGCCGTCTCTCGTCTCACTGCCAAGACGATTGGTAATGTATGGGCAGTGCTAGCGGGCAGCAGCTGTGCCTGTGGGGACCAGTGAAGAGGTCGATTTTTAGTGCGTTCAAGCTCGTCTCCGTTAATAATCCCACGGGAGTCTGGGCAAATGAAGGCCATCAGCCTACCCTAAATCCTAAAATGTGTTGCGTTTACATAGCAATTGTGATTATGCTAAGTTTTCCTCTGGTAGCTATACGAACCTCTGTTTCCAGTGCACAGCTCCGGGTTTATCTGAGAGTAAATGTTCAACAATAGGAATCAACAACTTTGCGCTAGACGGCCAGGGGGAATATTTATAAACGTGTTGACAGCACATTGTCTAAGAGGCGTTCTTCTCCGAAGCATAATGCTCCGACATGCGTGAGGATGTGGGATGAGGGCACGGAAGAGGGGATGAAACAGCGGGTCTCTTCCTCTCTGGTTCTCACCTATCCTTCTCCACTCCTCCGTCACTGTGACTCGTCGCCCCCCCCCCCCCCCATCTCTCTCTCTCGCCTCCGCTCAGGAGCGCCCGTCTCCCTCTGTCGGTGTCACACTGACACGTGGGATAATTTGTGCCGCTCAGTTTTGGTTTTTTGAACTGTCATTAGGATTCAGGACGAGCCCGCTGCCAGTGGATGACAGGCACTATTTTTGACTCGGCAGTGTAATTCCGGTGTGACTATTAGTGCCAATCACTGTTGGGAAACTGGCTATTGACATGATAAGACATGTGCAATTAAATGGTGTCTTTTCCAGCAAAGGGATTTGTGATTTCTGTCAGATGTGACACATTCATGTATTTAAAATCTGTATTGCGGTTGTGTGTGAAAGTGCGTGTGTCTGTGTTTTGCGTGTGTGTGCGGAAGTGTGTGTTTGTGTCCGTGTGAACATAACTCTATTCTTCTGGGGGTTTATATATTCAGAGGCCAAAGTAAATACAGAGCACATCTTGGCCTGTACAAATACGACACCAAAGAATGTAGATGAGAACAGGTTGTAAAAACGTCCAGTTTCATATCATGATTTGTTTCCCTGCACGACGTATAAAAATGGGTTGTTGACTCTCTTACCCATATTCATCGTGCCTCACCAGAGAGTTATAGGAGTGGTTAGACCACTGGAAGGCGACGTTCAGGCAACGACACGCGCCCCTCCCCTGCTTCCTCCCTCGCACCCCCTCTGTCTCCCATCTTTCTTGGAGCACGGATATAAATATCTGACTTTGTATGCAGATTGTCTCTCCTGCATGTCTTCAAACCCAACTCTCCATCTAGGTCAACCATCTCGGTACCCCCTGGCTGCCTACTGTGTGTGTGTGTGTGTGTGTGTGTGTGTGTGTGCCACAGCCAGATTTGAGTGTACCTTACAGTAATTTTATATTCTGTCTTCGTTCCTGACAATCCTCCTTACTCGGCCCATACACAACATGTCCATTTATGGGATTCCACTGTGCACTGTATGCTGATCAAGTCTCGTGACCTTTGAACCTGCATACACATACATCAAGACACCTTTCAAACAGTATTTGGTCATCAAGTCCATCCATAAATATGTGAAATAATAATATACACTCATAACTGGTCTTTTAACTCATACCGTGAAGTATATCGCATTGGACATTTATGAGCCAATTCATATATCATCCGAGTCATTGGCTGAACCGATACAAAGACAAAAATTATGGTGAAATAGTTCTATAAACATTTGTGTTGTAGACTCAAGTCTCTGCTATGATTTAAACAGCTTTTAAACAAAACGTTCATCAAAATCTGAATAAAGAATGTTGATCAACGTCTGTGGGATTTGAATCGTAATTTCATAACAATTGCAGTGAGTCGGCAACCAGACAGTGAAAAAAACCCCGGAACAGTTACTGCATCAATCGTTATATGACTCTTAAGGAAAGTTTTTATTTAGCAAGGTCAGAATGGCAGTAGCAACAGAGCTGGAACTGAACTGTTGCCCCATTCAAGGCCCTGCACTGGGTAGGTGAATTTGGTCTTTGAAACGAATAGGCAACTAAACATTCTCTGTTCTTCAAGAACTGTGTCATTGAGCAAGACCTTTGAACCCTGAAATGCTCCAGTGGCCAACAGTGCATTAATGTTGTAGAACTGGGCAGCTTCCCGGTGTGTGTGTGTGTGTGTGTGTGTGTGTGTGTGTGTGTGTGTGTGTGTGTGTGTGTGTGTGTGTGTGTGTGCGCGCTCCATGTGAAAGAATATGTTCCTCCAGGGTATGTGTGAGAAAGAGAACTGAGTTGTCAGTTAAACTCACCTGAATGAAATAAAGGATACAATGTTCCTCAGATCCCCCCAGATTAATCGGTAACGGGTATACTGACCAACTAACAATTCTTTGCATTTAGACCATCAGCTTTGAAACAGGATGGCAGAGGTCCGTCTTTACAAGTAAGTTAAATACAGTCTGTTAGAAAATGAATAATGACTATGAAGTAGAGCATGTGTGAAGTGCTGGAAATTATTTTACCATAAAACCACTTTTAAATGTTTTGTCCAATATTAATCTCTGAATAATGCATTATGAGGGGGTAAATTAAACTCATCACTCATAGGATACATTTGTATCTGAAATGTGTATCTGCTAGACTTCGAGAGTATGATTTTCAAAAGGCAAAACACGTCATCCCAGAACAGTCAGACTGTGTCTCAGGAAAATTGGCGGTGGAAATTACAATGATCATCATTTCATTCGGATGACATCACCGTTTCTATAAACTGCGTGTTCCATTGGCTCACGCAAATACATAGAGAATACAGATTATGTTTTAGTTAGCCATCCACGGCCTATGCTGTGGAAATCCAATTAAGTAAAGGTCCTTCAATATTTCTCCTTTTTTTTTTTTATTCCGGCTTTCAGCTTAAGTTCAGGCAGATCATTTTGAGTCTGTTCGCTGCTAACGACTGAAGTTGTCATACTGCGTACGTTCACCCTCACCAGTCACACTGTTCCACGTTAATGAGGGGGTATATTTGTAGCTCATCTCACCAATGTAACTGCATTGGATTCATAAATCCTCCGGCTGCCGTGTTGCTTTTACGTGTCAGTAGGAGGATTCTGTGTGATGCCTCTGAGTGTGGATGCCCATCAATGTTATGTCAGGGAGCTTACAAAATAAACGGATCAAACCACGTCAAAGTAAATGGCCTTTGAAAAGACCATCCATCATCTTAATTTACCATTAGTGCATTGTAAAATTGTATTCTAGAACAGCTGTCTTGATGCAAACAATGAAGCATAACATATTTACCAATACCCATGACACACAGGATGGTTTTATGAGCAATTGTTGTGTAAAAGTGGTTGTCTTAACTAAGGCCGCTAAGGCACAAAAATAAAAACAGTGTCATAGAAGGGATTGGATTTATGTCTTCAAATGAGACCAAACCACGAACAGAAGCCCGTTTTAAACCAACCTTAATAGTATTTCAGTATATTCGTATTTGAAATCTATGTTGTTTATATGGTATCCCATTGAAATGTGACAGCACCATGGCATAATTCACTGAACACCGCATGCGGGATCCTAATGCGTATTCCTCATGAGTTCAAATTGAACATGGCGATATAAAGGTTCAAACCTTTAAATTCCTCATCCTTTAGCTGGAAAAGTCACTCCTTATCTGTTGTTTCCATGTCGTGTTCCCAAGGGCAGAGCTCTTTTCCTCAACATCCGTCCCTTTCAACCCGAAATTCACTCAAAGGCATGTCGGCTTGTAAATATTTCAGCGCTGCCATTCACACAGATGGAAGAAGCAGCATGCTTTAGATGGCTCTGCACAGAGGACCCCACTCGCTCCCCCACGCACAAAGGCAAGGACACATACCAACAGGGGGGAATGGGCTCCGGAGGATCACGCCATATACCTGGGTTGGGCTTCCTTCTTAAGCAAGACGGAGAGGGAGAGTTCCTGTTCCTGCCAGGGTCAAGATGACGGCGGGATTCCTTCCTCCCGTCCTGAATGGAAACCCGGAGAGAGTGATGGAGACGGAGAAGCACTGACGCAGATTTAGACACGTTAGGGATTCGAGAAAAGAAGATAATATTCACTGCATGTAAGAGGTGGCTGTGTGTACTAGTGCCCACTCATGTGCAAAGGTGTGTGTACTAGTGCCCACTCCTGTGCAAAGGTGTGTGTTTTGTAGGCATTTTTGGAGGCTCAAGAGCCTCAGACGAGTGCATGGCTCACAAACTAGCATCCGTCTGTGTCAGACTCTGAGGCTATTTGATTGACAGGGATTATTTAATATTTGTTGGTTTTGGGAATGCCTGCACGTTTATATGTGTGTGTTTCTGTGCGTATATGTGTGTGTTTCTGTGCGTGTGATGACTACACAGGCAAAGGTAGTAAGATCAGTGTTATATATATACTTGTGGGCTGTTTTGATTACTGTCAGCTAAACTCAAGCTACTGTGCGGCCTTTGCTCAACCTTTACAAATAGCTCGAATAGAACGAATAGTAGACTGGGAATATAAGAAAATATAGCAACGAATGGATGGTTGTATGGTTGACTGACAGATGAATGGCAGGATGGGAACACAGCCTAAATTGAGGCGAATGGTCCTAGCTCTTGGAAATGGAGGAATCTCCACAACAGGCTCGGAAGTTACTGCTGTTCCCCCCTTCTTGTCTTCTGGTCTTCTTTCCCCGTGCCAACTTCTGAGGACGTGGATTAGACAGGAACTTTCAGTCTGAAGTGCAAGAGCGGGGAGGGGGGGGGGGGCTTTTGTGTTGTTTACTTCTCGCCTCTCCCGGGTAATTCTCCTAAATGCTGGGGCCGCTCCTGCGCTGTCAGAAACGGAGGGCTTTGTCTGAGCTTTTCATGTCTTATCTCTGTCCCGGGAATGAAATGTCAGCCATTCACTCTCCCCAGCCAAACAGGAAATAGCACACCGCTCCAGTCTGCCAGAATGCGCCACAATTAAATGTGTTCCCAAAGCAACAAATGCCCCCTAAGGCTTGGTTGATGTGACATTGCCTACTTGGGGACAGTGCCCCCCCCCCCCCCCCCTCCCCCATTGCCACCTTAGCGTTGCCTATCGACATTGGTCTTGTAAAGGTATTGTGACATTTGACTACAATGGCCTTGGCAACTTCAACTTCACAGCCAAAATACAACCTGAGCACTCCCTATGCATTGAAGCTGCCAGTTCCGCAATGGAAATGCTGAACACTTTCTATAGTAACAATATGGTCGGATAATTGGATCAACTATTGAAAAAGTGGGTTCAAGTGCATAGGTCTATGCGAGATGTAGGGTCCTTTGGATAAGTCAATCGTGTATTTGAGCAAGTGACCAGGTAGAAACTGTCAACTTCCTGCTTAGTAAGTAGCAGGGCAGGATAAGTATCAACGTAACATATACTTAAGTCCCGTCATGTATCTATGTAACCAAAGCGAACAGCCTCTGTTGTGTAATGGTCTTCGCTATGGGGGGGGAGGGGAGGGGGGCTTGTCTGACTGATCGTGCTACTCAGCGGCGGGAAAGATGAAGGGATTGTGTATAAAGAAAATGTCCAGGCGACGCTTTCATCCAACAACCATTCCATTACCAGCCCCGTGTGGCGTAAGGCCTCGAGCCTTGCAGACAGACTACCATCTGACACGGGGGTGCGAGCAAAACGAATGGAGTCGAAATTGTAGAACCATTTAGTACAGAGAGTGTGGTGGAAGTAGAACTTAAGGGTTCCATGCTGCCTACTAGCAAGTGTCTCCAGTCTGGGTTCTGCTCGTGGCATTGTTTTTATTTACCTCAGGGAAAATGTGCAGCATGTGTTCTGATTTGACAGCTCCTTTTTCGTGCTGGCGTTTCCACCAAATGAGAATGACAACAGGTTGCACAAAACAAACTACACTTGCTTTTAAATGAGTAACTATCAAAGTTTAATCAAACACAAATTGCAGACATAGAGCCTACTCTGCATAACCCTTTTAGGAAATGTTTACCTTTTAGGCAGTACTAGGCCACATTTAAAGCCCATTAAGCAACACTTAGCCTACATGTGTCTCTGTGCCCTAGCTCGCACAAAGCAAGTCAAGTTAACCCGATTCCCTCCTTTGTGCTGTGAGATTGTTGGGACAGACAGAACAGTGCCATTGCCTTGTGTGGGTCCTGTGGTTACCACAAATGGGTTAACGTGGGCAGCAAGTGTGGTCACGCTTTAAATTAAGGTCCTTGTAATAAGCATTTGTTAACATGGACTGATAGTCAGAGAGATTGTAATCATGTTGGCTTTGGCTTGCTAAATAACGTTGACCAGTTAGCTAGCTTGTATGCCTTTGACTGTGTTGATGTTATGATTAGCTAACACTTATATAGGCTTATTAACACATAATAATGTTTAATAATAATCTTATAAGGACCTATTAACACAATATTAGGCCCACGTGTTAACTAACGCTTATAACAAGGGCCTTAATTTAAAGCGTTACCGCGATGGTAATTATTAAATGCCTTCCGCGCTAGACGTTGGCTGGGCGCTCAAATTCTGGGAGAGGTGTGCCGCTTCCTTAGGTGGCTCACCGCCTCCTTGGAGAGGTTTGGGCCGTCGGCCAAGCGATGTCGAGTGTCTATGGCGAGACAGTCTTTGTTCCGCGGGCCGTCAGACACCAGCCTCTCTGATGAGTCAGAACCACTCAGAACTCAAGATGCGAGACACAGCACCGAGAGAGAGAGAGAGAGAGAGAGAGAGAGAGGTGGAGGGGGGGGGGGGGGGTTGAAAGAACCATCTGCACACGATCCGCCTAGCATCTTTTATTTACCAACACCACACCGGCGGCCTCGCTGGCGCGCTAGCTGGCTGTCTGACTAACCAATTTGTGATAATGAGCTGGTTTTTGAAAGGGGGTGCCGAGCTGATGGCGATGGATGCCTCATCCCACTGCGTTTGCCAGAAGTTTCCGTGTGAGTTTTTGAGAAACCGATTGAGTTAGGCCCTCTAAGCTTTGGCTTTCGAATTATCTTTTTTTATATGCGGTTCTCTAGGGACAGACAGCCGATTGTCGATGAAATTACTTCATTATCAGACTGGGCTCGTTTATAAGGCTTTCATATGGACATAATCTTGTTCTAGTGGCCCACTCTTTTTCGCTCCCGCCCTCCCTCCCTCTCTCCCCCGTTCTGTCTCTCACCTTCCTCCCCCCAGAGTCAAGTGAAGATGAATTAGAAATGACAAAACTCAAATGAAATGACACGGTGACGACAGATCCATTATGCCTTTCTCCATTTGAATGCAGAGAGCGGCTAATCCCCACGCCACGGTTTGCAAACCCAAAGCTTTGATTGGCATATGACAGGTGGCAGGCACTTAGCAGACAGAAGCCGTGATTGTTATGTTTTTCTCGTTAGTTAATCCCCACAGTGACAAACAGTGCATCACATTTTAACAAGCCTACCTGGGACCCCCAGGTTATACACCATACCATCCACACAGACAGCAGTGAGAGGTCTGTGGTGTGACTAATGGCTTTCAGCACACAGGTTACAGCTTGTATGTTTGGCAGCCTGCAAATGCTTGCACTACTAGATTGCACAGCCTAAAGGAGTTTTTTTTCTTCCATCTATGTCAGTATGGCGATTACACCACCCAGTCCGTCTGTTCAAGGACCCTTTTCATTGCCCAGCGAAAGATCACTTACAGCGTTTTTCCCCGTTTCTATTTGCGAAACTTCTCGCTCGTTTTGACCTGAGAGGGATTTGTCCTATAGTCTGTGTTCATTGGCGGCTAAAAAGCCGCATAAATTGAGTTGACAAATGTCAGGTGTAGCTTTGGGATGGGCACTCTCCCCCAAAATTAAAGGTAGACCGCCATACTACCGGCTGACAGGTTTACTCTCCGTTTACGTTTGAAATCGAGGAGAATAAAGGCGCGCTTCGCACTGTCACAAGTGTTAATCTTTTCATGTTGGTAGCCATGCTGACGGTTTGTGTGTCTCTGTGTGTAGGAGCCATGCCTGTGCCGGACCAGCCTGCAGAGGGGGAGAAGGGGGCCATGGTGCCCCCAGTGATGCCTGCCTCCAACGGGGACGGCTCAGAGACAGAGACCACCTCCTCCATACTGGCCTCCGTCAAAGAACAGGTACCAAGGCTCCCATCGTTAAGTGTGTGTGTGAGGTTATGTCTCTTTCATAAACTACAATTTTACCTGCTGCAGGCACAAATATAACATCCTCCAAAACCTGGTCGTCACAGAGTTGGAGATACTTTTCCGAAGCCCGCATCACAATAATATTCAGAAGGCCTATGATTATAATTAGTTGCGTTTTGAGAAACGGGGGTGACTGTTTTCACATGTTAAGATCCAGCAGGCTGATCAACGCTGACTGGCTTAGTGAGTCACAGTTTTCACTGTGACTTATGTTGGCTTTCAAGCCTGCGCCACCCTAACCACATTAGTATTCATAGTCATGTTCATTCGCATAATGGCCTTGTCTCTGAACAATAGGTGTAAGGAGTGCTTTGCATTGATTTGAGATTTTTTTTTAAAAATTTACGAAAGACTTATTGTCAGCTCATAGCCCCGACATAACTGAGTTCTTTGGGTAATTAAGTAATGATGTCACTCAGTGGTGTCATCTGCAGGCTGCAGGCTCTGAAGCTATGTGGGTGCACTATACTGAAAAGCCTGTGCATTGCTAACCACTAGGCTGATTGTTTCAAGCCTAATTCAAAACTCTTCGTTTCGAAGTGTGTGCTACCTTCTCACGACTGTGGTGTGCACACTTGCTTTGATATTGTATCAACGACCCTCGAACGAATGTTGTGGTAGACTGCCTTTTTCAAAAGAAAATGAATCATGCATTTTCCCGTCTTGGCCTGCTGAAGAAAGTTTTGAATTAATTATGCTTTGACTTTTCCCCAAAATAATTCTGTGGCAGCGCTTGTGACAAGCTACTTCTCTACAGAGGCTCAAAGGGAGGCACAAAGGCAAAAACAAAACGTAGTATGAAGACCGCTGGGATCCCTTCCAGCTCTACACGACACACACAGAGGCAGGACAAAGGGAAGTGTCATGTCTCAGCCAGCATGCCGCTTCTTGCTAACATTAGGAGCCAGTAAGTGGAAAGGCATAGCTGCAGATCTCTCTGGTCTTCACGTGAAACGCAAAAGCAGCGTCTTCACGTGAAACGCAAAAGCAGCGTCTGCTGCCGTCGTTGACATGTAGAACGTGCAATTGAATCATTCTGTAGTCACCGTAAGGGAACGATTGTTCTGTGATGGCTTGGTAACGGCAAAGCTTGCTGATAGGGTTCCATAACCGGCCGTAGCACAACTTAAGCCATATGAGCGTGATAGTGTTACATTTGTTATCTTGTGGCTTTTTTGAAGCCTTGCTTAGAGGAGTTAATGCAGTAGAGCATTACATTTGCTTTGTAAATTTGAGGCGAAAGGCATGGGCCTGCCTGGAGGGATGTTGAGTATTATAAAAAGGCCTCAACAATGTAATGAGGTGCATTTATTAAGTTGATCAAATGTATGAAAGTCGCCAATATTTGAGTAAAATGTGAAATTGCAGTAGGCAGTTCATCTGTGATTTAAATTGAAGGTAGCCTTTTCCTCTGGCTCTTTGGGGCACAGTGGAAATAATTCTGATTAGGTCTGCTTTTTTATATATATATAGTATATATATATATATTGTTATTGTTATTACTATTGCCCTGTTATTATGTTATGGTTAAATGCAAATGTTATCAAATTTTATAAAGCTTTTTATTAACTCCACATTCCATTTCCTTTGTGCTAACACCTAATTCATAGTTAAGCTAATCAAGTTTAGATAGTTGCTATAGTTACCATAAAACATCCCTGTAAGTGCACCGTTACAGCAAATGCAGTCAGGCAATAGACACCCAAGAAGTGCCAGTGATCGATGGAATTAAGACCTTAGTAGTTTTAGCTGGACCACGAGCTCTTTCGCTAGTTTCCTCCCGCAGCAAGGCAGCTAAGTTAGCATCTGATATAACGAAATAAATATATATATACATCGTTTAGATGGCCATTGATGCCAAAACCTATGTTGGTAACAGTCGGTGCTCGTAAGCAACCTTTCACAGAGAAAGGCAACATGGAATGGATGACTGGTAAAAAAAATAGGACCGGTCTAGATCTCGGCAGAGAGCTAAGATGAGTCCGGAGCTCCCCTGAGCTGGCAGAGCTGACCTAGCATTAGAGCTCACATAGTCAGTCCATTTATGTAATACTGCGGAGTAGCCCTACTCGACGGACAAATACTGCAACTTATAATGCGGTGCTGGATTTAACTATAGCATGACACAGAATTATTCACATTCTTATGGTATCCGTACTGATCAAGCATGTTTTAAAGAAGCAATTTCCAGTTTCATATTTTTTCAACCAGGCTTTATTGTTGCGCACATTATTGACTGGCAGCACAGGATTCCTTGAGGAACATGTTCTTAGAGTCCTGCTGTTACGTGGCACTTTACTCTTGCCTCTGAAGTGTTTAAAGAGGCCAAAGATTGATATGTGCCAAGGGAGGGAGAGCCTAATGCATAGAAATGATGCAGATTATGTGGCGCGAGCCGAAGCCAATTAGACATCATTGCAAAAGTTATTAAAACCCAAAGCAATCGCTCACCAGGGAGCGTAGCGAAGTAGCTGCTCCGTGTTAGCACTGCTCGGGGACGTTGAAGGCGGGATGGCGGGATGGGGGAGGGAGGGGGGGGGGGGGGGAGGGGAGGGGGGGTGAGAGAGGAGAAAGGAAAGGTGGAGGGAGAAGTAGAGAGATCTCTGGGAACTAGATTTATATTGCTGCACTGTTCTCGTCTGGTGGGGAGGGGGTGGCTAAAGACAGAAAGATTTATAATCAATAGAATAGCTTGGGAACTGGGTGTATGTGAGCGTGTCAGGGCCGCCAGGGATCGTCCTAGCTTGAGCACCGGCCAGTGGACAGCTCCCTGAATGTGTTCACGTGTCTCATCAGTATTTATTGGTCTCACTTGGGTGGCCCTTAATGATTATTGTTTGCACCTGTTTCTGTCTACTATTTAAGTGTGTTGGTTCATTGTTTGTTTGCCGTGACATGTATGTCGGAGTTTTGGTCTATTAAAACCTTTAGTCTCCTATTGGAGCGATTTACTTTGAGAGAGTTGTCTCAGTGTTTCTTTTAGTAGCCCTCTTGTTCTGTAGCTTTGCTATCAGTCTTTGTTTGAGCCTGTTTCACTCCTGGGAGCCGTTACAGAGCGTGTGTGTTTGTGTGCGCGCGTGTGTGGGTGTGTGTTTGCGTGTGCATGTGTGTGTATGCGTGTGCATTTGACTATATGCGCGGGGTTCCTTACACGCTCCATTTGAAAGCCCCTGCCGTTCTTCATGGCCTCTGGGATGAAAAGGCATTTTCAGCGTCTGCTTCACGTGGAGAGAACTCCAACTCACGCTAATTGAAACAGGTGATTCACTGTGGCCATGGACCTTTCCTTTCTGTAATGAAATGTTGTTTCATCTGAGCTCGGGTCGTTAGGGGCCAGACACATCACGCTTTCGTTTGTAGAATTTTACTTTTCGCTTTTCCGGGTGAAGGACACGGACTACGAAGGTATTCAACTTGGTGCTGAATAGTTGTTATTTTTATTTCCTCTTATTTTTTGGAGAGCTGAATTTTTAAAAATAATTAGTAAGTGCGGTGTTGTAGCTCAATGTTTGGTTGTTGACACCGAGGGTACGTTTTTACTTTTATCTTTTCCCAGAATAATAGATGCAGGAAAACTTTGCAAACGGCAAACTAGACTTATACCCTCCACCTCTAACTATAGACCAATTAATCCTCTTCTGCTCTGGCCTCTTAACCTACAGAAATGTCACATTATTGACTCAGGTTATTCAGGGCACAGTCTTGTGCTTGGTGAAGCTGTACAGTTAGACAATGGGAAATTCAGCATCTTGTCCACCTAAAACACACACATACAATCACACACGCACGCACACACACGCACACGCCCTCTAAAAACATCTGTGTCTCCTCTGTCAACCTCCGATCTTGTCTCTATCCAACACATGGCGGGGAGAGAGCGAGAGCGAGGGAGCGAGGTGGAAAATCAATTCCCACACGACGCCGAGATCAAAGGCAGATGGGAGCATACCTCCATCTCTCCCCATGCCTCCAGCTGTGCGTACAGTAGTGTTATTAGTCTCGCTCCGTGGGCTGTTGTTGCTCTGGCAACGCGGCGTGCCGTCTCTTCCGTGAGACCGTCCACATGCTAAACACACGCCTCCGGCATCTCAGCGGTCACCGCCCCTGCCAGGATACACCCGGGTTCACTTTGAGGAAGCTCTGTCAGCGTGTGTGTGTGTGTGTGGGGGGGGGGGGGGGGGGGGTAATGAAGACGTGTGCATGTCAGATAGCTTTTTATCACCACACTCCCAGCGAGTTAATATATCGCAATGTTAATAGCTGTCTCACCTGGCTTCTCCGCACACATTAGGATACACACACACACACACACACACACACACACACACACACACACACGATGCACACACTATACACGCCTGCCAACACACAAGTAACACCAAAATCTGTCATACTCTGTTTCATTTTCATCTGGAGAAGGGTGCCAGCTCTTCTAGATTCTTCAATAAAGTGTTAACTGCCAAAGAGATTTTTAATAAGTCTTAAATTTTCTTTTGCCAGGATATAATGTTTCAAGAGCGACAAATTGCTAATCTGTCCCCGATTCTTCAAGGCTATAAAGTAATAACGCTGGAAACAAACGAGTGGAGCGATCGGAGAAAGAGAGAGAGAGAGCAATTTGGGAAGCCGACAGCAATGTAATAATTAGTGTGAAGGATTAAGTCGCGTTAATAATTGGGAAAGATAATCACCTTGATGAGGTCAAATGAACAGTGAATAGGAATGTTTTCATAGTATGGAAATATCACACAGCAGTTTGCTGAGAAACTCAGATCAAAGAGGCCTCTCCGCAGAAATGCCACCTTTGGTTGTCACATCCAACAGATAGTGTGGATACGCCGGTGACTATTTTTACCAAGGCCTCTACTTTTTATGGATGTTAAATTATTCACTGCTTAGATGTTATCTTACGCCTGATATCCCCAGTCTCTCTCTGTGTGTGTGTGTGTGTGTGTGTGTGTGTGTGTGTGTGTGTGTCTGCCGTCCCAGAGTTTACAGTTATAGAGACATTGAAAACACTTTTTGTTTGTGTTTCTCTTGCGTTGTTTTTTCACTTATCTGTTTTCCTAACCACCGTCATTATTCATTCATACGTGGTCTGCACTGGTTTTTACCAAGCATTCATAAATAGGAAGTATTGGCACAACAGCAGGGTTAAAACGGAAATCCTAAGAGTCTGAATCCATGTCCTTCCCTCACCAGGCCTCGAAAGATCTGCCTGCCTCACGCTGTTCTGTTGAAGCTCCTTTCCAAGGTCGCTGAGATGGAACTGGAGGATAACATCTCCATTTACCAGTTCTCTTTGGTCTCCCGTTCAAGTGGAGAGTAAGTCACGCCCATCACCAGAACAGCCCCCCCCCCCCCCGCCCTACGGAGCCCACGCCACGTTGGGAGTTAGTAGCATAAGTATACATTCTTTCATTATAATGGCTAGCGGGCCGAAGCTATTCTTCTGCCTATCGAAGCACGTGTCGAGTCCAGATCCGATGCTGGGAGAAATGATGTATTTCCAGACCACATTAAATGTTCAGGACCATTGCTCCTCCTCCGGACTAATTTTCTTTCACAGAGGTCCTTTTTTTTCACCAGCGGCTCCTCCGCTGCTTTAACGAGCCGGAAGCGTCCCGCTGTTAATGTACTCTCTCCGAGTTAGACCTAAGCTTTGGGTATTGACTTACCATATTCCCGACGCTCCCACCATCTCCAATACCAATACGCGGTTTCAAGATCAGCCAGAAAGAAAGGGCTGCGCGTACGTTTTGAGTGGGGTTGTGTGTGTGCATGTGTGCGTGTGCGTGTGCGCGTGTGCGTGTGCGTGTGCGTGTGCGTGTGCGTGCGTGTAAACTGAGCCATACATTAGGAATCAGAGCGGGAGCTAGTGATGGATCTGTCCATGTCTCCTTCTCTCCTCCATGCCTCCATCCCCATCGATATCCTGTTGAGGGAACGTCAGACTGGCGGACAGACCTGATTTGCGGCGGGGGAGGAGGGAGAGGAATGATACCACGGCAGTCCAGAAAACGGAGGACTCCCCCGTAGCTTGAGTTGGTACGACCGAACATGACGGTGAACGTAGCAAACGGCCGATGCCGGGTTTCAGGAACACCGGAAGCACAGGGGTTATTTATGGAAAGCCATTGTTCTTGGAAAGTTTTAGTCAGCGCTTTTTGCTCGATAGGAATGGAGTTCAGTCGTCCTCTCCCTGTCCTTCACCATCCGCTGTGCAAGTCATTCAGCCTGCAGGCGCACACACTGGGAGTGCTGCCTGATATGGGGCTGGGTGCGGGCTTTGTGTGTGTGCACTGGACGCATTTGAATGAGTTATTGTGCGCGTTATTGTGTGTGTGTTCTGCGGGTGTGAGTTTGTGTGCGAATGTGTAGTACTTAAGGAGTGTCACTGTCTGCATTGTGACATCTGGAAGAACGCAATGTATGCATTTGTGTGTGGGTGTGTTTATAAGTGTGTGCGTGTGCGTGCGTGCGGGTGTGCAGGACTTATCCTAGTGTCAGTGTCTGGATAAATGCGACTTAATCCTGGCGGTGGCCCTCGTTTCGTTTGGGGGAAATCCCTGGGCCCTGCCAGTAAACACACCCAGCAGGAGGGGCAGGGAAGCTGTACACACACTCATCCACACACACACACACTCATCCACACACACACTCACACACATGACATTGCGGCAGTACGCAGACCGTTGAATAACACACAGTGACTTTGCAGCTCTACACGGATTGCGTGCGTTTATGTTTACACACACACACACACACACACACACACACACACCGCATATCCGATTACCCTGTCTGGCGTAAACCTCCTCACTGCAGCAGAGCGGTATCGCGGGCACCCTGCAGTCCCTCATTCAGGATTATAGCTGCATGTCGGTAAGCTTGGGACAAACGGTGTCCGGGACACTCAGAACATTACTCTCTCCCAGACGGCGTTTCCAAGTAAGAAAACACGTTTCTGATTTTTACCCTGCCAGTCAGTAGAAATGGCTGCTGGCGTGACAGTTAGCAGTTATCACTGGCAGCCACTGTGACACGCTCTCAGTGGTGGTGACAGAGCATCAGGGGGAAGGGGGTTGTGTTCCAAGTAGGGGGTGCTGGGTGGGAATCGGGGGGGGGAGGGGGGAGTCTGGGCAGGTTTCCCCGCGTTGCAGCCCAGCAAGCGAGCGCCCTGGCTGGGCCCGGAGCTATTAGAGGTTGGCCCCAGGGCCGCGGTTCTCTTTGAGGCTGGTGCCACACAGTCAGACACCCCCCCCCCCCTGCTGACACCGTCACAGACACCAGCCACAACCACCCTGCTGGCAATCTGCTCTCACGGCTGCACCCCCTCTGGGGGGGGGGGGGGGTAGTGAAGGAGGGTGAGAAGGAGAGAGACGCCGATGGAGTGGGGGTGAGAGAGATGCATGTTGCAGACTGTGGCATCCAGCGCTTTTACAGGCACCTTCATGAAGCGCAGTGATGTTGTTGTTAGCAGACAGCAGGAGCCAGGGCAGGCTTTACCTGCTCGGCAATGCCTCCCTGATTCTGACGTGGACCTATTTGACCCGCGGCTGCAGAACTGGGCCGCCCGCGCATGAAAAAAGCTTGAAGCTTATAGGAGCGGCTTTGACGAGCCGGGCCGATATTAATGTGTTCATTCGTTATGTGTCCGCCACCTCCTCCCAGAATTATACCTGGTCATTTCGGAACGTCCCACGACCTGTACAACCAGGCAGAACAATGGCATCGTTAGACAGGATGGGTAATGAGGCGTGAAATCAATATGTACAATCCTGCCTCACCTGCGGCATGCTGGGTAATAGAGTGTCAGGAGTGTTTTGGCGCTGTTTTAATCATTGGAGACCTTGGAGCATCCCCACATAAACAAGCTACTTCCCGCCTCGGTCTAAAGACGGTGGGGAAGATGGTGGCGTTGAAGGTGACAGGAAGTGATGCGAAGGAAAGAAATGTGGAGGATGATTTTTTTTTTTTTTTATGCCGCAATGGGCAACGTTCCGAATCGCATCAAGACTTTCTTCGAAGAAATGTAGTCGCTCGTCGGCGGTGCGTGAATTGGAGTATGTCGTCGCTTTTTTTTCTGTGTCCGCATGTCTTCCCTGGAAAAGGACCGTGGCGGTCTAGATCGGGACATCTCTCAACCCCTGCTCTCGCTCTCTCCCCTCTGGTTCTGTTTCACTAACCCCAGCCCTGACCCTGAACCTGAGCCCAACCCTGAGCCTGAGCCTGAGCCTGACCCTGGCCCTGACCCTGAGCCTGACCTTAACCCTGACCCTGAGCCTGAGCCTTACCCTGAGCCTTATCCTGAGCCTGAGCCTGAGCCAGACCCTGAGCCTGGAGTGTACAGTATCTCACACAGCTAAACAGTGTAGACTGGAGTGTACAGTATCTCACACAGCTAAACAGTGTAGACTGGAGTGTACAGTATCTCACACAGCTAAACAGTGTAGCCCTCTGGAGTGTACAGTATCTCACACAGCTAAACAGTGTAGACTGGAGTGT
>JAPMUY010002975.1:117500-243790 GCA_026901105.3 Galaxias olidus | reverse complement strand
TGCTGGCAATGAAGTGTTGACTCCATACACCAGTTAACCCTTGAATCAGAATATTGCCCTGTGTGCATTCCCTCATCAAGCCCTTGAGGAGACCATTCCAACAAGTTGCCATGGAATTTCCTGAATCATGTGCTTTAATTCCATTACTATAGCAACTGCACACAGCTGCACAAATAATAATAAACCATGCTAGCTAGCTACATTGTTGGGGATGACGTCCTAAGAGAGGGATTCCAACAACAGGCACTTCTTTCAGGCTGGTAATAGCAACTTATAATTAAGTGTAAACAAAGGGGCTGTAGAGACAAGTTGCGGAGTGTGCAGTTTGGCAGGACCAGGAAACCATGGCAGCGTGGAAGGACTACGTCAGGGTTGCTTTGAAGGACACAGTTGTGGAAGATGTCGCTATAGTGGGCCTCTACGACAACAGGGCAGTGTGGGCTGCCAAGCCTGGGGGCTTCCTGGCTGCTATCTCCCCCAGAGAGGTTGAAGCGTTGACAGGTAAAGAGAGAGGACGGATGCTGCAGACCGGGGTCACGGTTGGAGGACGCAAGGCTGCTGTGATTCGAGACCAAATGGAAGACCCAGACTCAGAAATCCACTTCATTGATCTCAGGACCAAGGACAAGGAGGGTCTGTCCCTGACAGTTGGACAGACGAGCAAGGTGCTGGTTTTCCTGATGGGAAAACGAGGAGTCCATGGCGGGATAGTCAACAAGAAGGCGTGTGAGATTGTCAAGTACCTCTGTGAGAGAGGAGCCTGATGACTGTTAGAAAAGTACCTTACCTTAAATAAATTATTTCTATAATTCATTTATGAATATGATTGTCTTGGAAACTTTGTCAGTTGAACAATAATCAGACCAAAAATCTATAATAACTACTGGTTTTAATTTGAAAAACAAACCGCATAACAATTTTAAGCATCTCACTAAATTTATACACACGCTACACTGGTGTTTACAGCAAATAAATGACGGAAACGGTCAACACAGCGTTGCTAAGCATTCGTCTCACTTCTCTCACTTTGCAAGATAACACATGGGAAAGCGCACACATTTTTTCAGAGCATAACAAAGATCAAGGGAGTTTCACAGCTAAGTGAAATGATAAACCCCACATTGGGGTGAAATTACACGTTTGGTTTACAAGTTTGGTCGTCAGCAAACTATAATACTTTATTTTGAATATTTCCACAAAATGTATGAAAAAAAAACATGAAAAATGCCGTTGAATTTCATGGGGTTGATTTTCTGTCACTGGTGCAGTGTTTGAGGTACTCACTCAAAGTAGATTAAATGTCCTCTCTTTCTCAAGCACAGTTGTAAATGATCACAACCTGACAGTGTAAACAATGTTTATCTGTTTCTCCATAGCGTTTGAGTAGATGAGGATGGGTCTACATCACTTCTTATTTACAATGTTGTTGCAAATCCAATTCATGCCATCCTGCAATGGTTAGAAATGGAACAATATCAAGAAAGGATCTTGGTTCCACAAGCATAATGGGAGCACGATAGAGTGGTGAAGAGGTCCTTTCAGGGAATTGACAAAGCAGCCTGAAAGTCACTGTATATAAACAATTATCATTGTCATTGCCAACTTAAATTTTTTTGAAAGACCAAGCTTTTTTTAAGCTTGATGGCTTACAATCCAATCTTAGAGGTACTCAGTTTCTGACAAACCATTTTGAAGGCTTGACTATCGAATGACTGGTCCAAAACACAGTCCTGCATCTAATATTACCTGTGCATTTGATACATATACCTTTGAAGCATCATCCTGATTTTGCAGAAACTACTAAAATCACTTCCAGTTTCACTTAAATTATAACTCAAAGTTTGCTCATTAACAGTTGGACAAATTAGATCTCTGATAATGTCAATGTTCACAATAAAAAATTATAAAACTTGTTTGCAATCTTCCTTAAAGTACTCAGTATTATAGATTGTATGAGAACTGAAAGTTTATCAATAGTCCTAAAGAGTACTCTAGGAATATGGAAGTTCTCAGATATTAATTTAGAAAAGAACTTGTTACAATCAAAAGTATCAAAAGTATAAATTAAATGTAATTCTTTTTGCAAGCCTTCCACTTTCTGCATTTTCTTTTAGATGCTACCGGAGACATTTGGAAATAAAAAAATGCAAACGCCTTTTTTCTTTTGATCACGACCCTGAACTTCAAAACTGCATACCACCAGAAATATTCACACTAAAGAACAGCCAAGACTGGAGCTGACCTGCACTCCCTCCCCGGACACGGCGGAGCAGGCTTGGATCTGCCACTGACGGTCCCGGTATGTGTGGAGGTTGAGTCCCTCAGCGATCTCACTGGCTGGGGAAGCCGTGGCCAAGTCCTGCTTGTTGGCAAAGATGAGCACCGGCACGCCCTGGAGGTTCTCCTCATCGATTAGCTCTGAGAGCTCCTGTGATCACAAAAACCCCCAAAGAAACACACAAACACACACACACATGAATTTATTTCAATCGATTGGACTTAATTGAGGTAAGTCAAAATACAGTGCATAGTCCATTATTAGTCTTCCTTACCAGTCCCGTTTCGTCAAACCGCTTTTTATCGGAACTGTCTATAACATATATCTGAAAGTAAACAAGCAATAAACAAAGCAACGGACAGAAAAATATTATGTCAATAACATTCAAATGTGAATGTAATGTTGTCAGTATCCAGTCAGGAAGGACCACTCACCAGTAGGTCTGTGTTGTCAAGGTATTTTTTCCAGAAGGGCCGGATCTTCCTCTGTCCCCCGATGTCCCAGACATTTAGCTTCATGCCGTGAGAGGCCACGCTCTTGATGTTAAAGCCCTGAGGTCAAACACAAGCTGTGGCTTTTACTTTGACCTCTGGGATCACATTACACCCTGATGGTGCCTACCCCACTAAGGTAAGGGCAATTAAAACCCTACCTTTGACAAACACTTTCAACTTTCAACTTTTGTTGTGTACCTGAGTGGTCAGCCAGTTTGCTATATTATAAAACAAGATCCATACCATAACTCCTTTTCTACATCAACATTACCTAACGGCCATTGAAGTTTATGTTCACGAGAAGTGTGAGGGATGTCGTATCCAGCCTTAGCAAGTAAGCCCAGGTGCTAGGCTGCAACCTTTTTCATAACATTCTTCCTAGTGTTGTCAGTAGTGTCAACTTGTGTAACAACTTTAACCCTGAAGACCTCACTTGCTCTGCCAGATGGGCTAATCTACAACGGGGGATAAGGCTGGTAGGATAAACGGCACTGTACTCAGTTCCCTGGTGCCGGCGGGGATGTGGTGTTTTCCTACCTGTCCTGTCCTGTCCTGCTTTCAATTTGGTGTCCGACCTGTTATCTCAACGTCCTTTGACCTCACATTTCACCCAGTCATTCTTTCTTATATAAACCCCACCCACTGCCGTTGGCACTCCTGAGAGGGCTGGTTGCTTCAACTATCTGTTTTTCGGCGTCAGTTGGCGCAACTATCTTTAGGAAAGAGGAGGGAAATGAGAGAGAGGGGAAATGGACAAACTGAAAGACAAAGCGGGAGAGGGAAAGAGGGCACAAAAGCGTTTTGTTGTCCGCCCTTTGACCCGTGGCCTCACCTGTGTGGGCGTGATGGTGTTGACATCCTCCGAGGCCAGGCTCTTCAGCAGGGTGGTCTTGCCAGCGTTGTCCAGCCCCAGTAGCACTATCCTCAGCTCCTGTTCGGTGGACCCTTTCAGCTTCTGGATGACCGAGAGTAAGCCCTGCATTGGGGAACAGCACTCTGCTTCACTGATGCCATGTGGAGACCACTTAAAAAGACACTGCCTGGACCATAGCAACAGCAGTGGGATACAGTAGAAACTTCCTCCCCCTCATGTGCAGCATATAATCTGAGGGGGAAGACAGATCAAAGTCCCTATGTCTAACATTAATACATTGTATAAAAGTTGATTTTAGTATAATACAAAAAAAGGATTTTAGGAATGCATGTTAGGACATAGATATCAGTCATTTAAAAAGAGTACATTTGCCAATGCTGTAATTTCCTGGTGCTCTGGATTTACATGAGGCATATCCTGAAAGTATGACTCACAATATTAGCATAGGAGCAAAAAACAGGTTTGGGCAGGTGGAAAACAACAGCTTTCCAGAAAGCAAATATTCCTGGGATAAATAGCCTAGGCGTTTTAAATAAACCCACAGGGTTTTTCATTTGCTACAGAGCAATTCAGTGCTCACCAAGTGCTAACAACCTCAATTTGAGGTGAAGTGGTGCCTGTCAGATACAGGAAATACTGCAACTACTTTCTGTACTACACCAGACATACAAACATGTACAGTGGATGTAAGTTTCATGAGTAGGCAGCAGCATTTGGGGGCCTTAATTAGCACTTTGAAAACAGGCCAAGTGTATTTCAGTCTACAAAACCTTTGTCATATTGGATGTAGACTCACGTTCACTCCGTCCATTTAAACTCCATTACAACATTTCTCTCTCGCTCTCTCACTCTCGGTTGCTCTTGCGTTTTCTAAAGTGATACTTTATTCAGGGATGCACTGGAGAAACAGCACAATAATGTAAAGGTTGACTGATGATTGTGATTTTTCCACAGCAGAGTTTTTGTTTCAAGTGTTGGCTGTTTTCTTAACAGTCCCTCACTGTTGCACAAATAACTCTGACATGCATGTTTCCAACAGAAACACAGACACATCCACCTTTTTGTGCCTCTCTCTCTCTCTCTCTCTCTCTCTCTCTCTCTCTCTCTCTCTCTCTCTCTATATATATATATATATATATATATATCACAAACATGCACATGTTTATTGACTAATACTGTATAGCTTCTTACATTCCAAATGAGACCATGTTTTTTACCAATCCGCAGGCGAATAGTCGAATAGTTAACCCTTAAGGACAAGTATACTAACAGTTGGCAAAAGATCATCCCACCCAGTTGATGACAATGTTCTGTACTCTTGTCACAACCCCCAGAAAGTGGTTAGCCGGGCTACGGCTAGAACAACAGGACCCCCCTGGACCTCTCGATGCTCCTGGCCACGTACCTTTTTAGCTTCCCCCATGGTAGCAATGTTTTCTCTGGCTCCGGTGAAGTGTTGTAGCTACATTCTCTGGTGAGCCTGACCGGAAGGCTTGCTAGGTCAACTGTATGAGAAGTGGCAAAAAGGCTCTTGCTGCTACCCTTCTTTAACCTCCACTTGAGATAAACCTGGGTGTCAGAGCCAGTGTGAATGGGTTTGCGTTTGTGTGACAGTTGTGAGGTTGTCCTGGCTGGCTTCAATGGCTCAGGTCAGCACTGCAGGGTTGCTAGGGAAGAAGAGGGGGAGGGAGACTAGGATTAGGAGGCCAGAATTAGCCGTACTCCTCCGTTCAGTAGCCACCCCATCCCCCCACTTCCATCTCACCCTACTGTCCTTTCCCGCTTTGCTTTGGAGCTTTACCTGGATTATCTTATAGCCACCTGCTTTAGAGGAAACTTATGAAACAGGTCTTACTGAAGCCTCGCCTCACTTTACACACAGACACAAACACACGCACAGACGCACAAACAAACACTCAAGACAAATGCACAATCAACCCATGACGGGCATATGGTTGCAGGTAAACAGAGTTAATTAAATCACGCAAAGAAAAAGGGCCAGTGTAGTACCACCATACAGAAATCCTCCAAAGAGAGAAACTATGTGGTACTACCGGTCACACGTTTTCATAAAGAGCACAAGAAACACCCCCCTCCTCCTGTACACCTCGTCAAATATAACATAACGTGGGAAACTACTGATACCTCAGTAGGGTGTCTTCTCTTTGTCTTTTGCTAAGTACTCTCAACCCCTCTACTCAGAGTAAGCTCAGAGAACACATTTATATCGATGATATTCTCACCGCTGCTCTAGTTTACTTCATTCAGTATACTATCTGGGCAATCACCATGGATAATCTAAATGCTGAATTATACAACAGAGATACTGTACACGTGCACTGTAAGAACACACACAAAAACACACAAAACAGCGAAGAAAATAATATAGTGACTAATTTATTCTATTAAAATAAAATGTGTTAAAATGTGTCAATAAAGCTACTTTATTCAACTCTTTTCATACTGCAGTAAGCATGATTCTAAACAAATTAAAAGATGACTGTGTTGATTGAAGGAAGTGTTGTGCCTTAAGGCTGGATCTCGAAGCCTCTCTGCCTGTTCTCAAGATTCTGCCTCCTCAACTTCCCCTCTCCTGTAAAAAAAAAGAAAGGATCGAAGAAAGAAAGAGATAAAGAATCGAAGATAGATTTTTATCAAACTGCAGTGAATAATACATGATAAAGTGCACGTGATAGAGTGCATAATGTTTTGACTTGAGAGCTGATGCCCTTACTTTTTTCCTTAGCCAGCACGCACTTCATGGCCAGCGCCAGGATCAGAACCACCACCACCGCAGCCACTCCACATACCACCAGCACCAGCATATTGTTTTCTAGGGGGAATCCCACAAATGGTTGGTGAATGCAAACACAGGGAATGTTTTCCGGGAGATATCAAAGCAGTCATAGTGCACAAGCAAATTGTAAAGTCAGAAAGTGGACAGAGAAATGGTCAAATTAAAAATAAAAACGTGTGACTACCATTGGATGTGAGATCGTGCATTACAGAGGTGAAGTTGCCACAAGGGCTCTGTATGTTGCACTTGTATTTGCCCTTGTTAGAATACTTGTTTTCCAGTTTCAGCAGGCTTTGGTTCTCCCTATTTATGAAACCCCCATCCTTCTGCCAGGAAAACATCAGGTTCAACAGGGGAAGGTTATGGACGCATTCTAACGTGATGGGGTCGCTGCCTTGCAGAGTGAAGCCCGAGCTGCTGCTTAAATCCACTTTAAATGCTGATCGGTAAAATAGTCGGAATGAAAGCACAAACAAAAACACACAAAAGTCAGCAACTGCAGAAAATTGACACAAGTTTTCTTTAGCGTGTTATTTCACAGAATTTTACATTTTGCTAATTCACATACAATACCTGCTGAGCAATTATCTGGGAGAACTGTAATAGGAAAATAAGTGGGAGAAAACCGAACAGTTAGAGAACCAGGAAAAAGAAAGACAACAACAGACATAAATGTAAATAAGTAAAGAGCGACTAGTTCGGAAAAATCTCCTGTAGTATGACTATAGTCTTTGAACAGTAAATGGCACTATGGTACATTACATCAAAGGACCACTGTAATAATGTATATTGTAAATCGTTGGAAAGATATCCTGAATACTGACCAGGAATGCACACAGTATTATTGGCAAGGCAGAGTCCACAGAGATCTGTGGACAGACACAAAGAAACAACAAATGTTTTAACAGAACTGTGTGTTAACCTATACACCTAAAACAGTAGGTGTGATATTCTTAACAGCTTTAAATTACTCCTACCAGTCGTGTTACAGAGTAGACACTGCCTCGGCACACAGGAGTAAACACTACCTGAGAACGAAGGGGTAGGTAACACCATGAACATTGAAAACATAATTACATGAGGGGCATAACGTTCAGCAGTTAATGATCAACCTCAGCATAAGGATCTTTACCTATTATTAGGAGACTGAGCCAAGAATACAGGCCTACCCCTCTCATAGTTATCACCTTTAAAAATAAACAAATCATCCATATATAAAAAAATATCTATTCAACTACTATCCCATAGCATCCAATGTCAGGATGTCTAATTCTGTTATATTTGAAATTGTTTGTCTTTACCTTGAATAAGAACGTCGGTGCACATTTACTGAACAACATAAATGAGCAGTGAGGTTGCAGCTCTGCTTTGCCTCCCAGACAGAACCATCTTTGTTCTAAAAATAAATGCACTGAAACTTATCATAACCACTGATATCAATGCAAATTTCCAAACACAGAGGATCTCAGCAGGCCTGACAAACTAACATGTGCAGAAAGTTAATATGCAACTGGTTACCAATGACTCACTGGTTAAATTGATGATAAGATGATGGATACCACTCCATAAACTGAGAGGTACCAGTACCAGTATGTGATGGCCACCAGGGTGTGGTATTGCTCCTCATTTTAACTGGAACACCTAATCACCACACCTGCAATAAATTAGCCAGCAGGTGTGATATCTCTCAGGCTAGAAACAATTAGAGGCTCGGAGAAAACCTGCCTAAACCACAACTTAAAATACACGAAAACATCGTCTGTTTTATCTCCCATTTACTACATTCTGCAACTTCAAAGCTGATCTATTTGAACTTACTGACAGGTAGAAACCATCGTTTCCCGCTTTCCCAAGAATGGTTGCGTTGCGTAGGCTTTGCCGACATCTCACCCGATTGGCCAAAAGTACAGCGAACTTTTACCGGAAACATGAAAGAAGTTCTCACAAAACTATTATTAAGCCTCTCAAGGTAAGTGTTAAGCAACATGTTTAATTTGTAATTTCTTAATGTACAGGATATTACGTTAGAAAATGTATTGTGCAATATGTCGTCCCTTAATATGAGATCAGAAAAAATCTCAAAATCTTACATCAATTGGTTTGAAATACACTTTACTTCAGAACACCTGGGGTGATGTTTTGAACTCAATATAACTCTAAACTTACGAATGTACTTCCAAGTGCAGGGAGTCTGTTGTATGTTGCAAGATATTTTTCCCGTTGCATGCAAGTTTTGTTTATTGCATGTCTTGCCCTTAAATTAATAGTTCACTATTTTGGATGTTTTACCTTTGTTTCATATCGTGTCATGTTGTGTCTCCCTAGCATTGTTGTAATGTAATCATTCAAATACTGCCCGAATGAATGTGAAAACCTATATTGACGAGTTGGGACAACTGCGGGAGACATGGAATTAAGTATAAACATAGTGAACTATTCCTTTTTAAAAACCAGAGTTCTGAATAAGTATTGTAGACCAAATGTGTATACTGTACCAACCATTTGTTCTTAGTTTCTGAGAGCAGAAACTTTATAATAGTCACCGTACTTCCCTTTTTGTGGTGGGCTGCCATGACAACACTTCCCCTTTGAGGACAGGAAGTGACAGGAAGTTCCACACACTGAGATCCTGAGTTTGTGGACTTGTATTAGAAGACTGTGGGTCAGTACAGTGTGACCCCCCGAGTTTTTTTGAGGAGCGTGTAGGGTTCTTCCTCCAGCTGGTCCTCGGGATATGGCAAACATTTTTAAAACTCTGGAGGTCCATAGAGGCCACATGGTGAGTGGACTTTCTTAGCAGGATTGTCACGATGATGGCTTCTCCTTATGGAGTTTCTTGGATCGTATAACACTTCTAAGGACATAAAAGGGAAGATTGTTGTCATTGTGAACCACTGTGGAAGCTTCATAAGATGTCTTTTTACTGCTGCTTTGTCCTTTCTCTATTCATACTTTAAATGTCTACAACTTATTTCAAATTCACAGGGTACCGTATTATAATAACCTTAAGGCCATAATATAAAATGAGCACTTACAAAACGAGTATTTAAAAAGGATTTGGGCTGAGAGCAGGTCTGTCCCTGGAGTTTTAAAGTTTTCAAGACACCTTTTTTCCCCTGTATCTTGTGTGAATTGAGTCAACAGCATTTCAAGTAGGGAAAAAGACACTTAAATTAAACTGTAATATACCTTTGCTATTCCTGCATTCTTCGTAAAAGCCCGCTCTGCAGGAAACCATACCTTTGCTATCTTTTCCTATACTCCTTATCTTTCCACATTTCCTTAACACAGCTACAATACTTTATTAAAATTGTGCTCAACCGTTGGAACTGCAGTTGATTTGGCCTGTGTCCTTTGTGTTTGGGCAGCGGCAACTGAAGCAGTGGCACATGCCAGACACTGGTGGCTGGGACAGCAGCAACAGTCTGGCCCTGCTTCGGTCCTGACAAGGAGAGCGGCATGCGTTGTGCCTGCCAGGCAGCTGAATGTGGGCTGGGCTGGCAGCAGTCGACTATTTTGCGAGGCCATACGGCTGCCAGTGTCTGTTTTATTTAGTCAGGAAGTGTGAGCCAGTCTCGTTCTAAAGACACTTTCTTTAGGTTAATCGGTGCAATCTGTTTGCATGTTGTCCAAAAAGGAACCCTTCTTTCATTGTTGTGTGGATAGCCAGAAGCTCTTCTGTCTATGCTGTGCATACTTCTGAAGTTTCCTTACGTACACTTCAAGAATAAAATACATATGCTCTATATTTTCTCCTCTGTTAGAACAACAATTAGCAACATGTAATGTCTGTCTGCCATACGTTCCTTTTGTTCTTGAGGGATTTCTCTGAGGCATTGGAGGAGAGAGTGAGACAGATCATCCTTCTGGACCTTCCCCTCTGTGGCATTTGGACAGCAGAGATAGAGGTTCTGAGACATTTTGGCAGGGTAGCCAGCTGTCTGCTTGACTCCTGTTAGACAGGGTGCGGAGTAGAACAAGTCCTGGCCTCACGTCTGCATGAGGGGCTGTTGAGAAGTGGGGAGCTCTGTCTGGTGAGTCATTCATGACACAGCTGCACAATGGATGAAAAGTTGTCCCGCACTCCCACCCTATGCCCCAACCCACTCGCCCCTCAATCAGGTTGGCATGGCAACTGCTATGTTCGAGGGCTGTGTGTGTGTGTTTCTGTTTGTCAGAGCTTGATCCAAACTTTCAATTGAAAGTCTTATATTTGGCATAACAACAGGTAATGCTGAAGTTGTTTTCATAGAGCGCTCTAACTGTAAATGCACGTTGTCACACATTTGAGTTGTTTTAATTCAGAACAGGATTACAATCTAGGACAGGTTGAACTTTTATCTGTGTCAACATGTCTCCCGTTGCTCAGAGACATAACTTGGCGGCGGAAGTTAGTCGTTCCACAAAAGGCTAGCAATGTTATGTCACGATGACAAATGTCTCTGCAGATTTTGTGCTCAGGGCTTTGCTTGAAACCCCTGCTTGATGAAGTCATAGCGGAATGAGTAGAAGTGCGACGGAGCAGGGAGTACTCAAACACATACACGCCCTCTTCCTGTGTGACAGCAGCAGCAGCAGCAGCAGCAGCACCAGCGGTAGTAGTAGTAACAACAGCCCGAGTCCCCTGACAGTAGTTTGACCGACATTTAGGGGAGTTGTCAGGACGAAACAGAAGAAGCCTTCCGCTGTTTTTCAGCGTTGACTTGCCTTGACTTGACCTGACTTCTCTGTTTTATTAAAGTGAGTATGGCGCTGACGAAACAGGTCTAAAATCTGATATCAGATTGCGATCAGTTGTGTGATAAGGCGGTTCATACGTTTAATGGTTCGTTTAGCTGACCACTCGTTCTCTTGGTCTACTCTACTGCATGTAATGGCTAACCAACCTCTTCCCTTATTTGCCTTTACAGAGTCAGGCCGTGTCTGATGGAGGTAAGAGAGACTGAGAGACAGCGGGCATTATACAGACAGTTTGTGTAGTTGTCTGTGTTTGTATGCCTGGGTGTGTGCGCATACATCTAGGTGTGTTTGTTCTTGTCTGTTGTAATTTCTCTCCCACATACTTCTTAGAACTGAACATGTCTGTACAGGGCTCATTAGAGTCGCTCTCCCACCCAGTCACGTGTGTGTGTGTGTCTGTGTGTGTGTGTGTGTGTGTGTGTGTGTCACATTTTGTGGTCTCAGAGCTAAACATGTCTGCTGTGCGGGGCAGCGGAGGCAGCAGCTCCAGCCTGCTGAGCTGTCAAGGTGGAGAGACAGACCAGGCCAAAGGTGTGCTTGGCTGGGCTGTCTGCTTCGAAAAGCTCCTGGAGGATCCCACGGGGGCGCGCTACTTCACAGTAAGTCCAAAACACGCTCTCAAATACACACACACACACACACACACACACACACACACACACACACACGCGCTGCTCTTGAGAGTGCTCAACTGCAGCCCCCAAATATTGTATGTCCAATGAAAACACCTTTTTCTTTAGTTGTAGATTTGCTGAATGTGTGTGAGGACTCCCAAGTGTTTAAACTAGTGGTGTGTTGTGCCACAGGCCTTTCTTAAGTCCGAGGTCAGCGATGAAAACATTCTGTTCTGGCAGGCCTGTGAGAAATACCAGAAGATACCCTGCAGCAGCTTGAAGGAGGTATGGTTGCATGGCCATGAGGCTTTTGTTCTTCCTGCCATGTCATAGCGGTTTTGGCAGATATTTAAACATACCAGAGACGGTTGTGTTCTTTGATCAGCCGTTGTCTCTGTTGCTCCCCTATAATGTACTGTGTGTGTGTGTGTGTGTGTGTGTAGCTGAAGGACGGGGCTCGCTCCATCTACCAGACGTACCTGGCAGACAATGCTGCCTACTCTGTCAACATTGATGACACTGCCAGGACAGAGGAGAAGGATCTGCAGCATCCTACCCCCGACATGTTCAGCAAAGCCCAGGCACAGGTCTCACACACACACACACACACACTGTAACTCTCACACACATACTGACGTGTTTATGACAGATTTACACCTGAATGGCAGTCCGTGGTCTTCCTCAGAACCCCTGTGTAAGAAACCCCCACACTCGCATTCACACTCACAGATTGACACCTGCCAGTCTTCCTGGATCCAGTTCAATCTCTTGCCCACCCACTCAGACCATGCACCCCACCATCTCACATGAACACTACCAGACTGCAGGCCCCGACCGACATGCCCCCCTCTCCCATCCCGCCTTCAGATCTTCAAGCTGATGAAGATGGACAGCTATAGGCGCTTTGTGCGCTCCCCTCTCTATCAGAGCTGCAGCCTGGCCTATATGGAGGGCAGGCCCTTGCCCAACATCCCCTCGCAGCCAGCCGGCCCGGGGTCCTGGGAAAACATGGCCGGCAGCAGTCCGTCTCTCAGTGACAGCAAGAAGGTAGACCGGGAGAGAGGGAAAGGATGAAGGGGGCGGGGACATTTATTGTGTAACTGTGGGTCTAATCCATTGTGTTTCGTTTAACGATCTAAATTCCCCCCCCCCCCCCCTCTGCAATAGAGCAAGACACAGAGCAAAGAGCCAGACAGAAGTCCCAGTGGAAAGAACACCAGAGAAAAGCAGTGGGACAAGAGGGGATCGTGGGGAGGTAAATTCCACCTCTGAGACAAACCGATGGATCATTTGGATGTTTTGACCTGTTTCACACGCGCTACGTGCCTACGGTGAAGTGTGTGTGTGTGTGTGTGTGTGTGTGTGTGTGTGTGTGTGTGTCTCTCTCCCTTTCCCACCTTTTGTCTTCCTGCCCCTCTCAGTCGAGGTGCTTCTGTCACACAAGGAGCCTACGACGTCGGCCAAGTCCACCAGCAATGTGGAGCTCGGCTCCATCTACAGGCACACAGAGGTCAGTGCACTGCTCACGCGCTGTCGTTTCTAGGTGATGATTCCTCAGCAAATCTTTGGCCCAAATCTTTTTACATTTTAGAATTAATGTTTTCCTTCTCCGCTTTCCGTCTGATTCGCACAGAACAGTGTCTTCAGTCAGTGGCTAGCGGAAGGAAATGTATCCGGGAGTAGGATGGTGGTGGAGGGGGGCTACTGCTGCGTCTACCTGCCCGACGGCAGCGCCTCCCTGGCCCCCACGCGGCACGGCACCACCCTGCGGGACATGCTGACGGGCCTCTGCGAGAAGAGAGGCTTCCCCCTCCAAGACGTCATCATCTACCTCCATGGCAGGGACAACAGGGTGAGTCCCTCCCTCCTCGTTCACAAGCCTGACTCCCGCACTCGTTACTCAACCGCCTCGCGCGATCCGACGATGCTTCTCCTGATGACTCTCCCTTAGGATTGTGAAACTCTTGGGTTCCTTTTTTTTTTTTTTTTGGCCATAGGATATTTCGAAAGGGCTTTTTTTTTCTTCTAAACGTAGCACCTCCGTGGTAATGCCTGGTGGTGAGTCACGCCTGCTGCCGTCTGTTGTGTGTCCGCAGCAGCCGCTGTGTCTGGACCAGGACTGCTCCGTGGTGAGGGATCAGCAAGTGGCCCTGGAGCTGAGGGTGACGTTTGCGTGAGTCAGCCTCGGACACTTCCTCCTCCTCTCCCTCCCTCGCTCGCCGCCTCCTGTGGGGGAAAGGGTCACCGCCGCTCCCCGTTTCCTGACGTTGCTGCCACAGTACCTCACAGACTTGATAATTGCACAAGCGTCTGTGTTCCTTTACTTTGTTGAGAAGGCTCCGGTTTGATTCACGTTGATTTCTTATTAGTCCCACACTATTCAAATGCTTCTGTTTTACTTAAGTTATGCATAAAAAAAATTATTTGCTTAGGCTCACAATGATCTTGCGGCTATGTGTCATGCATACTAAATGGCCAGTACACTGTGGTCTTTTTTCTGAGTAGTATATAATTGTGTTTTTGTTTGTGCAAAAGGCTGGTTGTGTTCTCTGGTAAGCCCGTGGGGATTAAAGTGAAGTCCAGCAAGACTCTGCAGGACGCCCTGTCATTTGTGCTTCAGAAGCACCAGCTCAAACCACAGGACGTCGTTGTTACCATGGTGAGGACGTGTGTGTGTGTGTGTGTGTGTGTGTGTGTGTGTGTGTGTGTGTGTGTGTGTGTGTGTGTGTGTGTGTGTGTGTGTGTGTGTGTGTGTGTGTGTGTGTGTGTGTGTGAGCAAATGAATGTGTTCCAGTGTATATGTGACTGTGTGAGAGAGAGAGAAGTAACTGTATGACACATACGTGTGCGTGGAACTGTCAAGTGACACATGTTCATCCTGCTATCTCCGTCTCCTGTGGTTTCAGAGTGGAAGTGACGCGCCTCTGAGCATGAGCACCAGTGTGTTTGGACTCGCCAATAAGACTATTCTATTGGACAAGGTCAAAGGTAAACACTAACCTCCTCCTCCCTAAAAATGACCTAGCAACATAATGTCAAGACACATGATCACACAGTTAATTTTTTGATCTGTGTTGTTTTCGACGTGTTAGTTTTTGCTATGGCAGGGTGCAGCATAAGCTATGAGGAACAGGCGCATGGGTGATGCAAGAAAAGAGAGACACAAGCAGCAAGCCTCTTCCAAGCCAAAGTGTTTTATCCTCAGGACTTTCTTTCACTTAGGCCGGACCCTTTTATGGTGACACAACCGCGCGAGGTGCCTAGCTGCAGGCTGTGGTCGGGAATTGGCCTGCGCACTCTTTAGTGGACGCTCCCTCCCTGCCTCCACCAGGGCTGGTCCTGCTCCCTTCCCTCTCTAGTAACCCCCCTCGCCCTGACGTCGCCGTGTATTTGGAGCGTGGCGTTCCGTGTCACTCTCGGGTTCAGTCACCCTGTCCCGCGTACCGCTGGGGCATCAGAACCGACTTCCCTTTGGATCAGCACTCCAGCTCTGAGCTCCACTCGTTATCGCACGGGGAGACGTGCTCGAGAGCGAGAGAAGGGGATGGAGGGAGAAGCAGGCAGGGAGAGGGAACTAAAGAGAAAGGCCTGGGGGAAAACGTGATTTCTGCGGTGTTTTGATAGTGAGTGCAATTGTGCAAGGAAGTCCCAAGAGTGCAATGAGCTACTACCTCGTGTAACTAGGCAACCCTGGCCTTTGCCCATAAAAGACTGCCTGACCTTCGCGCGTGTCTTTGTGCTTTTCATTCATACATGTCTCTGCTGTTTTCATTAGGGAAAGAGCAGGCCAGCTCTAAGCTCGGAGAACAGAACTCTGTCGTTCAGGTTGGTCTCATGGTCTCGTTTCCTTGCTATGCCCCCCTTCTTATTCATTCTGGCAATGTGTCTTACAAAATGTACATTTACAAGCCACAAATACACTTTCACCTGTTCTCAAGCAATATTATGTTTACCTGGTGCCCATTTGAAACCATCGTGTGTGTGTGGTGTGTGTGTGTGGTGTGTGTGATCTGCTTTCAGGGGCGAGGAGTTTCAGATGCAGCCGCTCCACAGGCCAACCTCCAGTCGGACAAAGACAAGACCAAGCCCAGTAAGAGCCAGGAAATGGAGGGTAGGATACGGTCATGGTTGGGACATGGCTTATTGTCTGGCCTTCCTCTATCCCTGGCCAGTGGTGGCAGCACAACTCTGGAGGGGAGAAACTGAGACAAAGACCCAGAGCATTTAGTGGCAGTGCTACAGGATGAGGCAGGGTTTCTGACATGCACCAAAGTTTCAGTAGAACCAATTTGTTTAACCCAGCCTTTCTTTTTCCTCTGTCTCTTCTCTCAACCCGTTGTCTTGTCTTATCCACCGTCCTCTTCATTGCCCCACCCTTGCTCAGGGTTACTGGATATGCTGTCCAGGGCCCAGTGTTCCAGGGTGGATGACCAGAGAGGCCTGCTGACCAAGGAGCACCTGGAGCTCCCCCTCTTCCTGCGGCTGCCCTCACCCACGGACCATGGACCCAGCGTGGGGGCAGAGCCAGGCGGGGCGGCCTCTACGGCTAGCTCCACCTGCACCTCCAGCTCCAGCTCCAGCTCCAGCTCCGCTCCCACAGACTCTAAGAGCCACTCAAGCAACCACAGCAAGTCCACGTCCAGGCTCTCTGGAGAAGCCAAAGGGCCAAAAGACTCGCCTCTCTCTAAACCTAAAGACTTGACCCATACGACAGTATGATGGACTTTGTGAGTGTGTAAGCATTAACGTGCATGGTGAATGAGTGAGGCGTGTGGGTGTTGAGTGTTTGAGGTCAAAAATGGGATGCGATCCCTTGTCGCGATGCGTCCAGTTTTCCTCTCTATTCTAAAGAAAGAAATGCAGATAAATATGAAACTACAAAAGGCAGCATCTGTCATTCAGGTTCCATTCAGCCAGAACCAGATTGTCTAAGTGAGACCTGGTCATGCGTTTTTAGCTCTGGTTGTGTAAATAAGCTCTGGGAATCTGTCTGTAGGGGCAGTAGCACCCTGGTACTAAATACGTCATTTTCTCCTGTTTATCAAATGGGGTTTGAAGTTCCTCGATATCCCGAAACGCTTTGATCCTTTTATCTCTGAAACATTTTTGCAGGAACTTGGACTGACTAAAAGAGAGTCTTGTATTGTGTCTAGCTTTGATGTGTATTGGAGTTTGGTTTGAGTAAAAAAAAGAAAAAGGTTTGTTTTGATTTCAGTGAGGCATGTGTTTGTAGAAAAATTGATTTTATAATAATTTTCCAGTTGTATTTTTTTCTGGTACGGGGCACTTGTATTATGGCACATTGTATTGTTTTTTGAGCACTTACATTTCCAGGCTCTCAGTGACCGGTCAACCCTACAGTTTTTACAGGTTCCTCTCAGTATTATTACGCCACCACTGCGAAATATGGAATAAATCTGGCTTTCATATCAACTGCTACGTCTCAGTTTTTGTTGTGCATCCCTGCTGTTTGAATCATTGTCTACCCACCTTGTAGCCTATTTTAAAGGTGTCTCCCTAGTATGACCTTCCCATCTCAAGGTTAGCGAACACGTCAGAAAGCCGTCCGGGTCCACATGGAGTGGGGAGTGGTGGCTAGTCTGAGAATATCTGATAGGCATGACTTCATTTCGCTTAGTGACATGAATCAACGCAGTGCCGGGATTGGTTCCTTGTTGTAAGTTGCCGGCCAATGATTGGGCAAGTATCCGGAGACTTGTTGCTGGTAGGTGTTTCCCAATCGATGTAGTAAGTCTAATTACTGTGAGGGGTAGGGTGTGTTTGGGTTGTGACGAAGCTACGGGGGGCTACAGGCTGATTGGTGATTCCGCACCCACTCCTCCATGTCTTGGTGAAGGTGACCGTCTGTGGTGTTGTGAACTCCATCTTCCTACTTGTACAACCTCGCATGCATAATCATCTCAATATATCTCGCAAAAATAAAGAAATAGGTTACAATCAGTTAATTGTGTGAACCAATATGCAAATAAGCACATCATCGTCCACTTTTGTTCAGAGATGGTAGTGTGTGTGTGTGTGTGTGTGTGCGCACACGCGCGCCCAACTGGGCATGCCCGGAGCGCCGTTGCTGGAGCTATGAATGGGCAGAGAGGGGTGTGCTCTATTAGCAGCAGTAGGGAGTAGCAACGCCACGGTGGTACTGACATGAGGAGTGCTATCTCTCTTCCTGCACGTCTCTGCTGAGAAGGAAAAAGAGAGAACCCGAGAAAGGAGGAGAGAGGGAGAAGGAGGTATGTGAGACATTAGAAAGGTTGTTTTTTTTGTCTGACATAAACGTGGCTCCGCTTCGCCTTTCCCTCCCTCCCTTCCCGTGTGTCGTCTGTCTTTTCTTCTGTGTCCGTTTCTCGCTCCCCTTCTCTTTGTGTCCCCCCTGACTCTCCTTTGGATGCGTTTTCCTGGTTGGACACTGTGTTCTGATTTGTGTGGATGAATTGCCTCCTTAACCACCTACATTTTGCCCACTAACATTCTTCAGGTAGAAGCAGAGAGCGAGCGAGACAAGTGGCAAGGTAAGGCAACTCTAGTGTGTGTGCGTCTCATTTCATTTTAATGTAATTGTTGCCGCAGGAACAATGTAATGATAAACATCTTTGCCTCGAGACGTCTCGTGTGGAGGGAGTGTGCAGAGAATAAATGTATTTGCCAGGCAGTTCGTATCGATTCACGATATGAGCCTAACTCATTATTTTGTATGTGCTGCATGTGCCTGGGAGTACCTTCTATTGGAATGCACAAGTTCTGTGAAGCTGCACCCATCCGTAAGGTCCAGTCTTTAATTTCTTTGAG
The DNA here is from genome assembly GCA_026901105.3 of Galaxias olidus. NCBI lineage: Eukaryota > Metazoa > Chordata > Actinopteri > Galaxiiformes > Galaxiidae > Galaxias > Galaxias olidus. The sequence goes on along the minus strand of JAPMUY010002975.1, from coordinate 225,186 downwards.
GGTGTCCGATAGTGAATCGCCATTCAAACAGGGATTCTGCCTGACTAGTGAAGGGCAAACCAGATAGCTGACTCCGGATGCTTTCACCCTGGGAAAAGGAGACGGGAGCGAGAGGACAATTAGACCGTCGCCAGTCAGGAGCCGTCCCGCCATCAGCTGAGGCACAGCCGGCTGAGGTGTGAATTAACACGAGAGAAAGCAACTGCAGCTGACTCCGGATCAGCCAGGTGGACCGTGGTATCGCCGCGTTCTGCCTTAACGTGCTGGGGGCCAAAGAATTCATCGGCGTCTTCTTGGTGACGTCCGTGACATTTCTGCCTGCGTGCTCACCTAAGTGCCAGTCCCACCCTCGCGTGGAACAATTACACAGCTCTGCGCGTGCGCGCTCGTACGCACGCCACGTTCATGAGATGTGATTATGACACGTCTGAGCCGACGGGTCCGTCACCTCCCTCTCCTCCTGGCTGCTCGTCAGGCTGGCAGCCACCACCCCGCCCTCAGACCCCTGCCTCCGCTCCCCTCCGTGCTGCACTTGGAGGGTGATGGGTTGACCGTGAACTGGGGACAACACCCCCCTCCCCCACCCACCCTCCCCACAGACAGCACGAAGCCCAAGGGGGAGAAGGCTTTCTTCTTCTCTGCCGTCACCGCTAAATGACTCCCGGCAGGGGGGGGCCGGCGTGGGCCGAGCCCCCATCACAAGCCATGACATGTCTCCCAACAGGTAGTCTCTCTGGGTCTGAGAGAGGGGATGGGCTGGGCGGTCGTTCTGCGTCAGCCCACCGAGTCCGTCAGCGCCGTCTGAGTGCCCTGTCCTCTCTTTTTTCCTTTTCTTTTTTTCCCCTCCCTCGTCTCCTCTCTCCGCTTCCTTTCCGTCTCCGCGTCCCCTCTCTCTCTCACTGCCACACACACGCTCTGTTTGAGAGCTTCTCGTCGCGGTTGGCTTTAGTCGGGAAGTTAATTGCGACGATGACCCCGCCGCCTGCCTTCGGGTCACGCGATCTCAATCAACCAACCGTCATCAGAGATTCACACTCTACCACCCCCCCCAACCCCCCCCCCCCCCCCCACCGTTCCTCACAGCCATGACGTCATGACAAGCAGCGCGTAGTCGCTGAGCCAAGATTGTAAATCCTAAGTACCTACTTTACCAGAGCTTTAAAAGCTCGCTCTGCAAGAGCCGTCCTGTCTTTCAGCCTCTTAGTCAAAAGCGGTGGTACTGTGAAAAGGAGGGCGGAGAGAAAGGGAGCGATACTTCAGGGACAGGGTATTCTATTTGCTCAGCCAAGCAGAAAGATGTCTAGAGGCTGTTGGGGAATATTGATAGTGTGGGTGTGTTTCGGGATCCTTTAGTGCATGCGCGCTGTAATTTGTGTCTGTGTGTGTGTGTCTGTGCGAGTCCCAGTTTCAAAGGGTGAGACTTTAGGTGTGCCACCTTAGCTGTCGTTGGCTCACTCATGTGGACTAATTCTTGGGATGTGTGCCTCAGAGCCACAGGGCAATTCAACCCTGGTCAGTCAAGGCACACACACACACACACACACACCCACACACACCCATACACATTTTCTTTATCTTTCTCACACCCCTGCATTCCCTCATCTCTCTCCTCTTCAAGGAGGGGGTCCAAAATCCGCCCAAGAGATGGTAATCGAAGGGGACAGACAGTGAGAGAAAGAAAAGAGAGGCCATCAAATCCCTCTCACTGGGGTCATTTTGTTCGGTGCAATAGTCACAGGACGCCTAGAAACTCTGTCAGATCTCTTCCAGCATTGAGCGTTTCAAGGAAATTCTCTCTCTCTCACACACACACACACACACACACACACACACACACACACACACATACACACTACTCTTTCTGTTGTGGCTGTGTCAATTTGCGGAAAAAAAAGGCTTTGAAATGAGTGTGTAATGTTTTCTTCAACATTTCGGGGAGAAGCTACCCTACCCCGAGACTGCGCTATCAGCCTGTTATTATGAGAACGTGGAATGGGAGAATAGCGCAGGTCTGATCTGGGACTCCCTGTGGTGTTATTGTGGCTAATGACGTCAGGTGTTGGTGGGTGTGCGGCTGTCTCTCTTCATCTCTCATCCATTGTTAATGAAGAGAAGAAGGGAGATGGAGGTGCCCCCCTGGGAGGGCAGGAAGCGGGTGGGGAGGGATAAACCTTTTTCAAAACGCTCCACCATCGATATCTGCAAGCTCTGTGGCGAGAGCTACTATTACTCAGCAAAGTTCACGCACGAACAAATATAAGTTGGAGTCTTGGTACAGCCGTTTCCGTTATAGCCGTTATAGAGTCTTGGTACAGCCGTTTCCTCCAGAAATGGTTTAAATTGATGTGACTAACACTAGGCATGTATTTGGGAAAGCCTATCTGTAATCACGAAAATCTGCTGTTGAATTGAAAAAAAGAGCAATTGGGCCACTGGGCCCACTCACTGAACAGCACAGGTCAATGTCGCCATCTAGTGGCGTCTGGTGAACTGCAGGTCCACCAGACAGGTCAATCCTATCCACCCCTGTCATAATATGGATTGTGCAGTGAAGTTAATGTGTCTCCTCTTTGTCGTCTGCCCGCAGAAGAGTGATTTCCTTCCGTTCGAGCAGCTGGCACCAGCAGTCTACAACCTTCTCCGCGGAGAGATAGAGGAATCTTCTTTTTCCATCACAGCGCATTGTCACGGGAGCCACAGCCATGGAGCAGAAGATAAGCGAAGTGAGTCCATCTACATCTCAGCTACTTTGACACATGTCCACCTTATCATTATTATCAGATCACCGTCTATTTTTGATCCTTTGCTCCTTCTTTCTCTGAGTGACATTCCTCTCTCTCTCTCTCTTTCTCTCTCCCTCTCCCTCTCCCTCCCTATCTCTCTCTCTCTCTCTCTGTGTACACGCCTATCTATCTTCTTTTCGGTGTTCCCCCCTGCGTCCCGTCGGCCAGTGCCCCACCACCACCTCCCCTCAGAAACAGATGAAGAACAGGTCCAAGTCCACGGACGAGATCCCGCACACCAAGAGGGTGAGCTGGCCCACCTGTCACCGTCAAAGTGGGAGAGATTCACCTTCTCTCTCGTCACCGCTTCGCCACCTCCTCCTCTCATTGTCTTTCTCGTCGTTTCTCTCCCACAGACCTTTTCCTCACAAAAGTCCCTCCCGGGTCGACCAGACCTGGAGAAAGTGAAGGTGAGCTTGTTGTATTTATTGCATGTGCACTGTGCACGGAGGAATGCCATGTGCAGCTTGTGCCTGAGTCAGTCTGCAAGTCACATCCGTTTTGACGTGTCTTTCGTCGGCTCTCCGACAGGAAGGTCCCGAGAGTTTGGAGACGCCCTCATCCTCCACCGAGGAGCTGAAGTGATCCCGGGCTGAGACGGGAGACCTGGCGGCCCCTCCGAACACCAGGCTCCACCACCACCACCACCACCACCCATGGGCTCATCACACACACACACACACACACACACACACACACACTGGAGTTTACACATAGTAAAACAAGGAGTTTACAGGCAGGAGTCGTAGAACAAACGTAGGTCATGGCGTGACACATACACCAACGCTCACACACATACACTCACACACACACACACACACAGACATCGCAGGCACGACAATCACGCATGACGAGCTGCCCACTATCGTGATGCTGTAGTATTGTACCTTGAGTGTTCTGTACATATCAAGCTGAATGTGCGTTCACAATAAAACAAGGCTGATGAGTGTGTCCGTCTTGTCCTCCTTGCTCCTCCTCAGCGCGCTCGCTCATTTGATTTACACCGGGGTGTGCTGTTCAACGTTCACACACACACACACACAAAGGGGCCCAACTCCCGGCTTTGCGGAGGGGAAGGTAAAGAGAGTAAAGGAGAGATTCATCATTGATAGGTCGGTAATGGTAAACCATTTATCATAACTTTAAATGAATAAGAGCTTCCTGGGGCTTTAAAGTCTTCTGATTTATGAAGTTCCAAAAAAATGGAGTAGAGATGAAATAGTCTGTCTTAATGTTGCAGTGATTTAGATAAGTCCGCCTCCCTATCTTGATCCCTAAGTACAATGGACTGACTAGCATATGGTTTGATTGGCACGCGTGTGTAGGACGGGCTGGCTTCGGGCCTGTCGGCTCCCCCGCCAAGCGGCCCTGGCAGACGGCAGGCACTGCCCTCATGCCCCTGATTAGCACAGCTGGACTTCATTACCAGGGTTTAACCAAGGGCTTATAATCACGCCAGGGCTTCACTCGTCTCTCCTGTGTGTGTGTGTGTGTGTGTGTGTGTGTGTGTGTGTGTGTGTGTGTGTGTGTTTAGGACCTCGCCACCTTGGAGCGCTCAACCTCTTGGTATCTTGCCCTCTTTCCAATAATAATGACAAGGCCGATGCTTGTCATCCCAGAGTGGCAGTCCTGTTCGTAGCGTCTCCTGTTTTGTACAGGTTTTGTAGGTCAGTGGTTGATTTTGGTGAACGTTTTGCTGACTTGACAGGAATTTTACTAAACCAATGATTAACACTGTGTTTGTAATGGGCATTCCATCCTTGTGTTCATATTTGGTGTGTGTGTGAGAGAGAGACTGTTGCGCAAACCATAAACCATGTTCATTCTCAAGATAACACATTCGCATAAAAACCAAAACCAAGCCTAGGGAAAGGAAGATTAATCATCTGTCATAAACATAATGTTTAAAAGTAATAATAATGCCGTGCAAGCAGCTTGGCCTTTATGCTGGAGAGTGCTGAGCCTCTGACATCGCTGACAGAAGTCTGTAAGAGCTCGTGCACGTTGCTTTGAATCACTCAGAAACATGGTGCAGTTGTTTTGTGGTTCAGTGTAGGACCACTAGGTGGCAGACATGTCCTGCTCAGAGAAGCAGCAACGTTCATGTAATGATTATTATTACTATTAGAATATATCTATACGTTGATTTATATGTTATCATCCACTCTTAATACAAATTAAATGCCAGTTTGTTTAAACAATCTTCACACATTAACAGAATTACCCAGTAAGTAGGCTATGCATGGTGAGTAAAGCACTATGTGTTAGTGATTAACGGCAGTGTCACTTATGAGGTAACCAGTTAATTTATCAACTAATAAACTACTTTTTAAAGAGTAAACCCCAGCAGGGTGATAAATATCAGTTCAGCATCTCCACTCATTCTCTTGGAAGGAGCATATGTAAAGAATACAATATCACATCAACATTTTAAAGACAAACAACCTGGGTAAGTATTTTTTATTTTTTTTAACCATCCGTCAGTGTAACTAATACACTATCTAAGTATATCTTGGTTTAGTCTTCTACTTTCCAAACTGAGTATAGTCAATGTTAATTTAAGTTTGGTTATTACTGGTATTGAATCATTCATTTAGCAATGAATCATCAGAGCCCTGTGTTGAGTTTGTTGGCTCTTATGAATGTTTTAGAGGGTGCTTGCATGTTAGCCACAAAACATTGGCAGAAGTCGCTAAATGTTTTATTATTCTTTTTGTTGCTTTGCTTCAAGGTAAGCTTCATTATTCGTGAGACCAATACAATATGAAAATCAACCGAGAAAAGACAGAGAAGTATAAAGAGACAGTGAGATTGACAGAAGACATAGACATCTAATAAATGCATGCGCCACCACACCTCACTCTACACGCACCCACCCACACACACACACACACACACACACACGATTCCTTGGCACTTCTGTGTTTTTCTTCTATTGCAAAGTGTCTGTGAGCTCCAGACAGACACGATGAAGGCATTTAGAAGAGTCTGCTGCATGGAATGGGTAGCAAGAGTGATACTGTCACTCACAAAAATAACATCCCTTGGCCATCAATAAAGCTCGGCTTTGCTTTTAAAGCACGGGCATTTTCCCGTCAGAGAGGAGAGACAAGCGTCAGTGAAGTGAGGGGGCTAAATGAGTGCTGAAAGAAATAGATACCGTTCAGTCTCAAAGCTTTCCTTTGACCGAACCCACAGACCGTGCGTTTTTTTAAATTTATTTCCAAAGAGCAGTTGGTAATTGACCTTTGGCATCAGGGACCATTAAATAATATATCAGACGGCAGCTGTCATTATATCACCATGAAAATGATGAACCAGCGCACAGGTTTATGTAACAGGAGATGCTATCCTCCATCCACTTTGGTCCTCACTGTTTTCTTGGACTCTGTCTATTTCATAATTTCTCCGAAGACTTTTCAGAAACCGAAAAAAGAAAAAAGAAAAAGAAAACAGGATTCACCCACAGCGGGATTGCAGTCACGTCACCATGTTGCCTCGAACCATCAGAATAGTGGATTCCGAGAGGCGAGCGGCGCTCGAGTACAATGGTAATGGGTTCACACGGCCCCAACTGCTGCAGCCAATTCCAGTCGACTGACCTCTTAATGCATTTCTAAACACAGACGTACCTGTGTTGTGTGCTAACAGGAGTGAGGATCCACGGGCCTCTGCCCTCCCCGCCGGCCCCGCTGAAACCCAGAGAGGAAGACGGGGAGTCTGGCCTGGGCTCCACACCCGACCTCAGTGGCGGCGTGGCCCACGGACCAGGCACACGGTCCCCGCCGCCGACACGTAAAGCCATGGCGGACGAGACCGTGCCCAAACCAGCAGGCGCTTTTGAAGGCAAAGGAAGCAGAATTTAGAGCATGTGTGCTTTTGTAAATAAATAAATAATAATGTTAATCTTTATGGTGGGGGTGGGTCTGTGGTGGCATTCCATGGAAACTGAAATCTACTCATTCCAAGTATTGCTTTTCATTTATCTTTACTAATGAGCAAAGAATTAAATAATGAACGTATAATTTTAGGTCAATAGAAACACTGAGAGAGACAGAGAGAGCATTGATTTCTTCTTTGGAAAAAGTTACTTGAATGTGTCACCGAGATTGGGAGAACATATTTACACACCAGAGACAAACAGAGGCATCTCAAACAACAAACAGACTGGGCAAGTAGACTAGGACAAAATCAAAGTGAGAACATGCAGTTCTTCCAGGGGATTCTCGCTCACATTTAATTCAAATGGTAATTCAAAAATATCAAATTTTTTATCGTCCTGCGTGTGGTTCTGAAGTGTAATGGGGGTACTTCTCCAGAGGTCACAGACAGACAAAGAGACAGACAGCACTTTGCTGTTTCGTGCCGCCTGTCATCTGACCGGAGATCGGCCTTCAGCTTTTCCAAATGCACTGACTCAATTCCATCTTCCCTCCCCCTGTTGATTGGACTCGATGCCGCAGCGTCGCCCCCCACGGAGACGCGGGGCAAGTCAGGCGCTCTGCTCGTCAACCTCGCCAAGATCCCGCTGCTCCTCTTCCTCCTCTTCCTGTTTGTCTGCTCACTGGACACGCTGAGTTCAGCCTTCCAGCTAGCAGGGGGTAAGTACCTCCCGGGCAGCCCTCTCCCTACTCTGCCCCTCCACACGAGCGTTGTGCTGGGTGGACTCGTGAGGTTAATGAGTGGCAGCCTTCTCACCGCGAGTGCCCGGGATAGGTGTTGTGCTCTTTGATCGTCCACCGGCATCATGTGAGAGCTCGTGCGGAGGAGAGGAGTCGGGCAGCGGTGGGTGAACCCGTCAAACCCCTGCCCTCTGGCAGAGATGGCCCAGAGCCCAAAGACGAAAAGGTTCAGAGTGGGCGGCTCTGTGCTGCTCAGACCCACTCCTGCACTCCTGATTGAACCTGTCCAAGTAGCCAACACTTTCATGGTCTGCTCTGCTGCCTGGGGTCTGTACTGAAATTGTGCTTTGACCACCGTAGGTAAGGTGGCCGGGGACATCTTCAAGGACAGCGTGATGCTGTCCAACCCTGTGGCGGGGCTGGTGGTGGGGATACTGGTCACCGTGCTGGTCCAGAGCTCCTCCACCTCGACCTCCATCATCGTCAGCATGGTGGCCTCCGGGTGTGAGTACTAGTCTTACGTTGTGTGTGTGTGTGTGTGTGTGTGTGTGTGTGTTTGTCTTTGTCTTGTGTGCGGTGACACAGGCAGAAAGAAGTAGGAGAACAGACATACACAAAGAGGCAGAGTACAAAAGGAATTGTAATAATCCACTAATCCAGTACATTGGAAATGGGTTCAAAGGGATAATGGCCACGGGAGGGTTGGGCCGACATTTCACATGTTCTTCCATCTCATCTTCTCCGTTTGCATTGCTCGTTATGCAACAGGGAAGGGAATAACCGTCTGCGGCTAACGAGAGTCGGACACAGGGATCGTTTCCTCTACTACAGCCTGGCATATTGGGGAGGATCAGTATGCTACAGTTGCCTCTCCCAGAGAACTCAGACATCGTATGAGTGCTCATCTTTAGATTGAGTGTGCATGCGTGAGTGTGTGTGTGTGTGCGCGTGCGTGTGTGTGTGTGTGTGTGTGTGTGTTTGTGTATGTTTGTGTGTGTTTTCTCAATTGCTCAAGCTTTGCAGTTAAAAGATAAAGCCTTCTCCACTCTCCCGCAAATTACTTCAGCCTCAAAACTGTTAGCCGCACATGAAATGCAAAGGATCATATTCGATAATATGAGAGGCACACATCTTAATATTATATTAAGGTATTTTTCCATACTAATGAATTCTTACATTGAGAGTCAAAGTAATTAAACAATTTAGCTGTGTGTGTGTGTGTGTTTCCATGTCACAGTGCTGGAAGTTCGCTCTGCGGTTCCTGTGATCATGGGATCCAACATTGGGACTTCGGTGACCAACACCATCGTGGCCATGATGCAGGCCGGAGACCGGACCGAGTTCAAACGGTACGCTGCTCTCAGACAGTCAACAGGTCTGGGAGGAGGACAGCATAACGAGAGAGGGAAAGGTCGGGAGAGATGACGGGGGGAAGGGGGGGGGGGGCAGTGGAAGGGTAGAAGGTGGAGGGCAGAGGTGAGGGGGTGAGACAGAGAGGCCGGGAGTGGAGGAGCCGTTGCCTGCCTTTAAACAAGCGTTTTTTTTTTTCTAACCCTGTACTTCCTCATTACGGAATCCTAACCACCATAACGAGAGTGTGCGTCTTTTCAACCGAATAATCCCGCCGCCCCAGTAACCTGGGATTACCTATCCAATTGCACTAACGTTTAATACATCACTACGGTGCAAGGGGAGTCAGAGAAGCGTTCGAGAGGTGCGACAAGCAGATTAATCGCCAAAGCAATCATCCAGAGTACATCGGTGTAACGTCACAGGCTTGACCGCTGAATGCCACAGAAATTCTGATTTCCGCTGCACGGTGAAAGGCCATTTCAATTGTTTCGCAGTGCGTTCGCCGGGGCCACAATCCACGACTGCTTCAACTGGCTGTCGGTGCTGGTGCTGCTGCCGCTGGAGGTGGCCACGGGCCTGACGACCAGGCTGGCCCACCTGGTGGTCACCGGCTTCAAGATCCAGAGCGGCGAGGGCGCCCCGGAGATGCTCAAGGTCATCACAGAACCGGTCACCAAACTCATCATACAGGTGAGGGCATCTAAAGGGTCGACTGACACGACAAGGGAGCCTCAGCCTGTTTGTGAGGCTGACCTTTTCACCAGTCACAGTAGATTCAGATGTTTTTTTTCTTTTATAATTAAACACGTGACTGCATTGGATTGAATTCGAAACGATTTCGACCTTTACCCAAGGTGGAAATCCTAACCTTCATCCCCTAGAAGTAAATAAATACACATTGAATAATCGCAGCGGTTTAATAATGGTTGTTTAAAGCCTCGACCAAAGACACCAACAAATAAAGTCTGCAAACATAGAAAGTGATTGCCTGTCGTGAGCCTTGCTGTGGGGAACACGTGGGTAAACGCATGGTTAAAACCAGCGACGAGACTTTGAACCCCGTCAGAACCACGCTGTCAACCCACCGAGTTAAGCCGATGGAGTGGCCGAGCACTAAGGACTCTCTCTACTGTCCCCCCAGCTGGACAAGCGGGTGATCACAGGCATCGCCATGGGAGACGAGAGCATGAGGAACAGGAGCCTGGTGAAGCAGTGGTGTCAGGCAGATGTGGTCACGGTGTGTAAGAACCACACGCACGCACGCACACACGCACGCACGCACGCACGCACGCACGCACGCACGCACGCACGCACGCACGCACGCACGCACGCACGCACGCACGCACACACGCACACACACACACACACACACACTCTGGCTCACAAAGCACTGTTGGGTCCTCTCTGAATTGCTTGTCCCTCTTCCCCCAGTCCATTGTGAATGTGACCCTTAGTGGTCCTGTCAACTGCAGCTCTGCCAAACCTTGCTGGCAGGATGGTGGCATCAACTGGACCATGCAGAATGTGACGACGCAAGTCAATCTCCAGAGATGTGAGTTTCTAGAAAACCACAGATAAATGTTTCACCGCGACTCGACCCCAGTATTTTCATTAAGTGGCAACTAGCCTATGTTTGTTTAGCTACTGTAACTTTAAATGTGCTGATTTGAAGTTTTGAAGAGAACATTTGGAAAAAGTTGCAAACTATGATATCAGCGTTTGCTTGTGGGTGCCCTGACTCATCTGACTCACCCCCTTCCCTCTCCAGGCAGGCATCTGTTTGCTGCTGTCCAGCTGTCAGACCTGGCAGTGGGACTCATTCTCCTGGCAGGCTCCCTGGCCTTGCTCTGCACCTGTTTGGTGCTCCTGGTCAAGCTGCTCAACTCCCTCCTCAAAGGTCAAGTGGCAACGGTCATCCAGAAGGTCATTAATACTGGTAGGTGTCCTCCTGGGACCCGTCATCCTTCGTCTGAAGTGTGTCGTGGAAATCAATATAGATCGTCTCTCCCCTATACAATCACGTGTAACAAAGTATAGTGCACCACTTAAAAAACAAACGTCATCCAGAAAACGTTGGGGGAAAAGTGAATGCAGATATCGTCTGACGAACAAATAATTCACGTAAACTTTCACTCGTCTTGTTACGCAAATGACACACACAAATCCTTCTGTTTTGACTCCTGTAGACCTGCCTTATCCGTTTGGCTGGCTGGCGGGATACGTGGCCATGTTTGTGGGCGCAGGGATGACGTTTGTCGTGCAGAGCAGCTCCGTCTTTACCTCGGCCCTGACTCCACTGATTGGTGAGAGACACCTCTAAACACCTGTAAAAGCCCAGTCACCCTCTAAGCCTTCCCAGACCCCACTCTCACTCAGGCCTTGGAGAAATACAATCCATTATCTCTTCTCCTCGGTTCTTCCCGGTAAGTAGTTTTTTTTTAGAACAGCTATCGCTGTGACCTACCAAGTGCAGGTTTGGCATCTTGGATCAAAAAGAATACTTTTTAAAAAGACTACAATTCAGATAGTAAAAATATTTCACAATTATTTAAGATGGTTTTACAGATACACATAATGTTACTTCAATCCTTCACAGAAAATAACCAATTAAACAGATGAAGTAAACAAGCAATGATCAAGAACAATAATTGTGTTAATGAGTATAGCGAGCTGGTCTTTACACTGATCCATTGCTACAATCAGTTCAGTCCAACACCATGAAACATTCTGATTAGTTGATGAGCTATTGAAAAATACACCTCCGCGTATCTTTTCTCATGCTATTGCTAAGACATAAACCACTAGCCTTAAGTGTCTCAGAAAGGCACATGCCATCTCTTTGGTGAACCAGCCTTTGCTCTGACCATTCCCTCACATCAGAACAACACCTCAGGCCTGAGCATCAGTTAGTAAATGCTGTTCCTGTTTTACTCCAGTCCTTCTTAGTTACATAGCTACACTAACACATCTTCTAGGTAAAGATGGAATAGCTGTATTAGAACTTCAGTATATAATACATCTTTCTATTCATTCAAATTAAAGGTATTTGAACTCCATGATGCAAGTTGCATACAAAGCCTTTTCTAGAAAAATGTAAATTACCTTTCATTATTCAGGGAAAAATATTTTCTTAACAGACATGCTCCATTTAATACATAATTGTTGAATGGATCATTATCTATCATTGAGCGAATATAATACCAGTACAAGACTTTGAGAAAGGTTGAACTGTTATTGTGAAACATAATTACAGGAAAACGTGCAGCTTGGGCTTTAAATCCTTGGTTCTGCAATTACATGTAAATAGGTTCCAGTAATGACTCAGCTTGTCTCTCGGTTCATTTGAAGAGGCTATCAGACTAAAAAATACAAGTTATTTCAAACAACAAAAAAAAACTAGAAAAACTCCATTCTGGATTCCGGCATAACTACAGTAGTGCAAAGCTGACTTCAAGACACGGTTATTGTGTGGTTTGCCTGCACGCTGTCCATATTGCTTTTCTATCCGTGAAACCACAGGGGCCTCAGAGTGCCCCAGCATTTCAAAGCTCCATCAATTTTTTCCTGGATTGATTGGGTTTATATTTGGAATGCATTCATGTTCTGTCTGAGACAAGAGACAGCATACTACTTTATGGAGACCTGAGGGTCTGTCGAAAAGTACCATGATGTGCTAGTCGTTCTTTTTACCTTTGAAACTGTACTGGAGTAGAGTTGACAGCAAAAACATCTGCGCTTTCTCAGTCTTATTTTTAACCTGCCCATTGTAGATCAGTGTATGATTACTAGTGTTTTGGCCAATCTGAACATACCAAGTTCCCTTAAAAAAATCAGTCTCTATTGAAAATACAAGACATGATTGAGCATATTTATAATGTGAAATACACTGAATCAGTCTGTTGTTGTTGTTGTTGTTGTTGTTGCTGTTGTTGTTGTTGTTGCTGTGGGTGACAGGTATTGGTGTGATCAGTCTGGAGAGGGCCTACCCTCTGACCCTGGGCTCCAACATCGGCACCACCACCACGGCCCTGCTGGCAGCCCTCGCCAGCCCTGGGGACAAGCTAGCTGCTACCATACAGGTAGAGCCAACACCCCTCCCCACACCCTTGTGGAGCAGTTTACAAACAAAACGGTAGAGTAATGTTTGGTGGTGAGTACCGACTTTAGTTATGGATCGAATGTCTTTTCCCCCGTTTTGTGCTTTGCGCTCCATAACCTCCTCCATCTGGCCCGCCCAGATCGCCTTGTGCCACTTCTTCTTCAACATCCTGGGGATCTTGCTGTGGTACCCGCTCCCTTTCATGCGTCTGCCTATCAGGATGTCCCGTGTGCTGGGGGAGCGCACCGCCAAATACCGCTGGTTTGCTGTGCTCTACCTGCTCCTCGGCTTCCTGCTCCTCCCCTCGCTGGTGCTGGGCCTCTCATTGGCCGGCTGGAGAGTCATGGTGGCCGTGGGCGGGCCCTTCCTGGGCGTGACTGCGTTCATCACCATGGTGAACGTCATGCAGGCCCACAGTCCCCGCCACCTGCCCGCCGGCCTGCAGACCTGGGACTTCCTGCCACGCTGGATGCACTCCCTCAAACCCCTGGACCGCCTCATCACCAAGGCGACCAGCTGCTGCAGCCCGGGTCACACGTGGGGAGGAGGGGACGACGAGGCAATGCCAATCTCTACAGATACGACCCTCGCTGACCCTGTGGTGGCGTCGGCCCAGACCAAGGAAGAGTCTGCATTTGACAACCCGGTGTTGGCCTACCTAGATGAGAACAGGCCAAGTGTGCCAGTGTTCAGACTGAAAGGTCTGGAGAGGTGCAACAGCACTCCCCTCTAACAAGACCGGCAGCTCTCAAGACTCGTATAAGCAGCAAAGCGTCAACTCCAATGTTCTATGAGGTTATAGCCTTGATAATGGCCTCGTTGATGTGAGATGGATTGTTCATCTTGCAAAAAAATATGCTTTCTCACTCTCCACCTACACGTATAGATTTATATTTTCTCTACTGCAGAGTAGTTATTGATTAATGATGAGAAAGAGATTCACAAAAAGCTGCATATATTACACCTATTATTAACTGTAGATCTGTGACTGTATTCAGTAATTATCATTGCGGGTGTGGGATACCAATACCTATAGACAATGACTGTAAAGGAATTAAGTCTGTAATTTCTTCCGCCACTTGCTTTTCTTTCTTCGAAGTGTATAATTTCCTATTGTGAGCTTCTGTGTGGGTGACAGACAAAATAGGTACTATTCAATGTGTGAATGTGGGTTTGATTTTAGATTTTATTTTTTATATGCATATTCTCAATCAGTATTCAAAAGATTATAACAGATACTATGTTTTTACTTCCCTTTGTCAATGAAGAAAACAAATGAAAAATAACATTTTGGGAAATATATGTAAGTAATAAGTAATGCAGTTTGTTGGTAACTTGGTGCAACCAAGAATCCAGCTTTCTTTATAGAAAAATCAAATGCAAAGTTTTGGTTGTTCTGTAAACAAATACAAAGCTAATTAGGAAAATTAAAATGGAGTCGAACGATGTTTGACGTACGGTTGTGTGCGGCTTTCTACATAACATTTTCTTCTGTTTCTTCTGTTCTTCTGTTTTCTTCTGTAAACTATTTGTCTCAAAGCTTTCCAGAGTCGTGTTTTTGTTTTGAGTAGCCGTAGCATTTTTTGTAAGTATACGGTATTTACTTGAAACCAATATATTCTTATGATCCATCCCAGAAAAAAGGTTATCTCTGTCATTACTGACAAATATGTCCGGGTAGCAAAGCTCCACACACACCCTCCAGACCCCGTGGTAAGTTCCAAAGCTTCTCAAAGGTTCCAAAGAGGTAACACCAATATCTCCCCCCTGCTTGTGATTGGCTGCTGTCGTCATCCATCTTATCCTACTCTATTGAGATTCACCACACTCGATAAGACAGGTCACCGTAGGCAGATGGCACTACAGTCTATCAATGGTGACACATGGAGGCTTTGCTGGCATCCCTGACCCCTGCCGTGCCTCCCCACTCTGTCAGTCAAAGTGTGAGCTGAGCAGACTGCAGAAGTGCTCGCTCGCCTCTGGGCTGACCAGACAGGGACTCAGGCAGGAGCACAGGCCGGCTGGATCAATGTTAATGCCCGGCTGTAGCTTCAGGGGCCAAAGCTCCGTCTCTCTCCACCCCCCGCCCCTTTCCCTTCCACCTCCAGCCCTCATTAGCTGTGCCCTGGGATTGAGAGACCAAGGCTGCAACTTGTCAGCCCTGCCAAGCTACTCAGAGACGGAGTCGATAAATACTAGGGGGGATCTCTTCACTAGACGGTGAAGAAAGAGCACGTACTGGCAAGACACTGCACACCGTGCCACAATCTCTCACACACACACACACACTCTCTCGCTCTCTCTCTCTCACATACACACACACAAACACACACACACACACATACACACAAATGGACAATGCAATGTATGCAGCTGCACAAAAAGCTACCTCGCATTCTTCCGTTCAGTGGCCTGGGAGCTTGTGTTTGAGTCCGTGGAGCGCTAGTGTGTCAGCCCTACAGGAGGGTAAGTTGGTCTTTTGTTTATTGTATGAACACAGAATGCAGAGTTCTGGCATCAGTCCAAGTTGCTTTGCTTTGCACCCGAGGGCCTTAGGGTCGGGTCACATTCTTCAATAACTAATTTCATGAACCCTTTCCACCCAAGCCTTAAGGCTTTGTAGAGCCGCTCAGTTTTGCTTACACAGCATTATGAGTTAAAGATGCTGCTACAGCAATAATCCACCAAAGGAGAAGACCTTTGGTCACACCACAGATCGTTAAAGTGAATCAAGATTAATGAAATGAATCAACAGGAGACAAATCTATTGCTGACATATTAACTGATAAACTTGCGCTACCAATCCCATCGTTGAGGGTGGTGACTAACAGGCTGATGAAATAGTTATGACCACATTTAAATAAATTCCTTGTATGACGCTGCTTGTCTTCCAAAGGATCCACGAGCCTCAACATCATCATTTTATGTCTCACCAAATGAACCAGAAGAGACGCACAATAGAGATGTAGATCAATAGCAACGTTAAATTACGAATGAAAACAGCCTATAGCTGTGTCACTAATACCAAACATTGTAGGAGAGGTCTCATTTAGGCTGCTTGTGAGGGCATGAGAAACTTTCCACCAATAACATTTGTCCACAATAACAAATACAGGATAAAAAGGCTTTTATGTATGGAAAACCTTAAAATAAAGAAAGCTCTTGGGACTATGAATGTGGGTAAGTGCCATCATACAACCCAGTTGCTCTTGAGAAGAAATGAATGGCCCTTTGCAATCTGACCACCTTTGTCAGAACCAAGTTCTTTTGGTGCTTTTCTGGGAAGCGTATCTAAACCCCCTTTGATGTTGCCATCGTCCTCATCATCATGGTTGTTCTCCTCTGATGAGTATGTTGTGAGAGCATTTATGCTAATCGTGGGTGATTATGGAAGATGGAAGGAACCCTCCAAAAGTAATCACAAGTTGAGAAGGCACGTCGGCAACGCGGGCAAGAAACAACAACTGCTGGTGGAAATGCTTTCAGGTGGGGCTTTAATTCAACTCCTTTCTGCTCAAATTGGTACTTTCTGAACTAATTTGTTTATTTTCGGTTCTCCGTCTTCTCCCTCCCCTCCTGTGCACTCCACTCCGACGACGTTGCTTCGGGTCAACCGTTAGCTCCTGCCCTGCAAGGCTCACTTAAGATGTTGATTGCCTCTTTAGCGGCGCAAACAACGTTGTCTCTCTGTTGAACGTTTCTCCGCCCTGCGGGAAGGAAGCCTGCAGCGCCGTTGTCACTCAGAGAGAGTGCAAGAGACAAGGAGGGAGCGAGAGAGGTGTGTGTGTGTGTGTGTGGGGGGGGGGGGGCAGTACAGAAATGGCTGACGAAAACAGCAAGGTCCACAACAAAGGAGAAGTGGAATGATAAGTGATAGCTCTGTCTTGTGTGGATTTGCGGTTGTCTGGCGGCGGGTGGTGAAATAGCACACGTGTCACCTGGCCCCTATTATTGCCATTATGGAGAGGGCCCCGGTCCTTGTGTTTAACTGTCTGGTGTCGTGACAGAGAGTCACGGACGAGTGTGTTTAAGACAAGCGTTCCTCGTTTCAGCAAAAAAAGAGAAAACGTTCTCACACACACCCACACACATCACAACAGGCACATAACCCCCCCTCTCTCCCTCCCTCCCTCCCCCCTCTGGCCCCAAATGATCCGTTAAATCACTGGAGGGGAAAGTCGGACCCCGTGTTTGTTGATCCCCATAATCGGAGATAGAAGCAAATAGCCACTCTATCACGGCCGTCCTTCTAGCCGCTTACTCACGCAACTGCCCCCCCCCCCCCCCAACACACACACACACACACACACACACACACACTTCAATTTTTAACAGACTACCACTGTAATTACTTCTATATAGTGGACAATTGCGCTCAGAGACAAAGGCTCAGTCATGTGGTCCATTAGACTTTAATCTCATGGGTGAGTCCAATCTGGTAGTTTCCCTCTATTTCATTGTTCGGTTGGACTCCTTCCGGTGGCCCTGACTATAAAGCTTTCGTTGGTTTCATTGTTCAGAATATAGGCATTTTCTAGTTCAACAGTAGTTGTATCTGTATTCAGCTGACTTAGACGTACATACCTGAGGTAATGAAAGTATCGTCAAGGACAACTATTCTCTTTTGTTGACGATATTTTTCTGTGCATTTAAATGCTGCGTTTTTTCTCTACTTAACCCTTGCATATCTTTGCGTTTTACAACAGTTCAAACATTGGCAAACTGCAGCTCGACACTGTTCATTCACTTCAGTTTTAGAAAACAGAACTGAAGATCGGCTCCTTTCTTTCAGATTTTGACTCTCTCTTTAAATTGGAGATTGTCCCATGATAAAACTCGTTACACATATTCAAAATCAAACTCATTACAGAAAAATGAAACAATGATGTAGGATGATGTCTGTAATCACCTCAGGCAATTCATATCGTTGTACAACAAATTTGGAAGCAGGTGTTCTTTTTTTCTAAGGCTGGTCACGGACAGAAAGACCCAGTCAAAAACAAAAGCTAAAGACTCTGAATGAGAAAATTTACATGCTGCTTTCTGGTATTTATTTCCCAAGAGGACTGTCATTTCGTTGACTCATCTCCTGGTTAGGGAATCCAATTAATTTCTTTAAAGTAGCAGAAAGGAAGTCATAAATGAAGGTTCCCCTTGGGAATGAATGATGGCATGATGAGACAAAGAATGGAATGAAAGGAATTGCTTGGAGATAGAACTTGAGATTTTTAGATGATATGAATTAGTCATCTGGCAAATTCAAACTTACATCAAAGTAGTGTAAATTATTCAACTCATTATGCATGAAACATTTTAATAACATTGATTTAGTCATGCATGCATGTTGGCAGGGGTGTGGTTCACCTGTCAATCACGTTGGTGCAAGCCATAATAGCTCCATCCCTGTCAAATATAGTTTCCATTTAAGGTAGGCCTACTAATAATAAAGACTTGTTAGCTAGATTTGTTAGACTTAGATTGAAATGGTCTTGTCACGTGCATGTTTACAACCATTGGAAAGGACACATCTTCTACATGAACATTTCCAGTGAGTTTGGACGAATGCTTCAGTGAATATACCAAAATAAGCCAAACTCCCATGTTTCAGCAGAGGATCAAGTCACATTGCCCCTGTTGCATAGCACCAAGTCACTGTGCCTCTCTTTAATGCTGTAACAAAGGATGTTTTACAGGAAGACAAGTTTGTAAAAGATGCCCCTTGGGGGTTCAGCGATTTATTACATTTGACACAAAAGGCGTGTTCGTTCAGTAACTCTTCAAATTACACCACCAGTTGACCGCTCTAGAACTCACTGTAAGACTAGCTGTAAGGAAGATACATGAGCCCCTAGGCCCTGAGGCACTGTTCAAGACAATGAAATCAAAATCCCCTTTCTCTGCATCATCGCACGCCAAAAACAGACACACACTTCCTGTTTCCCTCTGTTTATACTTCCCCCTCCCACTCGTTTCACATGGAGACGTTGCCGTGGAGCCGGGAAGGGTCAGAGGTCACCACGACAATCCATTAGCGAGTGATCTCTAGTGAGGACTTTGCGTTTGGAGAAGTCCGAACGTGGTGGGGTCGGTTTGTGGGCCAGCAAGTGTGTGAGGATTGCACTGCGCGTGGGAGTGTGTGAAGTAAAATGTTCACTCGCCTCTCCTCTCTGGCGAGGTTCTTAAACGCCCGCGCTGGCTCCACATCCCCGCATCCTCGCCCTGTTTTCACTTCATTGTTTTCATCTTTCCTCCTCTTTCCACCTGGTCTTGTGTTGATTGGTTCTCCTGTGTTTTAACTCATGTAATTAAGCCTCGACTTTGTTGTTCTCCCTTGTCTGGGTATATTGCGGATGTCGCTCGCTTTTGTACTTTTGTTTGAACTTCATTTATAGAGTACTTGCTATCTGCGTTTGGGTCCCACCTTCCTATGGCACCCCTACCCCCCCCCCCTCTCTCTCTCTCACTCACTCACTCTCTCTTTCTCACTTGCTCTCTCTCTCTCTCTCTCCCTCTCTCTCTCTCTCTCTCTCTCTCTCTCTCTCTCTGGCTCTCTCTTTGCAGATGAAGGGGGCACAATGGGCAGAATGAATCCATTTTAATTGACATGTCCCTGTTGCACCATGTGACCTGGCGCTGTTGAATGGTTAATTCATGAGGGATTTACCTGCTGTGGTTTTCAATGAGGGAAATAATACAGCCAGACTCTAACAGGTTGTGTGTGTGTGTGTGTGTGTGTGTGTGTGTGTGTGTGTGTGTTTGTTTGTTTGTGTGGGTGTGTGTTTGTGTATTTACCTGCTATGGTAGAACCCTGCTCTCATTACAGGCCAGGCATCAGGGTGACAGGTGCAGATTAATAATTAATACAGTGTTGATTGTGTGTCTATGAGCTGTTTAACGTGCATTGATAACGGACATTATGTGTGTGACTGTATACTTTATTCCCACAATTTCCTATCTGTCTTATGCCCTTCAATCAAAAGGTAGAAACTTATATTTTGTAAAAAGCAATATGTTATTGAAAGAATTAATACAGAAATTCTTGCTGGGTAAAATAGAGACAAACTCATGGAAATGACAGTTAGACAATGGCTGAATGATTAAACACTTCCTGGCCCAGGCAATGAAATGATTTGACGCAGAGAGAAAGACACAATATAACA
Organism: Galaxias olidus; assembly: GCA_026901105.3. Classification (NCBI taxonomy): domain Eukaryota; kingdom Metazoa; phylum Chordata; class Actinopteri; order Galaxiiformes; family Galaxiidae; genus Galaxias; species Galaxias olidus. Next base: position 205,169 of record JAPMUY010002975.1, on the reverse strand, counting down.
AGATTGTGGGGAAGGAAGAGAGAGACAGCAAGACCCAGCAATGGAGAGAAAGGGAAAAAAAGATTAAGATTATATAAAGGATTGTCATAGATTATTGCAGAGTGGGGTGAGAGTGTTCAGCCTCCTATCATAATCCTGTCATTATGGAACAGTGATTTTTTTCATCTTTCATCACGTAATTTCCAGTTATGGAAGGCCATAGTTTTCAAACCAACTGAGAGAGAGGGAGATGATATATATAGCATCTCCCTTAGGGATAGGGTGAGAAGTTCAGCCATTCGTGAGGGACTCGGAGTAGAGCCGCTGCTTCTTTGCGTAGAAAGGAGCCAGTTGAGGTGGCTCGGGCATCTAGTAAGGATGCCACCTGGCCGCCTCCTTAGGGAGGTGTTCCAGGCACGTCCAGCTGGGCGGAGGCCGCGGGGCAGACCTAGGACCAGGTGGAGGGATTATATCTCCACACTTGCCTGGGAACGCCTTGGAATCCCCCAGTCAGAGCTGGTTAATGTGGCCCGGGAAAGGGAAGTTTGGGATGCCCTGCTTGAACTGCTGCCTCCGCGACCCGACCCCGGACAAAGCGGATGACGATGATGATGATGATGATGATATATATACATATATATATATATATATATATATATATATATATACTGTATTTATTGAGAGAGAGAGAGAGAGAGAGAGAGAAAGAGAAAGAAAGAATAATTAATTACTCAAAAGTAGAGTGAAGAGCAGTGTTTAATGCGTTTCCTTCAGACCACTTTCCAGTCAAAACCAAAACGACATGTGGCATAAAAACATCAATTGCGACTACATTATATTGACATAAGGTTGTGGAGCGAAAGCAATCATCGTGTCAACGTGTACTTTTGTTTTGGCAAGCATTTTCCATCGCTGCTTTCTCCAGAGACTCACTCTTGAATGGTGAACCTCTTTAGCGGACATTTTTTTACCTGAAAGGAAAGGATTTGGCTTCGTTTGACGGAGCAGCAGCAGCGGCGGGTTGCCATATTCACAACTGACCTTAACTGTGGGGACAGGAGAGAGTGGCCGGTTTTGGGCATCGAAACAAATGAGATGAGCTGGATTCCAAATGTGTTTGGCTCGCAGCTGTTTGCCACGCAGCTTGCGAAAGAAAAACACAGCCCAATGGCCTCTGTTACCAAGCATTACATTTTGGGTTGAGGAAGTAAGCAGCAGAGGGTGAAAAATCCTCCATTGTGACACAACGTCCCATGTTGGGTGCTACTGGGTTGAGTTGTCTGCAAACTAGAGTTGGCTGTAGATATATAGCCATCCCTTTGAAGCAGAAAGCATTCATGTATTGGAGCAATTTCTCAATGATGTTCTTAACTAAACATGAAGCAAGGTGTATGATTAGTGAATTCAAAGGTGTTTGGTTTTAAAGAGACGGCAATCTGACTCTTTATCTGTCTGCCATCTTGGAAATGCTGGCTTGACGTGGTGGTTACACTTTAGAGGTGCACAGAATTGTCCTGATTGGTGTCACGTAAGAGGGAGATAGTGGGGAATTTACTAAACAGAGGACTCAAGAATGCATCCATTCACCAAATGCCGCCAGCAGGCTTCTGGATGTTGGTATTTTCTCCAAACAATGAGCCTCTCACCAAAACACAAATTGCATTTTGCTTCCCATATGAAACAGCACACGGTTCCACTGTCAATTTCACACTGTCAGTTCTGCTCCAGCTGGGTGACGGTAATGTTTCTCAAATCAGAAACATGTTCCTTCAAATGTTGTGCCTCGGGGCTTTTTATGCATCATCTTAGTCATGATTATCGAAAACACCACCATCACATCCATCATCATCATCATCATCATCATCATCTTCATGAGCATATATTAGGATAGAAATGGCACCATCAGAACAGAAGCAGTGTACAGCATGTCAAAACGGAGCTGTGCACTTAAAATTTTTACAGCCATTGAGTAACACAGAAGGGCTGATCTGGAGAGGAAACTAGAGAGAGTGTGATTCTCTTCTTTTCACAATGGGACAACTGATTGCAGGTGAAGACAGCTGAATAACGTTTTTACTGCTTCTTCCTTTCGCTCGGCTGTTTACCATATCCTGTATGCTGTGTATGTGATTAGGCACCCAAGCACAGTGCAAACTCCTGGAGCGCATGTCTCACCAAAATCGAGTCCCTCGTTCCCACACGCACACTCAGACATTTTAATTAAAGTCCAGCATAGCCATTGACCCAGGAAGGTTGAGGGTAATTGCCCATATCTCAATGACAATGTGTTGTGTGCTGTGCAGTTGTGGAAAGCCTCATTTGATTCAATCCAAATAGCATCTGCAGAAAGCGTCTGCTTCGGTTCCGCAGTGAAACTCATTTCAAAAGATTGATGCTTGACAGGGCAGCAAAGTAGCAGTTGTGTTGTAGCCTCCACTTTGCAGTTGCCATGGCGCTGTCGTGGAGACTGAATGATAATTGTTTTGGCGGGACAGTCGTTAATGGACATGCACCCAGAACCAACCCGGAATTATCGTGTCCGCTGTGTGACACTTGTAAAGTGATGTTGCATACTGTACTATTCTATTAGCTGTGTTTTACGTTACAAAAGTTCATCCATTGTATTAAGCAAACACACACAGTGTTTGTTCACACAGAAATGTGTTGAAAAATTCATGTGGCTATCAAAAATAATATATCAAATTTCCTCTTCATCTAATCCATAACATTCTTTCAGACTCAAGAGGGTAACAGAGCAGATTTTCAAAAGAGGGGAAATAAGATGGCAATACTTAATCATTTATGTTTCTTAGGAACTGGGCTTATCCCCTCCTTCTTGTGGAGGAGTCAAATAGCAAACTATTTCCCATTACTGAAGGACATGTCTCCGAGGCTTACATACACACACACACAAAAACACACAAACTCACACTCACACACCTGTCTCCTCCCGCCTGGCCGAGCCAAGAGGTGACACAGCGCCCTGTCAGTCATCTGTAGCCGGCTATGCCATCACGGGTCCTCAGGCACGCTCGCTCCCCTTTAGGGTGGAGGCGATGAGAAGCCTTGACGTCCCTCTCCTCCAAACTCAACTTGAGCCCAACGTTTTAGGACTCGGCTGCTTCCTCACAAACATCTGTGAGAGGGACCCAGCTTTGGCAACCGGGGCCTCCCCGAAGGCTAGATGATTACAGAGACGTGACTCTAACGGATACACACACACACACACACACACAAACACACGCATACGAAAAACACAGCACGATGCATTAACCCAGAGGTTGGTTTGATTTTGCAAGGGGCCACATGGGAGGCTGTCAGGAGAAGAGGACGGGGCTCCTGAACTAGACTCCGCTCCTCTCTCGCCCTGCTCCGCAAGCTGCGCTGCGTCTCTCCTCACTGTCACCCTTGTCTCCACCAAGGGCTAAAGCAACATCGTTAATGTGTGTGTTTTTGTGAGAGGGAAAGACATAGCAAAAAAAGAGAGAGGGAGAGCAGGAGAATGTAGAACAGAGCAAGAATGTGGCGTGTGTATATTGATACAGTATATATATACATATATACATGTTTATATACTGTATATATATATATATATATATATATATATATATACATATATATATATATATATATATATATATATATATATATATATATATACATACATATATACGTACAGACTTCATATAATGAATGTAAGACAGGGAACGTTTTCTTAAGTTTCTGAACTACTGAAGATATGTTCACTACTGCAACGATATACAGTGTGTGTGTGTGTGTGTTTGTTTGTGTGTGTGTGTGTTTGTGTGTGTGTGTGTGGATGTTCCTGATCCACTGGCTGTTTGAACACACACAAATCACCACTAAGTCCCTACTAACAAGTATCTCTCTACCCACCAGGTAAAATCTGCGCAGTCTATTGCTGTGTAATCTCTATAAAGTTGGCTTTTCTAGCTGAGCCTGGGGCAACAGAGCGCCAGCCAGCACTGACCCATGTATGGTCTCTGCAATCAGAACACACACGTTTCTCTTTTTTTCCCCCCACATTCCTCCGCTCTTTCATAACAGCTAGTATTATTGCTGCCAGATGACTGCAGATAAGAAATCTACAGGCTGTCATCCTGTTGGGGTTTTCGAAACACCAACTTTTTTCATTGAGACGTACATCGGGTACGGGATGAAGTGGGGTTTGTGATGCTGGTTGTTCTGTGAATCGGATTAGAGATTTTCTTTCATTGATTCCACGGTAGACAGTTGCGGCTCACGTACCTTTTCAATTGCAGTAGGATGAATACGTATGTGACGGTCACTGTGTATGGAATACGTATGCTCCACTCTGATTCTTGCTCAGCCTTGGAAAGGGATGGGAAAGATAAAAGGGGCGGATCTGGGAACAACTGTGACGCAGAGGACGTGGGTAGGACCTGCATATTGAAAAAAAATTGTTGATCATAACACAGATGGAGGGTTGGTGGTCGTGCTCAAGATGTGGTGGGTCCAAAGTTGAAGAGACAGAGAGAGTGGATGAGAGGAGAGGAGAGGAGGAGGAGAGTAGAGGAGGAGGAGAGGAGGGAAGATTAATGGTAGACACACAAAACATCACAGTAATAAGTACATTTGAACTACAGAACCTGCACTCAATGACGAATAAATCGGTTGCACCAAAACAGGAACTAAGATTGCTGATTGTAACAAAAATCCATAATAATAATAATAATGTTACTAGGCTATAGCCGACGCAGCATCAGAGAATGAAGCTCTGAACTGAATCTGTGAATGCATTATAGCTGCGCACGGCCAACAACAACCTCCCCCCCAGCACATGTCGTTCTCCCTGAGTGTGTGAACACGCTGCCGCGGCTCCTTCCCTGTACCCCGGAGAGCGACTCGTCCGATCGTTCAGAACACGGGGGGCTTCGTCTCCTTCCGACCCGAGGCCACTTCACCGACGCGGCGGCGTGGAGCCGGCCGCACGCTCGAGGACATCTTGTCACGAGGCTGGAGCGATGGAGTGCGCGTGTGTTCCGATTGAACGCGTGCATTCCGAGAACGACACACTGTGTTGCTGCTGCGCTCTACACCGGTGCGGACCGCGGCCCCTCCGACCCGGAAACCGACCGGCCCACCTAGAATTGTCTGTCGACTCTCCCCATGGCCAGTCCACTGCTGCCTTAGCCCACGCATGGCTCTCTGCTCCTGCCAACGTGTACACTCACGCCAGGAGACCGTAAAACATTGCATTTCAGTGGACGAGGACGGTTTGACTTCGTGTTAATGAGCGAGGGAGGACGCCGAACAGCCAGAAACAATACTCTACACAGAATGACATGCAGCCACAGCGTCATCCATTAACTGGCATCTCATTCAGTTGGACACTCCTCCTGACTGTGACAGCATCCGGCCCGGGCCTACGTAGTGAGGCGGAGGCGGAGAGGGCTGTAATTTTAGATTAGACCTATTTCCCCAGAGGCAGGCAGGCAGGCATGGGAGACAGCTTGGGTATGAGAGGTGGGTGTGTGGCAAGACGTTGCGGTCGTTACACACTCTTGTCTTGACATGTGTGGTTACCGCGGCAATTGTCCCATTACTGTAATTTAACCCAGATGCATGTTTTGTCGACTTGTACCAAGCTGGGGGCCTGTGTGGGCCACGCGTGTGTGTGAGAGAGAGAGAGAGAAAATGACTGGTTGGAGTAAGTTTGCGTGTGTGTGTCTGTGTGTGCTTGCGTGTCTGTGTGTGTGGGTGAACAACAGGAGTATAGTTCTGTGTGTTTGCATGCATGCATCTACACAGACGCTATGGCGGAATGACAGCTGTTGCACAGCAGAACTAATAACATGTCAAACTTATATGCCACAGAAGGATGGACGATGGATGAGTCTTGAACAAACAGTCGTGGTACAGGGCATGAGAGAAGCCATTTTACTTCCTCTCTCGCTCTCTCTCTCTCTCTTTCTCTCTCTCTCCCCTCCGTTTCTCTCTCTCTCTTCCTTGCTGAGTGAAAAGTGCTTTCTGGTAGAAGTACAGTAAAGTACATCCATTTCCTACGCGATCTATTTCCTACATTTGTCTCCAAGCCTTTTTGTCTGGCTGCCTGGCTGCTCCCTCCTCATCTTAGCACTTTCAGTGAGTGAGCGACGCACCGTATGCATGATCCCAGGATGGAGGCATGCATCTTTTAGACCGTCTGACACTTGCATCAAATGTGTTTCTGTTAAACAATGGCATCTTCCGGCACATCAAAACCGTCTCTGATGGATTCTATACTCAACATCAGCTCGATATCCATATTCAAATGTGGGAGGGCTTCTGAAGCAGGGAAAAGCTCTGTGGCTGGTGGATTTAGGTAAAACGAAAAGAAGCGTTCTAAATCCCGCAGATTTCTCCCCGTCTGTTCGGCACTGTGAGCCACCTGAGCATTGCATAATTCAAACGTGTGGAGCCCCCAACTGTAATCATGTATTCTGACCGCCAGCTCCTCCGGCAGAGAGCAGGAGAACATTTAAAAGAAGACGATATTACCTGCACAATACCCTGCTCCGTCTATTTGAATGCTAAAGACGAGGCGGCATAAAATATGCATAAGGAAGAATTTCTGTGTGAGAGTCTGGTAGGCAACAATAGCTACATTCAAGGAAAATGCGGATAGAGCGCTCTGCCCTTAAGGTGTTGTTGCAAAGAATGTTGACTGTTTGCTCCCTGATTTCACACCCCGCTTCATACTGCGTTTTGTTTTGAATATCACAGCGTAGAGATGATTTATTATAATCAGGCCGAGTGGAGGAGGCTGGCGGGTGACCCGTCACTGTCGCCACCGCCCGGGGTATTAGTGTAAAAATAAACACAGGTTCCTGTTTGTGTGAGGCTGTCTGTCCACCCACCAGATTACCAGAGAATAGCCAGATAACATCCTCCTCCGCCGTCCCTGGCAACACTGGCTTATGCGTCTCCCTGCCTCTCTTTCACTCACCCAGCCTCTCGCTCTCTCTCTCTCACTCCTTCCCCTCTTTCCCTCCGTCTCTCAATTTTTTGTCTCTCCACTTATTTATTTTCTGCCTTGCTCGCTCTTCCCCTTCCTCGCTTTGTCTCTTTCTCACTCTCTCTGCCTCTCTGACTAATTCTCTTTCTGTATCTCTCCCCTGCTCTCTGTTGCTCTTTCTGTCTATCAACTCCATGGTACGCATTACCGTACCATCTGCCTGCTAATCAGAGCAGGCAGGCCTACCCCTCCCACCTTCCGTAATCATTTTGGCCACTGCCTATTCCACCTTCACGCTTCTCAATCCCAAACCCAAGCAGTGCAGCCTCCTCATTTTGACAACAACTAGTTTAACACGCATACGTATGACACGCGCCGCGCGACACGGATAGGGCCACGCACGGCTAAACGCAGCACTTTGTTGGCAACTCCCGAACGTAACAGCTTCATTTGCGAGCAACTGCTCGCCATATTCTGTTCTGCGTATTCCTATTTCAGGCGACGGTGCATTTGCAAGCAACTGGAACGCGTGTTTTTTTTTTACGACGATGCTCTTTCAGAGCACCGTAAATGGGTTGGCCTTTATACGGCTGTGAGCACCTAATGGAGGGCAGACCGCATGATGTAAGGGTTCCGTCCTGTCACTTACTGTAGATCTCACACGTTCTGGTCTGCATCGCAACTCGTTCCCGTGGGTCCGAAAGAAATCGGAGAAGAAGGAGAACGTTCCAACGGCGTTCTCGGCACGGTCCCTCGCGGCTCTTCCCATTTCAACATGTACCTTGACCCGGCACACCTCCAGCACGCCATGTCCAGCACAGAGACAGAGTGCAGCCACAGTGCACGGTGACCACATCCAGCTCTGGGGCCGGCCGGATGTTATCTGTAAAGCCTCGCCGATGATGCAGGGGTCCGTAAAGGGTTACAGAGGGGTCTGTTTGCATTCCCTTCGTCTTGATTAGAGAAGCCGGGGGGAGAGGGACGGCCACGCTCGTGCTCTGAATCGCCGCTGCTACGCTCTCCTGGGAGACGCTGTGTCGTGTTTTTACACAAATAACCGAGTAGCGGAGCCGCGCGAGTGATACTCGGGACCCTGTCTCACGCGGGCCAGCGCATAGGAATGTGCATGCGATCGCTCCCACACGGACACATGCAGACAGACAGACGCATGCAGACAAACCATAAAAAGACCCTCCGACACATGTGCATATTTGTCTATCTGGGTCAGTCCATTCTTTCTGAAGTGGGGGTGCCTAATTGCCTCTCTGGGATCTATTTCTCACAAATGCTCTCTCCCAAAACCCGTAATTAGTCATTAGGACCAAATCCTACAGGGCTCATTTAGGGTGACTCCTCCTTGACCTACACAGCTGCTGCCCTCTCCCACCTTGCTGCACATGGTAAAGGCTCGGTCCTTGAACTGCACTTGGCCCGCGGTTGAAGACCCCCCCACTGGAACGTAAAGCCCTGATCATTGGAGAGGGCTCCATATCCAAGCCAGGAGATCAAGGGGCTCGTGGGAGGTTTCAGGTGGGAATCGATTTGTGTTGCATGCATGCTGAGAACAGAGAGGGGGGGGGGGCGCACATGGCTGGACACTAACATCACCACCCCTTATTAAACACACACACACACACACACACACACACACGCACCCTCAAAACACGCATCCATCCCGCTGTGACTTGATGTATAGACTTTCAGGTGAAACCCTGCAGAGAGATATCAATACAATTACACAGCACATGGATTTCTGCACCTCCTGTCTCCCAGGCTTGAAACACCGGAAAAACCGTATTGGTCTCATCTCATCCTAAACAACCCCCCTTCCAAACGCCTGTACCAAAGTCTGCTGTTAGTGCTGCAGTCTCCCAGGGAATTCCTCTCCATGACGCCAAATTGCTAAGAATTTATTGACTCTTAATGTTCTCTGTAAATTACTGGACTGAAGCCGTAGTTATTTCAGCATGAGATGAACTCCATTTTTGGAAAGCTGGCCGGTGTGATTAATCTTGTTTATGGGGTTTCAACATTTTGGTTAAAGTCCAAATCCTATTGTTGCTTCGGTTTAATTCCTCGTTTGATTAATCCTTTGTCGACTTCATTTGTACATTTCCCATTAACATGGTGGATAATAGCTTCTTAACTCAAATATCAATGTGATCCATCATGACCGCAGCGTGCCCTTTGCTTTAGCAGTGGTAGAGTTTATTTAATGAGAGTGGGAGCAGTGTAAGTCTTTGAAGATGTATGTTTCATGCTCAAACAGAGAGACCTATGAAGTGGCACGGAAAAGGATCGGGCCGCCTGACTGCCCTGACTTAGAGCATCCAGCCTCTCTCTGAACCCTTTAGTACGAGAACCTTACAGAAACCAGACGTTTTATAAAAGGACTATGGGAGTCCACTGACCTGTTCTGTAAAAAGAGGACTCCCTCCATCTTCCCTTCCTGGAGAGAAAGAGTTTTCAACTCGGGGAAAGAGAAAGGGAAGACGGGAAAAGAGAAGGGTCAGGGAGCAAGAAAATAAACACACATCCCCCTCGCCCCTCCAGAGTCAAGACTTTGTGCTGCCTTCCCTAGGGGGCTAATCATGGCCATTCCATGTCCTTGGGGTGTCCTCTTCAACGCTCATTCAGCCTGACTTTATATTTAGATTCTGTTCTTCATTTTGAAGCCTTAGGGGAATAGCAGTCCTTCGCTGTTACATACGTGGAGCGGCCATGGCGGCCAGCTGGTTCGGACCGTGGCGCTCTCCCTCCGTTGTCCCTCAGTGATTTATAACTTCCTGGTGTCCTTGGGAGAGCTCAGCGATTCGGTACACAGTCAGGCTGCCGCGGCATGAAACCCTTGCTGCAGTGCTTGGGAGCGCTGACCACAAACACTCGTCTCAGACTCCGCAGTGGCTCCGAGTGGAGGATGCAGAGTGAACGGATGGGGAAAAAGAAAAGAAAATAGCTCTCTGATGGCTGGCAGGTTGTGGGCCTGGCTATGAGAACAGATCCATCATGGGATGAGTGTCGTGTGACTGGCCAGACTGGCCCGCTGCCATTGGTCAAACCTCATCTGCTCCCACTGAGGAAGAACGCATTGTGAGGAATGCATGCACTGGCCTCCTGTGTATCTCCTTATTAAACGACAGCTTAGGATTGGAGTACGGGAGATAAACATCTTATCGGAAGCCCACCCATCCGTAGAGACAATGGTCTATGAACATCACATGGGGGTGGGGGGGTGGGTGGGGGTCCATGACTCTCTCTCGGCTATGTTTTCAGCTACGGTGGGCTGAGGAACCCATCCTCTTTTTGGCTTCCTCTCCACGGGGAACCTGTGCTTTGGTCAAGGTCAGCCATAGCCCTCCATTTATCCCATGTCTCCCTCATCTTTCCTGGGCCAGCGGCCTCCCTGCTGGTCCCCCCGCTCAAACGTGCTGGTCGATCTTCCAGATTCCAGGAACACTGCTCTCAATCAGTCCCACATATAGTTTCTGTTGGTTCCCACTAACCCCAGACGGCAGACACTATTAGACTCTATATCCCATGGGTCCCAGAGAGTTGGGATGTCTTAATTCTTGGCCTACACTATTTATTTTCAAACTACGACAGCCAATAATGTAGCACTGTCACCATCTTTGAAACCAAGAAAAGGTGACATGAGTAGCCATAAACTCTGGTGCTTTATTGGCAGCCACAGCTCCCATAAGTTATGGTGTCTGCCTCACACGCCACTCCGCCATGGAGATTGAAAAACACACGAACGGGTCACATGGCTTGGCTGTTAATGTGAGTTATGGGTTCCATTGGAGCACCCCTGTGACCGCCATAAAATTGCTGTACTGGTTAAAGTATAGACTGAATCACAGGGCAGCGACCTGTTATTTATCATACGCGCACACACGCACGCACACAAACACACACACCCACAGACAGACCCACACCATGAAACAGTACATGTCACAACCTCAGCCACGGGGCACAGACTGACACGTCTATGACAAAAAGGACTGATGTGTGTGAGTGTGTGTGTTCCAGTTGAATTTATTTAATGAATCGAATTTATTTCAAATAAATTGGGACACATATACGATAAGGGTTCTTGCAGTGTATAAAGGCAATACATCCCACCTCCGTGCCTCTTATTTAGACCAAATGACTTCACCGAAAAATATGTTCAAGCACCAGGAAGAGCGATATAATCGTTTATCAGAAGCTCCCCATCAAATGAATCCGCCCCCGCGTGACTGGGAGTAGTATGCCGCAGCGTTGGTGTTTTGATTTCACATTGGTAGCGCGCGGGGAGCGTTGAGCTAGAATTTTAATCTAATTTCCCTCAGACTGCTGAGGAGGCATATTCACTTTGTTAGATGCAACGAGCAGGGGAGAAATAAGATACTTTCTAGTGTCTAGTCTTGAGGAAAACGTTTTGGGAAAAACATGTGTTTGTCCCTTGGCATTAAAGTCTACGTTTATTTTTTGGAATCGCTTAGCGTCATCTAGATCACACTTTTATCAGGAAAGGAGAATGAAAAAGGGCCGCGTCCGCTTCGTATGGGACATGAAAAACAGAGCACCATCTTTGCCAGTTCATCAACGTGGCTGAAGTATTCCTCTCCGTAGTTTGTAGTTTTAACTGTGAACACAATCAGACATGTCTGGTCCTTATGGCAACGAAACGTGTTGATTTTGCATTATATGTCCTTCGTCTCTTGCCTTGTAGGGGAAGAGAGTACAAGGGAGATGATAAGCGGAAAGAGAGAGAGAAAGCGTGTGTGCGTGAGAGAGAGAGAGAGAGAGAGAGAGAGAGAGAGAGAGAGAGAGAGGGGCAATAAAGGAAGTGAGAGGTGTATATATAGCTTGGTTTTATTGGAAACATCTCAGCAACACTGCAGATCCACAATTGCAGGTTTCCAGAGCCGGTCTCTGCGGTCTGTTAAACTCTCTGCTCTGCTCTGTGCCTCAGAGCGAAGAAAGCCTTGTCTCCAATCCTCACCAGTGTGTTTGCTCTCTCCCTTTCACTCAAACATCCAGCCTCCCCTCTTAGGCAACAAGGTAATTACAGGTCCATAACAGATACCCACACTCACAATGGGAGAACACACAGCAAATTAGTATATAAATGAGATCCTGAGTGACTCAACCCACCATCCATTCTCGGCTCTGAATGACAATTCACTTTCAAGCCCTAAAATCCCCAGCTGTATAGCCCACACTAAAACTTGCTAGTAGACAAAGGCAGGCTCACAGGGAAGACAGGGGGGGAGCATTATTATGCACTCAGGCAGCAGGTAGGTTCAGATATACAGAGGTATACACACACAGGCACATGCACACGCACACACACACACACACACACACACACACACACACACACACACACACACACACACAAACACACAAACACACAAAAATATAGAACTTTCATTTCTTATTCATAAAAAAAGGCACAGACCAAAGATTTCCCCCAAGAACCCTTCTTGGGTTATCTAATTTCACATTGGTCAATTACTCCCTCACCCCTACCCCCACATAGAAAACAGCTGACGCATCCGTTCGATGAACCGGGTAGAAAAAAATAAAAGAAAGTCGGATTTGAATGAATCGCTGTAGAGCCCGTGTCTATCCTTGGCGCAGAGAAGGCCTTCTTTCATCTCTGTCTTACACAGATGCTTCGAACTGAAAAGCTGCTGCTGGAATGGCAGCTAGCTGGCTCAGTGCACTGGCTGCCCTTCCCATATCTCCTCATGAATCCCGTTCATGAATACCAAAGAAAACCTAAAGAAATCCAAGATAAAAAATGGATTAGATCATTGAATCCTTAATAACATTACAGTCATTACAAACTGCCCTATTAACACTACAGGGTTGGGAATAAAATACCCCCCACCCCCAAGTCATATTACCTTTTTTCTCCACATAAATTATGTAATAATGTAATAATTCACAGGTACTAGTGTTGTTTCCCAGACAGGGCTGTGTCGCAGAGGCACAGTGGCATATGACTGGGGTCAGCGTGTGTCAGCTCAGCCTGCTTTATCTCCTGTCCCCCTCCAGGCTGGCACCAGCAGACAACGTGTCTTCCACCCCCACTTTCTGTCACTGCCAGTCGGGATAAACCTCGGGGGATTGCTCTGTCTTCCCTTTTTATCTGCCTTGCAAAGGAATGAGGTGATGGTAGAGAGATACTGGCTCGCAGAGATGGTGGCTCGAGATAGGCCCCGCCGCCTCCCTGGGGTAGCTGCTGTTTCTCAGGCCATGTTGCCGCGCTGCCTCTTCCTAAAGACAATCGACCTCTGCTGAACACGGGCGCCTTGCCTGGAGTGGGCCATGCCCTAACGCTGCAGGTCCAGCCCTGTTATTTACACCACTCTGGAGGCCCCTGTGATAGGCCTGCCTTCGCGGGGACTCCCACTGATTTACTCCGATGAAAAACACCGTTTTGACTGCGGATAAACAAGCGCCTGGGATTGAATGGGCTCCCGGCCTTGCCTGCTCTCACACCTATCTTGTTAAAGGCAGTTGAAGAAAAGCAATTACTCCCTCGGATAGCTAAAGTGCCTGACAAACAAGGTAAACGCAGGTGCTGGGAGAGCGGCCTACTCTCCCGTCTCCTTATCCCTCTGAGAGGGCCCCTTTTCCCTCTTCCCTCTTTGCTCTGATCTTCAAAACATTTATAGCCACGGTTCCTTCGCCTGCCGTGACTGCAAATAGCCGTGGACATCCTGCCGGCCCGGGCTAGACCGAGCTGCCTAACTCGGAGACGTGCTCCTCCAGTCCCCCTCATTGAAAGACACAGAAAGGCCTTCCCACCATTTATCTCCACGCTCTGCTACTCTCGTCACACCGGTCAAAAGGGATGTGGGAGGTTAGAAGTCACTGAGCACCACCCCACCCCCCCCCCCCCCCACCCACCCACTGTTTCCCTTCCCGAACCAGTCTCCGTCTTTGTTGACAACCATGCAGGAGGGTGGGCTTTTACGTAAAGGCAGGGGAAGGATTGAAAACAGCAGAAGCACGCTCCCTCATTCAGAGAGACCTAAAAAAAATTCAAAGAGAAGCCTCTCAAGGCTTTGATTCAAATACAGTTAACAGGACATATCCCCCATGGAGGGTTGCCGAGGGACGTGCCCCTTTGTTTAGTGCGCTGGGCAACTCCGTGGTGGAGACTGTCATAGGTAACTCAGCCGGGGGGCTTCAGGAGCCCTCCTGCCCGGGCCCATCCGACAGAGTCCTTTAGGGAGCTCGGGGGTTTGGAGTGTAGAAAGGCCCAGCGAGATTTGAAACGGATCAGAGCACAGACAAAACAGTGCAGCTAATTAAATGCACTGTCTTTCCTTCCAGTTGCAATGGAGCAGTTGATTAGAAACATAATTGAATTGGGGGGGACCAGATTTGGCTGGGGAGTTTCATGTCTTGTTCGATTCTAATCAAAGCCAGTGGGTTGCGATCAGGAAACAAATTGCGTGTGAGCTCTTCATTATTAGCGGGTGTTTGTAGATACTAGGGAGACATAGGAGTCAACAGACTCATAATCTAAAGCTGGGTGTTAAGCATCTGCTCCTTTGATAAATATGGTCAACAACACATTAGCATCCCTGCGATCTCCCATTGAGAATACTTTAGCAAGAACAAGCTGATTTAATCTTGTCTCCTCTTTCTGTGTGTGTGTGTGTGTGTGTGTGTGTGTGTGTGTGTGTGTGTGTGTGTGTGTGTGTGTGTGTGTTAAAGTAGAAGAGTGAGTGAGTTAGTCACAAATGAGAATCTGGCCCCCCAGGGAAAGACTTTGTTTTAAACATTTTAATGTGATTCGTGAACTTCAGATTGGTTTACTCTGACGTTGCGTTGGACTCTGTTAGTTCACTCGCCCCTTACGTCATTGGAAGAATGCTCCATCAGCTCCAAGGGAGTCTCAGCAAACTAGTTCAACAGTGTGAAGCATCCTCCTAAACGTAGGAGGTGCTTGATGCAGTTGAAATGGAGACACACATGGTATGTTCCTCAGGAGCAGGGCCCTCTCAAACAGGGGAACTTTGAAGTGAAGCTGAGTGCATGCGTAAGCAATCCAATAAGGGCAGTGGCAGAGGAACTTGAGGGACATTGTTGAATGGATCTAAACAGTGTATCTCCTCCTGGCTGTCCTGCCAGAGCCCAGACAATAGCACAACTTGAGGTCAGCCAACTGTGTAACCACACTCTGTCTTTCTCATAGAGAACCACAGTGCTGTCTCAAACACAGTATTATCTCATGTGTAAGCTTGTAAACAGGATATCCTATTCACATCATCATCCTCCAACGACCATTGGCTATTTTTGCAGACAGCTGTAACATAATAGAATTTAATCACAGAAAAGTTCACATTAAAGTTAACTTTAGTTCACATTAAAAGTTATATCAAGCTATAGCTTAAAGAGTAACAGAAACCAAACAAAAGAACATTGTAGGGAGATTCATAAATGTGAATTTGCAGTATTCATTTGTGAGTGGACATAAAGATATATTTTAGATACCAAAACTACAAGTATCTCTCTCTCTCTCCTTTCATCTTTTCAGTGTTTATTTCCAAAAACAGAGAGGCAGGAAGGAAGCCCTTTGTCCTCTGCTATTTCACTCAGTGTGTGTGTGTCAGAGCAACACGATCTCGGGTCAATGCACGGGGCATGTGGAAAGATTTAAGATTATTCCTGATGTTTTAAAGACTTCCCCAAAAACATTTTACGTGTTTGTTGACTCCGCAAATGTTTTCAGCAACAGATCACGTGAAAGTGATACTAACTGCCCGGTAAGAGGTTACTTAATGTCCTCAGAGAACTACTCTTTCAGATAGGCGAAGAAACATACAGGTTAAATTAAATTAAATTAATTTAAATTAGAAATATTAAACGTAGATCGTGTAAAATCAAAGCAATGTGTCGAAATAAATATAGGCATGGATTTATTGAGGTGCGTCAGGAAGGAACATTTCAGAACCATGGAGAGTTACGTCAGGTTTGGGGGTTCAGGCTCACAAAAATTACGCTCCGGCTTTTGTCTGTATTCTTGCCAAGAGCTTTCATGTTAAATTTAACTCAAGGGAAGCCTAATACCCTTTTAACCCAACTATTTGCGATCTTAAAGCTCTTATAATGGTGGTGATTAATCTTTCACTGCAGCAAAATCGCATCATCAAAGGATTATATTCTCGTTTTTTTTTTCTTTCTGTTTTTATTGTGTGTGCTGCTATACCCGATAGATTTTGGAGGAAACGGGTATTTTTATAATGCAAGACAGATGAGAAGGGCACATAAAAGAGCAAACGTTACATTTAATTTAAAACAGTTACAACACGAATCAGAACTCATACTTGCATTAGTTTCATAATACTGGGTTTCTTTCTTTTTACATTTTGTTGAACACACATTTTACACAATATGAGGTCATTTGATATATTAATATAATATTTACAAAAACATTATTTTGTAACATCAAACAGATTGTTCATATAGTGGAGGATCTAGAGCTATTGGAATATTTTTTAATAGGCAGAATTATGTGCTTTTGGAAGTCCTGCATATTATTTTCTTGAAAGACTTTCTAAAATCCCTGTTGAAAATAGTGTATATGATGGGATTCACTGAACTGTTGCAGTAGCCTATCCAGAAGAAAACATTAAAGAGCGCGCCAGGGATGTAGCATCTCTCTCTGCATATTGCGTGCAGGCTGTAGGTAAAAAAGAAAGGGAACCAGCAGAGTACGAACACCCCCATCACCACAGCCAGCACGAACGTGAAACGCTTCTCGCGCATCTGGGCCACCTTGGATTTGGAATCGGCAGCGAGTTGGCTGCGCCCTGCCGAGTTCTTCTGCTCGAGAAACATCTGTGAAGCACGGGCAGAGGCCCATGAAAGGCGACAGCTCTGGCGTGGGCAGCAGTCTGACCCCTCGACTTTTCTCCGTTTGGAGAAGCGGTGGTTTCGGGGTTTGTTGTCTGACGGACAGCTGCTCTCCTCGAGATCAATGTCATCCAGTTCCTCCTGCCTCTGCTGATTGCTCCCGGAACTCTGGCTGCTTGGGCTCTCTACTTCAAAGCGGTCTTTTCTGACAAAGCATGTCTCAGACTGGGAAGGTTGCCTTTCCAGGCCGTTTTTAGCCACAAACACAGTGGAGGAGCGCTGCTTGGCCACCTTGTAGATTTTACAGTAGACCAGGATCATGATTAGGCCCGGGGCGAAAAATGAGACCAAGCAAGAGGAGAGGATGTACCAGGTCTCGTCGTTCAGGAGGCATTCCCGCTCGTCATGTTTGGTCATGAGGAGTGGGGGGAAGGAGATGATGGCCGAAATGACCCACACAACGACAATCATGGACTTGATACGCTTTGGGGTCCGCTTCAAATTGTAACTTACGGCCTTGGTAACAGACCAGTAACGGTCCAGGCTGATGGCGCATAAGTGAACAATGGAAGAGGTGCAGAATAGAACATCCAGCGCAAGGTAAAACGCGCACCAGGTGCTGCCAAAGTACCAGTAGCCCAATACCTCGTTAGCCAGGGAAAAGGGAATGACCAAAGTGGCCACGAGGATATCTGCAGATGCCAGGGAGACCAGGAAAAGGTTTTGGGGCGCACGGAGAGCCCTACTTGTCAGAACGGACACAATTACCAGCACATTACCGACAATAGTTACTAAAATGATCACAGAGACCACCACGATGATAAGCGCAGTGGCCGCCTGTGTGTGCGGTAAGGCGGCCGGTGCGCTCGAGGCGTTCTCAACATTAGAAACGTTCTCTGTAAACAGCGCTAATTGGGTTAAATCCATTCTAAACGCATATTGTCTTCGTGCATCATGTTTTGTTGTTTGCGCCCGTTCATCCGAGATAGATTAACTGGGAAGCATTTGTTTGCATAGAAATCAAACCTTAACATTTGGAGATGCGCGGAGCCGTATTGTAAGTTGTATGGTAAGTAAAAAGAGAAATAGCACAGTGGTAAAATACCTTCGCTTCCATTACATTTTGGTGAGTCACTCCAAATATAAACGGTAGCCAATCCTTAAAATAACCAACGCACGCTGCGCTTTCCATGGATATTCAGCAAGTTTGTCCACACTCCAAATTTAAAAGTGTCCATAAAAGGTCGTCAGCGTAGAGCCGCGTCCGTTGGTCTATTCTGCAGTTCTGGTTCCATCTTGTGTGTGCTGCTGTTTTCCGGGATTCTTAGTATTTATTTAGTTTTGACGACACACTTCTTGGATAGCACACGAGACGCGCTTTCAGCCTTAAACATACTCTTCATGGAATGTGCGCACAAGTAGGAGTGAGTGGGTGACATAATTCCGAGGACCAACCCATCTCCACTCCAAACCTGAGAGTGAGATAGTGAGAGAAAAATTTTGCGAAAAAGAGGGCTGGGGGACTGTGGTAGGGAGAGAGAAAGCGAAAGGCGTCACATTTGAGGGGTGGGGGGTGTAGATATTTGCGCTACCTCCTAGTTCTGTGTTGATCTCTGCTAATGAGCTTCATTAAAAATGTTGATGTTACTGTTGTAAAGTTATCAGTAGGGGCCGCTCTGTTGCTCATGTCCAGCATGTTTTGCCTAACTAACGTGTATCATTCACTAGTACTTAGAATGTCGCAAGAGGCATGAAAGGGGGGAAAAATCTGTATGGAGACCTTATTTGTGGCCAAGACTGTGCAGTGAATGACATAATGAGCCGCAAAACGCAGTTCTGCCAGCCAGCCATGGTATAGAGCTATATATCTGGAAGAACAGATGCATTTACTGAAAGTTCAGGACAGGTTAGACGCATTTACTGAAAGGGCTGAACAGGGTTGATGGAAAAAGTGCACCCGATTTTGGGTTGGAGCAGAGCACTGCGATGCAGACGTGTAATGGAATCGTTTAGAATTTCTAGGAAAATGCAGGATGGCACATCGACAAAGTAAACAGCTGCAGACAGGTTAGAGTAGGTCTCTAGCCTGTGTGTGTGCGTGTGTGTGTGTGTGTGTGTGTCCTCTTTTTGTTGATCTGCATAATCTGTCTGTTTTTAGGTCTTTTAGGTATTTTTTTGTTTGCTGCTTCTGTGTGTGTATTCTTCTGTGTTTTGTTGAGCTGGTTTTAGTTTGTAGTGTGAATGCGAGAGAGCCTTTTGCTGTAAATTCAAGATGTCCTTTGCCATGTTTCATTGTTTGTTGTCTTGGGGGATGTTGGTGAAAACTTCTTTCAGTAGAGTGATATGGTGTGTGTGTGTGTGTGTGTGTGTGTGCGTGCGTGCGTGTGCTTGTGCGTGTTTAGGCATATTGTTTGCGTATATTGTTTGTGTGTGTGTTGCGTGTTTGTGTGGGTGTGAATGAAGCTTCAGAAGCAGCTACTAATGTATCCCTCTGTGACTGGCTCCTGCCAGTTAGAGCCGATGCACTGAGAAAAGCTTGCCCAAAGGTAACAGGGGAATGTGTGAAGGTGGGCGTCTGCATACCCACCTGAGAAACAAACCCTCAGCCACAGTTTCCTGAAATAAGAACAAGACTCAGATCAGCTCCAACTACAATCCAAGACGCGGCCACAAGATAGCGAGAGCAAATGTTTGTAAAGTAAACAGCCTTTAACTGTTCCAAAACTGCCGTTGTTAACTGCTCGACCGGTAGCCCAGGTAAAGTAAGATTTAAACAGAATGGTAACATCAACTGCCATATCAGCACTGACAATATCCTGATCCTAAAATAAAAAATTAACTTCCTTTATCAAGGTCCAATGAAGGAATAACTTAACCTAAACTAAATCAGTGTGAACTTTCCTATCTTCTTAGTATTTGTGGAGAAGAGCTTGGATCAGGGAAATAATCCACTTTAAAAGATATGTTTACTGTCAATAAAGGTTTTGCAGTTATATAACAATTTCATTGTTGACACTTACAGTATATGATGTAACATTCAAAGTCAGTGCCAGAGTTTTAGTTTTGCTTGTGCAAAGCGACATTTGGATAAAGCAGTCAGATACACAAAATTACAAACACACACACAAACACACAGTCTTTCTGACCAAACTTCCTATTCCAGGATAGGAACAGAAACAATACTTGATATCCTGCATATTTAGATCCAGCTTCCTGCTGAGATTGAATCAACGTACCTAGCACATTGTAGCTCCCTACACAGCTCCCCCTCAATAGGGGTCAATGAGTTTCTCAGAACTCTACTCTAACTAAACATCACACACTTATGCCACTAGAAGTCTTTCACTCAGATTACAACTCCACCTGTTTCCTCTTTTAAAAAACGGCACAGCATTCGGCTAAAACCCCAAAGCTTACCACTACCTCCATTCTCGTCAAATAAAAGTGTCCCACGCAAGCAACTCCTGCCGTTTAGGAATGTGCCCCTCCAGTGGCCTCTGTGACCCCTCTGTGATCTCTGTGACGAGTTATGCACTTTGGGAAACTGCCCGCTGAGGCCATGGAAGGAACCGAGGCAGCACAAACTGTAATACTCCCCCCCCCCCCAATTTACTGTAAACACATCAAAGCCCTCAGAGATGTGCAGCCATTTGACATTTTGCCCCGAGTCACAGCAGTGTGTTTTGATTTATGTGGAATTAGGGATAATTAATTCCCACAGACACTAAGTGGCTGAGCGGCGGTAATGATGTCCTTTCGTAGGACCTCTTCTCCAGGCCAGGAGTCAAGGCTCTGCCTTTCACTCGCGATTTTCCATCTCTTATACGGTCAGACATTGGCAGAGGAAATGTAGG
Source organism: Galaxias olidus (assembly GCA_026901105.3). NCBI lineage: Eukaryota > Metazoa > Chordata > Actinopteri > Galaxiiformes > Galaxiidae > Galaxias > Galaxias olidus. Next base: position 184,493 of record JAPMUY010002975.1, on the reverse strand, counting down.
GAGAATCTTCTTTTGATGTTTGGATGCTCTTCTCTGCAATCAATAGATATAGGATTTTGGCTGAAACAAGGTGTCAGTGGGGCCCAGGGCAAGCCTGAGAGATCCCCTTGTCTGAGTAGACAACAGAGGGTTTGACTAGCAAGACATCAAGGGTAGACAAAAGTGATAAATACTGCGATCTACTGCAAAATACCAAACTCAACTGCCTGTATATGACTTCATATCAGAGTTTTAGGAGGGGTTCACATTTAGAATAGAGCTAATTAGAAATAAATGTATAAATAAATACAACATTTAAATATACAAAATCACACCCACCCTATGGGAGGAAAAAGTATATTGTGCAGTGCCTGTTCAAAATGCTTTGTCAGGCTCTTTTATAAATTACCCCCCACCCCACTCTTTCTTTCAGAGGTATTAAAAAGTAACTGTAAAATGGTATGCACTAATGGTTCCTCGCCAGGTCATTGACCACTGTCAGCTGGTTTTCTCTTGCTTGACTTTAAGATTTGGCTCTCCCTTCTGTATGGTATGTGTGTTATGTAATGTTCCAGGAAAATATTTTACAGTGTGGTGTGAATACCCCACCCTGTGAAAGTTAAGAGGTGATTTACAATAATCTTCCTGCACCTTGTAATAGCGTGGTGCGCTTACCAGTTTGCTTGTGTGTGGTCACGTATGTGTGCATGTGTGTGTGAGTAAATGTGTGAGTCAGTGGGAATCACAAAGAGAGAGAGAGAGAGAGAGAGAGAGAGAGAGTGAGAGGGAGAGAGGCAGTGAGTGAGACTCACATCGACTTGGTGTTTCACACTGCTTTGTTAGGGAATCACACCTATTTCCTTCTCCTCCAACAACGGCTATTGTTGTTTGTATGCTTTTGGGAGGACGGTTATAAATACAAACAAGGCTAGTGACCTTTATTTAGCAAAAATAAATGACTGGATTTAGCTCAAATCTATGTGGCCTACAATGAATAGTAGAACAAAAAGCACACAAATAAAGTGTTGAAGGTCATACTTTTGTCTACCCAGTGTAGCGTTTACCCAGAGATTCGAGAGAATGCAAATGTGATTTTAAAATACAAAAATGGGGTCATATCAGGACAGGTAGTGTTGTAATTGGTGTGTGTTTACCATCCTTTTACCCAGGGTAACGTAGTTAATAATTCAGTTGTATTTTTCAGTAACAAGTAAAAACCTGAGGGGATTCATATGCAAATAAAGGGACGGCACACATGAGAAAACAACCCAGAACTCCCGCATTCTTCACTGTTCGCCACCGGAGCGTCACAATCTGTCACCTGCTTCCATGGCAGCATTGTGCACTATGCACCTGTTTCAAACTCACCGTAGAAAATTCAAGTCACAAATTCCTGTTGTCATTTGTGCACTATCTTTGTCTTCAGTTTAATAAATAAAGTTCACAATCACCATGTTGTGGGATCTGAGTAATTGCCTTTTAACTCAATCGGATTTACTTGGCTTCACTTTACCTCCCACTGAGCCTCCCTATTTAAATCCTAATTATTAGTTCAAGCCCAGTGCACAAGATAGGCCTTGTGACAGGCTCTTGAAGTCTGACATGAAAAGATTTGGCTGTCGCTTCAGGTGACAAAAACTGGAAATGAATAATATAACCCCCTGCTAAACTGTTAAACACAATACCATGGTAGCACCTTTGTAGTATTCAAAGGTCATGATCAACGTGAGTGCTGCTAGACTTTGACAAAGACATTCTACTTAACTTTTGGGAAAATTCATATCTCTGAGGTTTGTAACACTCAATAAACAGTGGAGGGCACGACCCAGCCATCCGAGCGACTGACAAAAGCGAACTGAGAAGATTTGAGGCATCTGTCTGCTTCAGGCTTTCATGCCAAAGGTTCTTCCAAATATTCCTCTCTGATGTTGGCCCCCTTCCTTGTTTTGTGAGTGTCAGCGTGCAGAGTTTAAATGTGCCTCTTAGCTATGAACACATTTCATCAAATTATCGAAAAGTGAGTGTTTACCTTGGCACCCAACACAGCCTTCACTGATGATCCAAATCGTTTACAGGGGGAATAGAATTAAGGAAGGAGAAAATGATCATTTAGAGCCCTGTGCTCAGAAATAGATGAAAGTCAGTTCCTTGAATAGTGCAGAAAGAAAAAGAGAAAAAGTTCTACAGAAGACAAAACAAACAAACTAGTTTAAGTGCTTCAATATATAACAGCAAAATGCATTAGTCATTCAAAATGACATCCACAAATATGCAGTATCGGGTTGGTTGAGGACAGTTGCCTCTCTCTGGTTCCACACGATGACAGCCGACAGATTGGACAATGCATTCCGTTTCCAAATGAAAAGGACCCAAAGGGACACATGCTGGCTTGTTCCCCAGGGCGCAGAGAGGGCCTTGGCTGACCATGACAGAGTGGTATGGTTTGTCCAGCAGGCTCCGAAATGATCATGTAAGCCAGCGTTAGCCATTTCCTGGCTCCTGTCCCTGGATCCCGTGTGTCATTCTCTCAATCTCTCAGTCCAAGTCTCAGTCAACGTTAGTTTCTGTCTGCCACCTCCCTCATCTGTTTGTTCTGGTATTTATAGTCCCTGTCAGTGTTCTCCATGTTTTTTCTCTCCTTGCCCTTTTCACTTGCTTTCTCTACCCGGTGACACCATTGTGAATCCACGCAACTCATCACCTGCCTTGCATCTCCGCCCCGGCCATCTGGCCTTGTTTCCCGGCCTGCTTAGCTTTTATCGCTGCCAGGGCTCAGTGGTTATAACCCCGCTTCTCTTCACCACCCGTACCCCTCTAGAACCATCAACACTGTGAGCCACAGGTGTGATCTTGAGCAGACCCCCTCCGGCGACACCGAGCAGCCTCTTCGTAATAGAAACACATTGACCTTTGCCAAACGCACCCTTCAGCTTCAGGTGGATGTGACGAGTGCCAGGGTCATTACCAGCCTATTTCAGCAGCCATCCTAATTGTTTAATGAGTTTGTTGTGCTTTTATCAGAGAGCTTGATAATGTCAGCTTTCTAACTCTGCTTAGTAAACATTCTCAGATATTTCATATAGCACATTGTACTTTGAACAGCTACAGTTGAACAAAACAAAACAAAAATAAATAAAATAAAATAAATCAATTTTAACATAGGCCACAGCAATTGCATTACTGAACCTCTTTTTCAATCATTCTGAGTAAATAATGTATTGTTTCTGTTTTGCAGTACCTGTTCTCAGAGCTGGAGAAATGCAACAGTGAGCCACTACAGTCTCAAAAGTGTTTACACTGTCAATAGGTTTAATATTCCTGCTCCAGGCTGATCAATGTGTTTCAATAGACTGAAACTTCCAGCAGCTGCAGTTGATTTATACGACACGTAGCAAACAACCATCTGTATGAGCTGTATGTATAATGATGCAATCTGTCAACAGTGTTTCATTTCCTTACTTGGTTTTGTGCACACAACTACCACATTTCAACCTAACAAAGTTCTCAATGTAACATTTTGGTTTTTCAATTCACAACATAAATTGCATCACGGCTGTTAGAAAACTCTATGCTTCGTGATGACGAGTTATTATTAAATAAAATAATATGATCATTCTTGGGGTCCTATCGTGTAGCTCTCTGATTTATACCCAGACTTATTTGAGGCAGCCCCTGAAGTGCTGCTAGGTGAAGAAGCCTGGCCCCTGCAGGCTGTTTTGAGTGTCAGAACTCCACTATCTACGATAGTCTAAGGAGAATCTTGCCTTCTGGGCTGTCAGACTGGGCTGTGAAGGAGCTGACGGGTTCTGCGGGTAAACACTGTTATCTCCACCTAACTTATCTTTGGGTGGATTTCATCACATTTCAAAAGTGGGTCTCATTATCAATAGGAAAAAGCAAGAAAGATTTTACCATAAGTAATTATTTAAAGTCACATGTAGCACAGACAACGTTTTGGGCAAGCGCCTTAATTCATCATCATCTAATTGGAGACAATTTCAACACTTATGATAGAGATACAAGGTTTACACTCACTCAGTGATTACAGAAAAATTAAAAACACATAAGAGCTATCTAGGGATTAAAAGATTAATTATTTTGACAGACTTTGGTTTAGAGGGCAGATCATCAGCAGTCTGCACGCTGTGTTCTTCTTCAGTAAGCTCAGACACCAGTTTGCAACGGCAGGGCTTATCTCCCTCACAGTATTATAGGCCTGAATTTAAAAAACTCACTGAGAGAGTAACGGATTGTGACACAGTTTTCAATGAGATAGTATATGCTGTTAAAATAGCAGACCATTAAATTGAGGTATGCCTTTAGGGCTTCAGATAGAATGTTAAAGAATCTATCTTACCGGAAGTTAAAGAGTGATGAAAATTAGGAAGTGTCTAAACACATATACTATTATATTATTACTGTATTATTACTGGATTATGACATATATTTACGAGTCTCTCTTCAGCAGGGGGCGAACCCGTTACAGATTCAGATATTAACTGGCTGCATGGACAAGCCTTTCCTTGATCCTTTTAAAACAAAATAAGTGTTACAGTAACAAATAACAAAAATGTTCTCTGAATGTTGAGACCCCTACATACTTAGAAAAATTGTATTTCACTAGGGTAACCCAATCATAACCAAGATCGTCAAATAGTGTATAAGTAGTAGTAGTGTATAATTAACATTGTAGGCCTGTACAACTTTGCCATACAAGTACTTGGAAAATAAATTACGTGAGGATCTGCATATTGCCACACACACTTGAGACCATTTGCATGCATGTTTCAGCCGACAGCACAGTGAGAATTGGCAACATCAACTGGGACAGGACTGGGTGTACACCTGTGCCTACAAATAAAATGAATGTTAATGTGATTTGACCACTTAGGAGTGCAATTTAGACTCTGAATATGTACTCTGAGTCGTGTGTGTTGATATAAAATCACTTTTTATAACAAGCTCCGCAAAATGTTGACAAAGAAGGATGAAACCCCTCATGAATGTAATAGTTGGATCAAGGTGGTGAAATGATCTCAGTTTAGATCATCTAGGCAATGTCAATGAATGATTAGGCTGAAAAGGTTGACTATAATATGTCTATAACATTGCATGTCAATAACATTGGAGCTTCACTCGGGTTCGCAAGTGTCTGTGTGATCAACTGTACTCATGTTGCAAAAAGGGCACCATCGGACAATGAGGAATAAAATGTTGTTTTACTCCATTAACGTGCAAGTGATCTGTGGCGGGAAAATGGTGATCACAAATTTGGTTTCAAGATGTTTCAGAGGAGGAATTGACAGCATCTGGCACCGAAGAAACTGTTTTTGCACTTTAATTAAAAGGATGCACTAATGAATGACAACGTATAAGAGTTATTGGCAAAATGTCTAGTTTGAAAATAAAAGTTATTTATTCAGCCTACTCAATTTAACATTGCCCATGACATTGGCGTTTTCGCCTGGGACCACACCACTTACAGTGCATCCGGAAAGTATTCATACCCCTTCACTTTTTCCACATTTTATTCTGTTACAGCCTAATTCCAAAATGGATTAAATTAAAAAATTCCTCAACATTCTACACTCAATACCGCATAATGACAAAGTGAAAAAAGTTTTTTTGAATGTTTTGCCAATATATTAAAAATAAAAAAATAAAATATCACATGTACATAAGTATTCACACCCTTTACTCAATACATTAATGAAGCACCTTTGGCAGCCTCAAGTCTTCTTGAGTATGATGCTACAAGCTTGCCACACCTATTTTGGGACAGTTTCTCCAATTCTTCTTTGCAGATCGTCTCAAGCTCCATCAGGTTGGATGGGGAGCGTCTGTGCACAGCCATTTTCAGATCTCTCCAAAGATGTTCAATCGGGTTCAAGTCTGGGCTCTGGCTGGTCCACTCAGGGACACTCACAGACTTGTCCCAAAGTCACTCCTTTGTTATCTTGGCTGTGTGCTTCGGGTCGTTGTCCTGTTGGAAGGTCAACCTTCGCCCCAGTCTGAGGTCCAGAACGCTCTGGAGCAGGTTTTCATCAAGGATCTCTCTGTACATTGCTGCATTAATCTTTCCCTTGATCCTGACTAGTCTCCCAGTTACTGCTGCTGAAAAACACCCCCACAGCATGATGCTGCCACCACCATGCTTCACTGTAGGGATGGTATTGGCCAGGTGATGAGCAGTGCCTGGTTTCCTCCAGACCTGACGCTTGGCATTCAGGCCAAAGAGTTCAATCTTGGTTTCATCAGACCAGAGAATTTTGTCTCTCATGGTCTGAGAGTCCTTTAGGTGCCTTTTGGCAAACTCCATGCGGGCTGTCATGTGCCTTTTACTTAGGAGTGGCTTCCATCTGGTCACTCTACCATAAAGGCCTGATTGGTGGAGTGCAGCAGAGATGGTTGTCCTTCTGGAAGGTTCTCCCATCTCCACAGAGGAACACTGGAGCTCTGTCAGAGTGACCATCGGGTTCTTGGTCACCTCCCTGACCAAGGCCCTTCTCCCCCGATTGATCAGTTTGGCCGGGCGGCCAGCTCTAGGAAGAGTCCTGGTGGTTCCAAACGTCTTCCATTTGCGAATGATGGAGACCACTGTGCTCGTTGGGACCTTCAATGCTGCAGACATTTTTTTGTACCCTTCCCCAGATCTGTGCCTCGATACAATCCTGTCTCGAGGTCTACAGACAATTCCTCGGACTTCATAACTTGGTTTGTGCTCTGACATGCACTGTCAACTGTGGGACCTTATATAAACAGGTGTGTGCCTTTCCAAATCATGTCCAATCAATTTAATTTACCACAGGTGGACTCCAATCAAGTTGTAGAAACATCTCAAGGATGATCAGTGGAAACGGGATGCACCTGAGCTCAATTTTGAGTGTCACAGCAAAGGGTGTGAATACTTTTGTACATGTGATATTTTATTTTTTTATTTTTAATACATTTGCAAAAAATTTAAACAAAAAATGTTCACTTGGTTATTATGCGGTATTGTATGTAGAATGTTGAGATTTTTTTTTTTATTTAATCCATTTTGGAATTAGGCTGTAACATAATAAAATGTGGAAAAAGTGAAGGGGTATGAATACTTTCCGGATGCACTGTATTACAGATTCTCCCATGATAGATGCAAGGCAGTCATCAAAATGAGTAAGCGCCGGTATCCTTTGTCCCCCACCAGCGAATTTGACATCACACCTTTGGGCCACAATAATTTTTTTTGCCTTTCATTTTTAGATCAGACCACTTATTTTTCAGTTTCAAACCTCTGAGCATGTTGCATTTACTGCAGCTGTCACTTCTTTCCAGGCTATTTGTTTAGTTTTGTTTGTGATACGACCACTTAATCATCCAAACAATAGGCCCTATATGTTATCTTGCCTCAACCTCACACATCTGCATTTTAAATTCACTGTCACTAAAGATGTGTTTCTTTGCTTCCTTAGCTTAAGCCATTTTGTTACGAGATGCTCTATTAGATTCATTAGGCTATTTAAATATTTTGGGCGTTTTTGACAACCAAATGGATAATTTGGGGAGTTACGGGATGGGGATATTAAAGGGACAGTTAAACTATGTGAGAAATAAGATATGGTCCTACTAACCTACTTAGCATTGGTCAAACGAGATGATCCATGTCAATGTTTTGATTGTATGTCCAATAATGAGTTATTTAGGTAAGTAGATATATGTGTAGCCTAGATTAGCACAATGACTGTAAGCAAGCAGTTCCGGCTAGCAACGCTCCTTCAATAGTGACAAAATACAATCTTAGAAAAACCCCAAGGTCGGAACATATCTTATCTCCCAAAAAGTTTAACTATAACTTTAAACTTGTTCACATGCGCAGTTCCCAGGAAATTATGACCAGGTAAGTGCATTTCTCTGCAGTAGGCCTACACAATGGTTCATACATCTGATTTGTTTTCTTGCGTACTCACCTCGCTACAGCACTATGCTACATAAAATAGTGTGAGAAGTCTTGCTTTAAAAAGTTAAGTTTGAAACAAAATGGTTTACCTGGTCTTTGAACAGCTTTGCAAAACAGTACATTTTAACCTTTTTTTTTTACTCTTATGGTACAAATTCTCGTATCTAGGCTACACTTGACTATACATGCATTCATCCTTGTCAAAGTGAACAACTGATAATATAGAGAGCATCATTTTCTATAGTTAAAACCATATCCTCATGAAAAACATGTTTCTGTTTATTCATTGTTTTGTCAATCCTATGGGGATACATGTTTCTGTTGTAATCAATTCGGAAACAGCTTTATCATATTAACCACAATGACTAGTTGTCCCCTCACGACATTGGCTGATGAGAATACCGTGTTGTTTTCTTGGCTAAACTTTCTGTTGACTGGATCAAAGTAATCTAGAGACAGCATTCATCTGCAGAAGTCCACTTACAGCTGTTTCTCTCTTCCCCTCTGCACTGCCAACAATACAATGTGGTTCGTGACATTATGGCCAAAGGGTTTGAATGTCAAATATAATTGGGCTCTTTTATCATGCCTAGAATGAGTTGTGAATTGTCAGAAGTGGATTCCTTAGATGCACTAGGCTAGGGAGAATGTCAAATATTCCACACTAAGATAGTACTTGAACATATTTTATTGTTCCTTCACCAATCACCATACATCCATTGACGATTTGGGGCGCCAAATGTAAGCTAAAGTTAGAACGTACTATTTATTAGATTTGGACTAAATCTGTAATTTTAAATTAAATTGTAGTATTTCTCTTAGATATATAAATGTTGGTGTATGGACTTAAATATATCATCATCATCATCATCATCGTCATCCGCTTTGTCCGGGGTCGGGTCGCGGAGGTAGCAGTTCAAGCAGGGCATCCCAAACTTCCCTTTCCCGGGCCACATTAACCAGCTCTGACTGGGGGATTCCAAGGCGTTCCCAGGCCAGTGTGGAGGGCCATAATCCCCCACCTGGTCCTAGGTCTGCCCCGCGGCCTCCGCCCAGCTGGACGTGCCTGGAACACCTCCCTAGGGAGGCGGCCAGGTGGCATCCTTACTAGATGCCCGAACCACCTCAACTGGCTCCTTTCTACGCAAAGAAGCAGCGGCTCTACTCCGAGTCCCTCACGAATGGCTGGAACTTCTCACCCTATCCCTAAGGAGATGCCAGCCACCCTCCGGAGGAAACTCATTTCCGCCGCTTGTATCCGCCGATCTCGTTCTTTCGGTCATGACCCACCCTTCATGACCATAGGTGAGAGTAGGAACGAAGATAGACCGGTAGATTGAGAGCTTTGCCTTCTGGCTCAGCTCTCTCTTCATCACAACGGTGCGGTAGAGCGACTGCAACACCGCACCCGCTGCTCCAATTCTCCGGCCCATCTCTCGTTCCATTTTACCCTCACTCGAGAACAAGACCCCAAGATACTTGAACTCCTTCACTTGGGGTAAAGACTCATTCTCTACCTGGAGTAGACAATCCATCGGTTTCCTGCTGAGAACCATGGCCTCAGATTTGGAGGTGCTGATCCTCATCCCAGCCGCTTCACACTCGGCTGCGGACCGATCCAATGAGTGCTGCAGGTCGCAGACTGATGATGCCATCAGGACCACATCATCTGCAAAAAGCAGTGATGCAATCCTCTGCCCACCAACCCGCAGCCCCCTCCCCGCGGCTACGCCGTGAGATCCTGTCCATGAATACCACAAACAGGATAGGTGACAAAGCGCAGCCTTGGAGGAGGCCAACCCTCACCGGAAACGAGTCCGACTTACTGCCGCAGACCCGGACACAGCGCTCGCTTTGGGAGTACAGAGATTGGATGGCTCTGAGTATAGAGACCCCCTCACCCGATACTCTCGCAGCACCTCCCACAGTATCTCCCGGGGAACCCAATCATACGCCTTCTCCAAATCCACAAAACACGTGTAGACCGGATTGGCATACTCCCAGGCCCCCTCAAAGATCCTCGCGAGGGTAAAAAGCTGGTCCGTTGTTCCACGACCAGGCCGGAAACCGCATTGTTCCTCCTCAATCCGAGGTTCGACTATCGGCCGAACCCTCCTTTCCAGCACCCTGGAGTATACTTTCCCGGGGAGGCTGAGTAATGTGATGCCTCTGTAGTTGGCACACACTCTCCGGTCCCCCTTTTTAAACAGGGGAACCACCACCCCGGTCTGCCACTCCTTAGGTACTGTCATATCAACGCAATGTTGATAAGACGTGTCATCCATGACAGTCCCTCAACACCCAGAGCCTTCAGCATTTCTGGGCTGATCTCATCAACCCCTGGGGCTTGCCACTGTGGAGTTGTTTGACTACCTCAGTGACCTCCGCCAGGGAGATTGATGCTGATCCCCCATCATCCTCCAGCCCTGTCTCTACTATGTAGGGTGGGTTTGTCGGGGTCAGGAGTTCCTCAAAGTGCTCCTTCCACCTCCCAATCACCTTGTCAGTTGAGGTCAACAACGTCCCATCCTTACTGTATACAGCTTGAATGGTTCCCTGCTTTCCCCTCCTGAGGTGTCGGATGGTCTTCCAGAACCGCTTTGGCGCCAGCTGAAAGTCCTTCTCCATGGTTTCTCCGAACTCCTCCCACACCCTTATATAATAAATATATATTATATATATTATTATTATATAATATTACAACAGATTTTGTTTATATATCTAAAACTAGTTTTAAATATATAACTTAAATCCGAGTTTTATGTGTAAAAAATAAATAAATAAATAATATATATATATATATATTTCAATTACAATTTAAATCTGTGTTTTAGACTTAAATATTTAACAAAAATCTAATCCAAATTTAACTTAAATCTATTTCATCTTAAATATTGGACTTATATAAATATATAAATAAGTAAAATCTTAAATCTGGGGTTTACAATTACACATTGAACTGTTAGCCTCTAGGTTTAGCCCAATTGGACCAACTGGGCCAACTTGAAAGAGTCTCCAGTTATTCTATCCTTTATGTCCCATTACCCATTCCAAATGCCTGAAGTTCACATTAAAGTTAGCGGCATCACGATATTTGCTGTTGAAATTAGAGCCTCATAGTAATAACATCTTTATTTTATTATGATGAGAACGGTGACTGTCTTAACTGTCTCGAACGCAAAATGTATCGAATTAAAATATCTTTAACGAAGGACTACTTTGTCATCTTGCATGTAGATTTGTGCGATTCTATTTTTCACTTTTTAATGATACTGCCTTAATGTAGTCCCCTATAGGTTGAATGAGTTAAAAATGAACTCGCAATATGCAACACAGCAAGTCTTTAGCATAGTACTGGGAATTTCTTTAATCTTACACTTCACAAAAAACGTTGCCAAGATCTCATTGAAAGCAGTAAGTAGGCCTATGGTTTGTTTTTCATCAAAAGTGGGTGCGGCCCAGACAAAGCAACGTTGGTAACGTACTGCCTATAGGAGGAAAAACCAAAACACTTTCTGAACCAGCAGGATTCTCTCCGTCAGAAAAACAGTGTTCCAATGTCTTATATCAAAGTATTTCTAACCATAGATATGTATAGACAACACGTTCGGGATTTGATGTTCGTCCACACGGTCGCCATATTGGGGCGGTCAACTGGAGTTGAGTAAATTAGGCCGCTTGGAAAAATGCGGCAGGCATGTGCAGCGTTTGGTTGGACAAATAGGCGAAACGTTAAAAACAGGCATCACTGGATAACTTTTAACAAGTGACAATTGTATTGTATTTTACTGTTATGTAAATTAGCTAGCGTGAAATATAAAAAATTGCTTCAAACTATCCTGAAAATGACCTGACACCATTGTGATGATGGCTACCCAACGAAAACAAAACGTTACTGATTAATTAAAGCACTAAGTTACCAGGGTTCAACGTGGTATTTACTGAACAATGACCTCATTCTTTGTATAATTTACTTGATAGAAAATTATCAGATTGAATATGTTTGTGCTCATGAGATTATACATGCAAAATAGCCTAAATTAGCTAGATCTAGTAAACCATGTTGATGCACTGGCTGCACCATTCAGCTACATGTCAGAAGTAGCTTAGAACCTTAGAAGTTGTCTAAGATTCCCCAAATTTCATGGTCTAAGGAAAGCTTGGTCCATAGCTGTCAGCTGACAATCATTACTTTTGCATTGTGTCATTAGTTGTCAGCAACTTCCACAACTTAAACTTGTGGAATAATTGTGACAATTAATTAGGCAAGTTCACTTTGCAAATTACAAAATGTGGTCAACAAATATAAAACTGAGGTATGAAGTTGTTTTTGTGGGGGATTTTTGTCATTTTGTTTTGTTAATTTAATGGTCTACTTCCTCGATATTTGAACTCGATAAATAATTAACCTGTAAAGCGCAATTCAAAGCCTGCACAAACAGGAACTGGCAGTTAGGGTTGGGCCATATTATGCACATTTTTGTTTGTCTTCCCAGTCGGGAAAAAGGGCATCAGTGACGAAATGACAATAGGGCCGCTGCCCGCTGCTCTCAGTGTTAGCGTAGCGTGCTCAGCAAGATGGGATATTCGCAAATGCTTGTGCAAATTGGTGGTGTTACTATTTTTGCCCGCACTATATGTTTGCAAATACAACAAGCTCTTTCATGATTGCATTTGCTAAAAAGAGCATACGGAAGTGAGGAACCCCCCTTACCTTTGCACGATTATACCTGCAAATGGCCATCGCCGGTTGTTGGGCAGGCAGTAGACGATTGGACAATTTTAACACGATTGGACAATTTTAACACATCACCCAACCCTAGTATTGTTTTATTACAGTGTTTGTTTTGTAGTATTATTATATTATAGTATTTAAAATATTTTATTATTGTACTATTATACGTATTATATTATTGTATAGTACTATATATTGTATTTTTATATTATTGCATTATAGTATTGTATTGGACAGTATTCATCAGTATCTAAACTGAATTATTGAAGATGAAAATTCTATATTTGAGATCCACAATATTTGTGACATTGTTTGTGTAATGGCAACTGTCCAGCCTGCAGAAGTTGAGTTATCATATGTGTCTTGGGGTGCACGGCTGAACTGCATGGATGTTCTTCTCTTAACTTGAGCCTGAGAATAAGCATAATAGTAAATACATGGTAGCTTTATAACAATATAATGGATGTAGAAATCCACATTTTTTGAAAAACTCACAAAAGATGATATTCTAAATAATTTGCACTTGTTTCCTATTCATAAATCGGAGCCTGCATGTCCCAGAGTAAATTGTGGCTACTCAAAAATATTTTAACCCATTAACTGAATTTAATTCCAAGAAGTAACCCATGTCATCATGTTAAATTTCCCACCTTTATAACAAACCATATTTCATGGAAATCAGTGACCGAATTAAGCGAGTTACAGGCGATTTACCCTGCTTCAATCAATACACTTCTGCTACGTCTCAAATCGCATACTACTACTTTTTTTTAAATGGATACTTAAGCTGCACTTGCAAAGTATTTTGTTACATGCATTTTGGCATACTGCATTTGACATAGTATGTATTGGGCTATACTACATATTTTTCTGGTTTACTATATTATACATACAGGTAGGGTATGAGTATTGAAATGCAGCGATTGTGTTTATGCGGATCTTGACCGCACCAAGAAGGCTGACGTGCAGACGCATAGCGGCGACATACAGTAACGGCCAATGAGAACTATATGTTTGCTCTATCTATGTTTCTAACTGTAGTGTACTATGAGCGATCCCTGCTGGTGAAAATATAAAATATCACGTTGTCTTATCAACAACTATCAAACAAGGAAATGACAATCATAAGAAGCAACCTAACGAGTCTAGGTAGTGTGTGTCATTATGCTGTTGTGTTCTAGATGTTAAATTACACATTTCCTATTTATTGTGATGAATAGTTTTTGGTGCAAACGGGACCAGTGGCAGGTGCGTAAAATTAGAATGACGTGACATATAAACAGGAAACTGCTATAATTTACTGAGCCAAACCGAAAGTAACGTTAAATTTGTTATAGGCCTTGTTGTGCTACCACACGCGGCATCTTCATAACGACGTAAGTAACGTACCTACCTAACGTAACGTTGGTATTCAGTTTTTTCCCGTCCAAAAGAAGATCACAATGTTGTATATGTTGCTTTCCTTTCGCAGAGATTCATGTAATATGAACTTCAGTTGGCAAGTTAGCTTGCTAGCTGGCTTGCTTGTTGATTAGAAGGAATGGATGATGTGATATCGCTCAGCTCTGGGAGTGACAAAGAACAGGAAGACTCTGATATTGAATTTATAGGTGTCTACAGTGACACTGCAAACAAACCCGATGCAAAACCATTCATGAGAAAATGGGTGAGCGTTGCTAAATACACCCCGGTAAGTATCATTACAAAGTAAAAAGACCCACACCTAAATAGCTTTACACAAGCAAACTTCCAACATCCTTCCAAGTTCCAGTCGACTCCTGTCTGGACTAGCGCATGCAAGCCCCACAATACCTTATGTCGTCGCGAGCCTGCTTAGAGGCAAGAATAGGACGCGGCAAACCACTGGCACTAGATTGTTGTACGCACTTGTCTTTAGACTAGCATTAAAGTTTAGTTTAATGCTGGCTCCTAAAAGTAATTTACCTTGAAATTGTATGCTTTGAAAGGTAATTGTAGAAAGCTGTTTGAAATGGACAGGCTATAATCTCGTATTATATGATCTACTAACTAGTGGCAAATTATGAAAAGGCAAGTAGATTTGAACAAACTGTGTGTGTTAGCTTGCTAGCAGGTAAGTATTTGTTGTGAAAACTCGCTGTATTATTAACTTAAACATCCCCCTTTGTTAGTTTGTAATCGACCTCACTGATCCTCGATGGGCTATAGCACCACCGAAGAGGCGCAGAAGAAGGGACCCCAGTTCCCCACTTGATGTTGTGGACCTTGTAAACGGTGAAGTTGCTCAAGAGAGACACCAGGGGTCAAAGAGTATGTTATTGAAGGATGGTAAAAGCTGTGAAGCACTTTCAGAAGAGGCTCGGCCTTCTCTCAATCACTCACCCAAAGGTCAACACCTGGTAAAAGACCAGGAGGCTCAAGATGCAGATTTTTTAGATCCAAATCCAGGTTTTTCAAGCCATTCTATATCTGAAGCATCAGACCAAGAAAATATACTTAAAGGTACAGAGGGACAAATTCTACCGATACTAACAAAGTCGTCTTTGTTTGAACCGCCTAACAGATACCCAAACTCATCCATTTTTTTAGACTCCCTATCTCAGGAATATAATAGAAGGTCAAGTTGTCATGACCTGTCAGATAACAGCAGTGATGGACCCAAAAAAGCAAAGACTGGTAGCTCTGTTCTCATACATGAACCTTCTATAAACCCTGTCAGGGAGGACGCACTTCAAATAGATTTAACTCAGTTCCAGCCCAAAAGCCTTCAGTTAGAAAACAGGGTAGAAGCATGGAGTCTTCAGTGGCCGCAAGATGACACCCTTTCTGTGTCCCTCCAGAGTCCCTTTCACTCTGCAGATAAGGGACAAACCCACACATACTTAAACAATCCTTTCACGTGTAAAACAGACAAGGATGACTTGTATTCGCCTACTCTCAGTCCCTATGAAGTGTCCCCCCCTCCATCGAACCTAACACAGGGTTTAGACCAGAGTGATTCCTGTTGTTCCGGCCCCCCTTCCCCTCCTAGTGACTCAGGAACAGAACCTCTGCCATGGAAACACATTGACTTTTTTAACAGCCCTCTATCCAAACTCTGCTCTCCCTTAGTATCTTCCTCTGGATCAGACATTAAAGCTCCAAAGTGTACCCATACCCTTCCCCTGCCCGCCTTAAGTTCAGGATCCCCCTGCCACAGTGTTAAGAACAAGCCTGACCGGACCCCGAGCCCAATCTCTACAAACACACTGGCTAGGGAGTCTCCTGAGCGGCAACCAGATGAGACTGATCTTGATATCAACAGCCCTTTACATGTCTGTAACAGCATCCCCAGCGACCCTCCCTTGTCATTTGCCAGTGCGGAAAACATGGACACAGGTTCAGAACCAAGGTCTCCTGGGACTCACAGGGCCGGTTTGTTTGGCCAATGGCAAGAGGTCTCGGATGGGGAGGATGTGGACGCAGAGAGGACAACCGAGATGGATTTCAGGAGTGCCAGTCAAGAGGAAAGACGCTACGTGTGTCCAATTGCCTTCAGAAAACTACGTCCGTTAATGGCTGGGCCCATTCAAGGCCTGGTAAGGGACATTTCCCCAGCTCCCTTTAACTCCTTGACTGCTGTCACTTGTATGAAGGCATAATATAACGCAGCTAAAACCCATTTTCTTTGACACAGGAGGGGGAGGAGGAGGAAGACAGCGGTTTCGGTGCTCCCGAAGAACTTTGTAGGCAGAGCCTGAGCCTGGTCTACAGCACCATAGAAGAGAACTACCCGGAAGGCACCCTGCAGCTGCTGTCTGACCTATTGCACCCACGCTTCTACCCGCCCAGGGACATCACCTGCCACCTGCTCAGAAACGTCCTTCTGGACCACCAGTCTCCCCACTTCCTCTGCCTCGAGGCCTACCACTTGCTGATGAGGACCCAGAGGTCAGGGAACAGCTTGTCTCCATCAACTGATGTAGATGTTATGAGGATATGTGGTGTTGTTTGTTTTTTCAATGTAGGAAATATGTTCCATAAGGCAGAATCAAATGGCACGTTGAAAACTTTGCACTCTCATAAAAAATAAAAAAAAAGTGATTTGGTTGTGCTCTCTTTGTAGTCATCACATTGCAGATAGGACCACCCTTCCCTGGGACTGGAATTTATTGTCGTTCGTCATGTTTGAACAGGTAACTCACTAACCACTCATTCACTATCTGGTTTACATCAAGTTGACCAAACAAACAGTTATAGAAAACACAAGTAATTAGTGAAACGTCAAAACAAACATTATTCCATGTCCATTCCTCAGAACTGTGCTAGGAAGCACCGTAGTGAGGTTGTATGCCTACTGTGGGAGTATGTCCTGCAGACATTGGAGGACGACTTCCGGTCCAAACTGTCCATGTCTGCACTCAATCATTCTATTGCCAAGGACACCCTGTCATGTGAGACGCGCTACTCTCAGGTCAGGTGAGCATGCTGTATGAGGGGAAATGGAGACACCACAGTATAAGGCTTATGGAACAATCAAGCCTGTGTAATCTACGAGTAGGAAAGTAGTGATGTGTTTTGTTGGTTCTTCTCACTTCTGACAGAGATGTCATCAATTGGCTGTTTGCTGCCATTGCTAAATACACTGGGAATGGAGAGACGACTGCTGAAAACAGGGAGAAAGATGAACATCTAAGGTATGCTACTTTTAAATAAGACATGCATGCAATTGGTAACTCTCAAAAATACCTATTTTTGTGTTGTTTGACCTGATTATATTGCCAAAGAATAATACACTACAATTGAGTTGTTGTGCCCAGACCCTGCTTTTATCTCTCTGGTCTTTTTGTTTGGCTTGTCTAGAATAGTAGTTA
Source organism: Galaxias olidus (assembly GCA_026901105.3). Lineage (NCBI taxonomy): Eukaryota > Metazoa > Chordata > Actinopteri > Galaxiiformes > Galaxiidae > Galaxias > Galaxias olidus. The sequence goes on along the minus strand of JAPMUY010002975.1, from coordinate 167,011 downwards.
TCCTACAGAAAATGCTGGTCCTAGCACTAGAGGTGGACCGATCCCCGACCCTCAGCTCTGCCAAGCTGGCCCAGGAACTCTTCCACAATCTCCTATACACTGTGCCATTAAGACAACACAGGTGAAGAGAGGAGAGAATAAGGGAGACACTGGGGGCCATGGGGAATTTCTATCGAAAGTATTGTCAGGGAAGCTGAAGGAGTACCAGTGATCTTTTGAGATGTAGACAGCCAAGCTTCCCCTGCCCTTTCTTTTACCCCTCTCTTCCTGTGACCCAGACTGGTACTGCTGGAGACCCTGGAGAGTAGTCTTCTGAAGTGTAAGCTGGTGGAACACCTGCTGGACCATGCCTGCCCACTGAGAATATCCCTGCCGATGTCCAGGTGTCTGCTCCTGCACTTCCTGAGGAACTGCACTCTCACACCAGACCCTATGGTGAGGGATGTTGAAATATACTTGAGATGGCACCTACAAATTTAGCTGTAAGCCTTTTCTCCAGACTGGAAGAAAGGTTCGGAATCCAAAGTCATACATTAACTGTTTAAAATGGGCAACGGCAGAAGTCCCTTGCAGCATGAGTTGGCAAAAATATTCCTCAGCTGTCTTATATTAAGTCACTTCATCTCTGTTTTTCAGGATGGTGAAGAGGGGTGGAAGAAATGGGAGGAATTGATCCAACTTCTCTGGATGTTGCTGCTTAGCTATGACGAAGTGAGGAAAGGTGGGTCAAATGGAATTACACAATTTAACTTGGGGCACATTTTATCTCATTGACCAGTCTTAAGCTTAGGACACAATAGCTGGAGCTCAATTTGTCCTAACTTTTCTGTGTCTCTCACCATCAGGTCACCTACGTTGTTCAGTTACGGAGCGACCAAACTATAGCCGACCCCCTGTCCAGACGGTACACGATGTTGTCTCTCGGTCGGTGGTCCTGGAATCCGTGGAGGCTTTCTTGGCAAGGTCCCAGGAAGACCTGGGTCAAGCCCTGCCCCCTCACATTGATGAGTCTCTTAGCTACCTGCAGGACCACCTAATGGACTCATGTCCCCGTTGATAATTTACTTGAATTTTGTTTTCTACTTGTCTATGTTGACATGTATTTTTCTGCTCAATTGATTGTTGATTTTGTTGTAGGTATGTTTTAATGTTCTATTATGTATGGCTTGGATTATATATTTATAATTGTTGAAGTGCCTGTGCATCCATTTATTTATCAAAGTATAAACAATAATATAATTAAGTTTAAGGCTGACTCATGAATGCACTTTATCAACAGTAATATAATTTAAATGCAGATAACATTGTGTGACTGCAAGGTGCTTTGAAAGTTTTAGGAAAAAAAATATAGGTTGTATTTGATATGCTACTCAAAATTCAACCAATGAGTTGGGTCCATGACATTATTATCATTCGACCGGACAGAGTGAGAAAAAGATGACAGTCGCCATGATACAGCAGCGGAAACGGGTGAAATAGAAAACAAAAGAACACGCACTCGTCCTCAAGATTTGTTATGCTCTTGCAGGTAATTTACTTTAGTTTGTTGAAATCACTGCTAGTTAAGTGAAGCTATTCCTATCAAAGTATTATCCACAGTTTTTATTACCAGATATGCTAAGATTAATACAAATTCAAGCTGCTTCGAACATGTTTTCTTGCTAAAGCTACCATGGCATGGGTTAGCACAGTAGCTGGCATTAGCAATTCAACATTGCAAAAAGGAATCAATAGCATAGACGGCTAGATAGCTTGCTGCTATTAAACCTAGTTAAAAAAGAACTTGGCTAACAAAGCATATACATTAATTCAACCAATCAATACTCAGCTTTTTAGGTGGATTCATTATACATTTGTAACTATTTAGTTATCTTAACTTAATTTAAAAGCTAGTCAGCTGTTAACGTTGTTACTATTAATACCTTGCAAGATCGTAGGCTAATGTTGCGCTGTGATAGCTGAAAAATGATTTGAACTTATTTGACCAACATTAGCTAGCTAGCTAGTTAGCTACGGATAGCTTGCTACTTGCTTTCTAAGACAAAACAAATCTGCATAGCCTGCTCTTACGTTTGTTTTGCTAATAATAACTGATGAACCATCTCTGCAGACATACGATTGCCAGCTAACTGGTGTTATGTCATGTTTTATCCATTATGTAACTTATTTATATGGATTGGTTGATCATTGCAAACAAGTAAGCCGTCTGTTAAGCAATGCATATGCACGAATTGTACTTGATAAACTTCATAGAAGTAGTCTGTTGCAATTTAGGTTGTTATTAGCTAATAGTCTGTTAAATCACGTATCATCTCAGACTTTGCGCGAAAGTTGAAGAAAAATCAATTTGAATACATAGTGTTGTACCATCAACAGTTATACTAAACAGGTTACATTTAGTAGGTATACCTAAAATACCTTTACGTATATAGGGTGATATATCTAGCTTACTTGATTCAGATGGGCTCTGTTTGCTAATGTTACTGAATTTGGTTACATCTCCCAGTTCCTACAGTGTTACAGTGATGCCCAAGGAAAAATATGACCCGCCTGATCCCAGGCGGATGTACACCATTATGTCAAGCGAGGATGCAGCCAACGGGAAGAAGTCATACTGGGCCGAGCTTGAAATCAGTGGTAAGAAATTGTCACAAATTCTTTCATCAACTTGTTTCTAGCTTGTTAGTGAATGCACATGGAATTAGCTGCAAAGTGAGACCTAGCTATGTGACTTTTATGTGATAATGATCAAGAATGGGATGTCTATGGAAATATGTACCTTCATTTGGTTACAATGCAAATTCTGCATGAAGTGGCATTTCAGCACGGGCCCCTCTCCTCTGTGTGCTATGTTTTTTAACTGGCCCCTGTACCTGTGCTGCAGGTAGAGTTCGAAGTCTCAGCTCGGCTCTCTGGTCTCTGACCCACCTAACTGCCCTATATCTTGGGGACAACTCCCTGTCTCGCATTCCGCCTGACATTGCCAAACTACACAACCTGGTTTACCTGGATCTGTCGTCCAATAAGATCAGGAGCCTGCCATCGGAGCTCGGCAACATGGTTTCTCTCAGGTGAGTTTACACCAGGCAAGGGTGCTTAAGGAAGGCTTGTAAGGCCATAAGAAGAAGGATGTGGATGTCAGCGCTGATTGGAAAGATTGCTGGAAACTCAATTTTCAACTCCGCATTGTCAGCTGTAACAATGGACCAGTTGAATTACAGTCTGAATATGCAGTTGGTCCATTGATTTACTTCGTCCTGATGGTAGACATGGTAGACAAGGCATCACACATTAACGGAAGGTGTGGAAATGCATTTTTGTATCCGCCAGGTCAACTCTGACTCCTACATTTTACACATGTCTTCCACAGGGAACTGCTTTTAAATAACAACCAGTTGCGGGTTCTCCCTTTCGAATTGGGCAAACTGTTTCAGTTACAAACACTGGGGTTGAAAGGTGAGTGCGGCTTATCATTGGCTTGGTAAACATTCCGTGATTGAGACCCCAGTGTGTGTGTGTGTGTGTGTGTGTGTGTGTGTGTTTTTCTTCCGTTGTCGTGTTGTTGTTGATAGTCATTTAAAAGGTCTCTGCTCTTGTCTTAACAGGAAACCCACTTGCACAAGAGATCATGAGCCTCCACCAGGAGCACGATGGCACACGCCGGCTACTCAGCTACCTGTTGGACAATCTGGCAGGAGCCATCAAACACGGTAAGTACCCCCCCCCCCCAGCGCGGCTCTGGTGGAGGCTGAAATAGTAGCACATCAAAGGGCCCTTTTTACGTGCTTTAAGTTCAAGTCATTGTGCGTTGCATACTCCCATACCCATCTCGCTGTCGGCTTCTTCTTTTCATAGTATAAGCTCGTTTTCTGTGTACAATTGTTGGTATGCTTCTATATTCAGTTGTATGTGGTATTGTCCCCCTCTCCAGTGCCCACAGAGCAGCCCCCTGCCCGGTCATGGATCTCTCTGCAGGAGCCTGAGCAAACGAGGGCTTCAGGTGAGAAGCACGCACAAAGATGCCGTAGCCAAACGACAAGCGCACACTGTGATGATCTTAAAATGAAGACTCTTAGCAAGAGACGATTTAGCCTGATCAACAGGCCACTTATTCTGTCGCTTTCCGCCACTTCCCCGCGTCACCCATCCTTAAACGTCCCTCTCTCTCTTTCTCTCTCTCTGTGTGCCGCTCAGCACTCTTCTCCGTCATGTGCTACAACCTGCTGTGCGACAAGTACGCCACGCGGCAGCTCTACGGCTACTGTCCCTCCTGGGCGCTCAACTGGGAGTACCGGAAGAAGTCCATCATGCAGGAGATCCTGGGCTGCAACGCGGACATCATCAGTTTACAAGTGAGCGCCTGAACGCAGAGGAGCCATCTCGATGGATGGACGGATGAATGGAGGAATGTTTGTTGGGTGGATGGCAATAGTTTCCTGTTTACCATGCCCTCCTATTTTACTCCCCATTCTTTCTCACCGTGCCCATGCTTTACTGCGGTCTGTATCCGCTCGCCTACAGGAAGTGGAGACGGAGCAGTACTACAGCTTCTTCCTGCCAGAGATGAAGGAGCAGGGCTACGACGGCTTCTTCAGCCCCAAGTCCCGGGCCAGAACAATGTCCGAGTCCGACCGCAAGCACGTGGACGGATGCGCCGTGTTCTACAGGACCGAGAAGTAGGCAGCGGCACCGCCCCACACCACGGCAGCCATCTTCTCTTTCCTCATTGTCTGCGTTGCGCTGCCGTTTCATTCTGTCAAACCCGTTTCTTTCGCTGTCTCACCTCGAAGAACTCTTACCTCCTGGCTCGCTCTGCTGAGTCGCGTATGGCTGTGTTTCTTGTTGTTTATTAATTACGTCTCTGTCCCCCGTCTGTCCTCCACCAGGTTCAGCGTGGTGCAGAAACACACGGTGGAGTTCAACCAGCTGGCCATGGCCAACTCCGAGGGCTCCGAGGCCATGTTGAACAGGGTGATGACCAAGGACAACATCGGCGTGGCCGTCCTGCTCGAGGTCCGCAAAGAGATGATGGAGCTCTCCTGTGAGTAGAGTGGGTCACGGCAAACGGGACTCTCCACACACACCCCCGCCCCCACCCACAAACACACACAAGCTCCAAATGACTTTACACTCTATGCACTCGGAAGGCACCTTCTGTTTGGACTGATGGATTGAAATGGAAATCCACCTGTACATACTGCAGTATTGATGTGTGTACTGCTGCCATGTGAGAAAACAGCCTCTTCAAACAGTGTTTCCCGACTCTCCCTTTCAAACTGTCTATCCCCTATCTCTCTCCCTCCCTCTCCCCTCTCCAGCGGGGAAGTCTCTGCAGGGCATGGAGAAGCAGCTGCTGCTGGTGGCCAACGCCCACATGCACTGGGACCCCGAGTACTGTGACGTGAAGCTGGTGCAGACCATGATGTTCCTGTCGGAGGTGAAGAACATCGTGGACAAGGCCACGCGCAGCCTCAAGCTGTCCTCCGTGTCGGGCGACACCAACGGCATCCCCCTGGTGCTCTGCGCCGACCTCAACTCTCTGCCCGACTCGGGTGAGCGCCCACGGAGCACTGCTCCTTCTGTTCAGTCAGTGGGGGGGGGGGGGGTTTGGGTTAGCCGTTGGTGTATTTTAGTTCTGGACAGTTACGTTAGGGCAGGTAAAAGCTTTGGCGTTTTGGTTATCAGCTCCCGTTCTGAGTCTAGACGCCGCGGCAGTAGTGATGGTTATTCAGCAAGTGGAATTGTCACGACGTCTTTGTGGTAAGTTTAGCGTTTTGCGGTTGTATGACTGGCCCGTAACCCTTGGTTCTCCCCCCCTGCTGCCCGGTGACGGTTCCAGGCGTGGTGGAGTTCCTGAGCGCGGGCGGCGTGGACTGCACCCACCGGGACTTCAAGGAGCTGCGCTACATCGACAGCCTCACCAACTTCAACTGCAACGGCAAGAACGGCACGTCCAGCGGGCGCATCACGCACGGCTTCAAGCTGCAGAGCGCCTACGAGGACGGCGTCATGCCTTACACCAACTACACCTTCGACTTCAAGGTGAGCCGGCCCGCCACTCTCCGGCGCGAGGCACTTATCCCTAGAATGTTTTTTGTTTTTGTAGCTTAAAGGTCTGCTTGGTTTGATGTTGTACGCCATGGCGACAGTTAATATGCACAGGGGAAACAGTGGAAGGCCGACTTGCCCGTCAAACTCACCCCGGGCGTCTTTGCTTCTCTCTCTGTGTTCACAGGGCATCATCGACTACATCTTCTGCTCGCGGCCTCACCTGAACGTGCTGGGCATCCTGGGCCCCCTGGACCCTCAGTGGCTCCTAGAGAACAATGTGAGCGGCTGCCCGCACCCCCACATCCCCTCCGACCACTTCTCCCTGCTAGCCCAGCTGGAGCTGCTGCTGCCCAACCTGCCCCAGGTCAACGGCCTCCACCTGCCGAGCCGCAGGTAGTGGGACCCCCGCACCACCGGGGGGGGGGGGGGGGGGGGGGGGGCTGTGACCTCCAGCCTCTCCACCCGCCTCCATACGTCCCGACCACCCACCCACCCTCTTCCTCTCTCCCTCCCTCCCTGGATCACCTACCAGCTATTCTGTCCTCTCGCTGGAGAAGGAAGACAAACACACAAGCAACCCGAAAATAATCGCGCAGCGAGGTCTGGCCAACAGGGATTTCGTACGTTGTTATAGATGTATATTATATATATTTGCGTCTTTTTTTTTCTTCTTTCTTCTTCCTATTTCTTGTTTTATTTTTTATGCTAAAGTCAATCCTGTTAATTGTGTATATCGTCTTTTTTGAGCCACCGCTCGCTTCCTTTGTCCCCCCCCCCCCCTTCTCTTCCTCCCGACCCGCGAGGCTTTGGTGTTGTTAGAACAGCTGGGATGGTGGCTCATTTAGAACAGGGACTGGGAGGGGCTGGCCCAGTATGGGAGGAGAGAGGCTGGAGTTCCCTGGGACCGATCAGCCGACGGGTCTGTCTGTCCTCTCTATACCATAAAACCAGCAACGACAGCAGACGCGTCTGCCTCGGGGATGTGGTTCAGGGGTCGGCTCGTAGGGGAGCGCGCTCGCGTGGCTTCCTGGTCCCGCCGGGACCACCCGTAGAGGTAAGAGGGTAGACTTCCCGCTGTTCCTCGGTCAGGCTGGGGTCCTTGTCTCTAGTGGTGCTTCAGGTCCCCTATGCTCAGCCTGCTCCCTGGCTCTGGGTCCCTCCCCTCCCTTTACCACCGGTGCAATAGAAACAGAACCCCAGCCAGGCCCAGAGTCCGCTCCCTGGCAAACATCCGCCTGACCCCCAAAAGCACCATGGAAGGTAGTCAGCCGCGAGAGAGGCCAGTAGTCATCCTGCCGGCTGACTGTTGTTTCAACTTTGCCTTCACTTGCTTGTATAGTTGTCACTAAATTTGAGCTAATGTGGACCAGACCATCTTTGCGTCAGGGACGGGTTATTTTGTCTTACTATGGGCAATATGACGGGGGAGATTCTCAATCTCTTGATTTATGTTTTAAAAGGTTATTGTCTACTTATTGGTTGCTTTTTGGCAGAGGGATGGTGGTGGCAGATAATAGTGATACCAGCATGCTTCTCACTGTCGGGAGTTGTTTTACTTCTTAGTGCACAGGCAAATTTGTAGCACTGTCTATGGCCAGTAGTGACTTCCCTCCCCCAGCCATTTTGTTTCTCCAAAAGTGTTTGTACAGAGTAGAAATATAGATTCAGTATTTCATGATTGTATATGAAACACAAAAGACCTGTTTTTCTGGTGTTTTTTGTATTAAGAGTAAATTATGATCAGATTTGAGAGAAAGAAAAAAAACTAAAAAAAAACACGGAAGATTGTATTGTAAACTGTGGCTAAATTTTTATCCAGTTAATGTTCGAATGAATTGATATTACCAGCTTGTACAAAAGACAAAAGAAGAGGTTGTTCCAGGCGTTTGGTTTCACCACGTTGCACTCCACATTAGATTAGGTCACCGTTTTTTTTATAAGTGTCAGTACTGTCGGTTTAGGTTGTCTGCAGTTATTTTGATTTGAAACGTGTAATGCTCCGATTGTAAATAGACTCTGGACTATTTCCCTGCCTGTTGCCTCTCGCCCATCAACAAGCCATTGATCTATACGGCTGCCACTTATTAGATCCACACCCAAGTTTGGCAGAATTAGGGGTAAACGGTAAATACTCCTGCCCAAGCATGTGCCCCTTGCATATAATAGGTGTGGTTTAAAGAAACCTCCAAACATTGTGCCTCGCCACAGCAGTCTGGTCTTGCACTATTTACAATCCGCAAACATCTGGACAACCTCTTCCCCTTTTATTTTTAAAAACTGTCGAGACATTTGTGAAGATTTTATGTCCTTATTTTGGGTTTGATTTTGTGTTTTCCTTATTTTGTATGAGCTGTGACAATGCTATATGATGATGAGTACATGTAATCTATGAATTAGGCTCTCTAGTGATCTGGTACAGTGGATATGGACGGGGGCGCGTCTATGTTCTCGTAGGCCCTCTTCCTTTCCCTCCATCCCCCCTGTCCATTTAGCGCGGCTCCCTTTGTACCAAACCTCCTTTTATAACCTACTCGTCCACGTTGTTTTCTTTAGTCCTACTGAGCCCCTCTGTATGTCTGTCCCCTCTACCGTTACAAGTGCCATCTTTGGCTTCCAGCCTTCCTACCTAGTCCTGTGAATGGTCCTGCTGTCCTGCTATTGGGTGAGCAAGGGGGTAAGGGGTGGGGATGTCACCTGTTCTTTCCTCTGATAGGACGTTGAAATGCGTTGCTATGATCTCTGCTGTTACCACTAGGACCAAAACACGAAAGCCTGTCAAGTGAGACTCTTTTTTTTTTTTTTTTTGCAAATGTCATGTTTTTAATCTAGAAATGGAATGATGAGCACTTATGGTAGATCCAAATTTTGTCCCCCCCCCCCCCCCCCATTAGAAAATAAAGATTGGATCACTTTTTAATGAAATGTTTTATCAAATTTTACAAGGGGAAGTTCACAAATCAAGACGCCCCCACCCCGCTATATGTGCCCAAATAATAATTGTTTTGTTTTTTCAACAACTAAAAAAAAGTGCTCAGCTTGATTTTCCTGAATTGCTATATAGTATTGTTGTAGACCTAAAGACTAGTTTTTCTTTTGTAAAGTGTGAATAAAATATGTATTTCATGTTCCCTTTCTAAGCTTTTGATTTTGTGGTTGGATGTGTAAATTATGACTTTTGCTACGATTTAATGGTTGCTGCAATATCTTTTTTTTCTCTGTGTTGTGGGATGATTCATTAATGACCAGGATAGTCCTTCTGTCTTCTGCTTTATTTAATGTCTGGCATAGATTAAGGCTGCAGAACAGGCAATCTGTGGCTAGTGGATGCAGTGGGATAGAGCACTGTTTGCTTGGCTGGTGTAAAGCGTATGTGTCAATCTAAGTTCAAGATGTGCCGCTAGTAGCTGGACTGCTCGTCCAGTGCTTTGAGTATCGGCTCCGTCTCACTCTTTGTTCCCGTGCATCTGTTAAACTAGTCAGCTGGCGGCTGTCATCAGCCAGAGAGTATTATGTCTGATGACATCAAGGTTCTGTTAATAAGTACAGTAGACTCTCCCTCCCAACCGTGTAACATTCTACATGACCTCAAAAGATCAAGGTCGTAAAATGTTGGGCAGTGAGGGAAGCAAACACTTTTGCTCATTTCCAAAGCAACATTGCAATTGTATTTTACATTTTGATTTCATCTCCACTTATGGACTCTTCTCCAGAAACGTAGCAATAATACTCATTCATTTAGCGCCAGATTTCAGAAATTAAGTTTGGAATCATTTTTTTCTTGTCACTGTCTCATCCTCTAGACTCGATTTGATTTCTGTTGATTTCACATCTGACTTTAGTCACTCCTTCCATCCTTCCAACTTGTATATTACACTCTGTCCACCTCCCTGCCAATAGTGATGGACTAGTTGATCAGTAATTGTGATTCCCAATTTGTAGCCAGCTCTTGAGTACATGTATTGATATGTGTCACTGTTTTTGCACCGGACCAATTATCGTTTACTATTCATAGAATACCAGCAGCAAACACACAAAAATAAACGTGAAAATACTTGCACAATATCTTAGAATGTTGAATAATCTAAATAACACATACAGGCAGCTGGTCAAATCAATAACACAAATGTGTGCTATCTGAATGGTAAATAATGCTCTTTCTCTTGTATCCTTTTGCCATCTTCTTGATTCTGACCACCGATTCTGCTTGTTTCGTTCACAGCTACCTATGTATTTTCCTACTTATGGTTGCAAATAAATTCAATATATCTGTTACAAGCTGTCCGTGTTATTTAGTGCTTACTTATGATTGAAGACAAAAATAAAAGATGTATTCTCCTTGTCCTGTTAGCTTGGCTTTCTTCTTGACATTTGGTGCCGTGAATCATATCAAGATTAGTTTTCATGAGATGCATCCAGTGTTTATACCTTACTTAGACGATTTTCATTCATCATCATTAAACTCGTGTTGTCTAACCCCTTCTGAGGTCTCCGTTACATACATTTCTAGGCGCTTGTGATAAAAATGTGTTGCAGTATTTTATATTCCCACACAGTGGTGCTGTTAGCTCGTCCAAGACATAGTCCACCCTGATAGAGACGACACATCCACACAAGGGAATACTTACTGCACAGCCGCCAAGCTATACCATGTGTAGCATGAGTAAAACAATATAAAAAACCACAAGCTGTGATGAGAACCACATTGTTTTAGGTACTGAACACGAGTCAGCGCTCTTATAGGTCCTTTCAGAGAAGCATGTTAAAACATGTCAACATTAAACACGTTCATGGCCTACCCCTGGGTAAGTTCACGTTTGTAAAGGATTGTTTGCTGCAGTAGAACTCTGTGGATCAGAACCGAGACCTGCCCTCTGCTGTGAATGGTGGCTTGGCTCAGACCACATTGTCCGGCGTGACGCAGCACACTAACATGCGGCCATCGCCGATATGTGATTGTTCTCTGGTATTAGGGCTCCAGACTAACATTTTACACTGGTGGTAGCAGTGCTGCCACAAAGTTTTTCAATTAGTTTCGGTAGTACAAAAACTGGTGGCAGCTTTTTAGAGGTATTTTATATGAAATCAACATACAATATTTGTACGGTATAGACTGGCTGCCCGACCTGTTCCGGGGTCCGTTGACCCAGTATCTACTTCCGGCGCGCTAATTTAAACATCTCCTGAAGACCTAGGCTGAATTGTCCAAAAAAGTATGTCCTAATGAGTTTCACTATGTACTTTTCCATAATACAAGCATATTAGCAAGTTAGGGCATAACATAAACTGGAAAATGCTTAAAAAACGACTAAGCTATTTGATCTGCATCCCTTGTTGGTCATGTCCGTCGATGGCTGAAGGGTGTAGGCCTATCACTCTAAATATTGCTGCCACAAGGAATTGTGGGGCAGCATTATCTTCTTTCCTTTTGTAAAGGATGGTCCAGTGTATCCTAAGTACACAAGTTAGGAAGCATTGAAGCACCTTTCCTTAGCACTTAGAGAATTCGGACAGCACTTATCATAGCTGCCACTCAGATACTTCCGGGTCATTTCACTCGGTTAGGAACCTTCCTAAGCAAAATGAAGAATTCGAACGTAGCCCTAAACAACATGGATAATTATTTTACGAAAGTCTTAAAGCAACTATAGACAACTTTTTTATATTAACGGATTATACATACTTTTCAGCACATTGTAATGTCTATGGGAGAATAAGAAAATCGCGGTTCAGATCGGTCCTCTTGAAGTCTCAATATTTAACACGAATTGTGTCTGCCACCGGGCAGGATCTCCCACGAAACTGTGACAAGTTGCTTTATGGCACAAGGAAGTGCATCACCAAATCAGGAAGAGATGCCCATGCTTGCAGTATCTCCATTGATTGTGCTAGCGATATGCAGTGACTACGAGCATTCTGCATGTCTTCTTTGCGACGGTTATGGAAAATATTTAGACTAAGCAAACGGTACGGGTCGCCAAAATCATCTCCTACAGATAAACTGCCTCTTGTAACTTTAACAAAGCTACGAACAATGTTAACGTAATCCAGAGATAGCTACGTTATAACTAACGTTTGTGTGCCGACAAGCCTAACACATCGGACACCATTTTTGCGTCCCAATACCCATACTAGCATACTATATAGTAAGCAAGAAAAATATTTTGTATGTCCCAATGCATTGTATGTCAAATGTAGTAAGACAAAAATACCAGGATGTCCTACTACATCCTGTTGCATTTTACAGTATCCTAGCCAGCATACTTTTCTGGCTTTTCTGACCCACAATGCTCTGCGAAGCGGAAGATATGTCACATCGACTCTTCGCACCGATGGTGCACCAACTATTTTCAAATTTGGCGCTACAGACTGCGACGATTGTTATGACGAAGTAATATTGTATTGTATACCTACTTTAAACTAAAGTACATACTTTGTAAAGGCAGCTGCAGTACCTACTAAAAGAACAAACTAGTAGTATGCGATTGGAGGTCAGTTTTTTGCAATGTTAGCTTGGTTGGTAAAGAAGGAGAATGCCAGGGAAAATATAACAGGTCAAAGTTGAAAACCTTTCCTTATAATGTGGTAAATGCTGATGGTGCGAGTGTTGACGCGCGTGAGCGAAGGTCCAGGTAGTGTTTAGTGCTTTGACTAAACGACCTCCCCCTATCTGTGTGTGTGTGTGTGTGTCTGTGTGTGTGAGTGTGAGTGTGTGTGAGAGAGAGAGAGGTGGGGCCTTCTCTGGTTCCCCCTCAGGCTGGCGGACCATCGGGGTCGTATTGACGTGGCAGCGTGAGTCCAGAAGCCTGTAAAGCACTTGCAGATGTGGCTGCTCTTGCTCGTGCTCACTCCTCCCCATGCTCAGGGCTCTTCCCTCCTCTTCATCCCCCTTTAACGAATATCCCTATAAACGAAAGTTCACTTGAGGACCAGTGGCCGTAAACATGTCTGCGCTGAGCGTAGTGTGTCGGAGTGTGCAGTGAGTGAGTGAGTGTCTGTCCTGGCCAACCTTCCCTGTCTGTGTGTGATGCTCAGCCAATTCCTACTCCGTGTTCACGAGGTAACGTTTTGTCTTGGAGCATGCACCATACCAAAGGCGCTGGTAAAAATATGAATACCAATTTATGCAGTCCAAACTTTTTAAATGTTAAAGGATCTATGTCTGAATAAATGGGCCTAAAAGCTATGCTGTGTCTTCCATTTAAATCTTTTAAGTGTAGCCCGTCAGAGCAGAGGTCGAAGAAGTAGCAGCTGAACGGAATGGCAGCTGAATGTTTGTTGGCCTATGAAGCAGAACATGTGTGTGTTGCCTCCTGGGTGTGTGCCCTTCCACTTTATTCGAGGGGGGAAAAGGTGGGGATAGGTGCTTGTGTTTGTGTGTGTCTGTTAGGCTGGGTGGTCAGGTAGGGCCGACCAGATGTGGACATTGTTAACCTGCGGTTCTGTGAACCAAAGGTTAAGTAGCTGACTGACACTCCCTGGTATGGAATGACTCAGCCAAAACGGGACTGAAGATGTTATATCACATCCCGATTCTGTAACGCACTGTTGACGTTATAAGCATGTCCATGACATAGGACATTTGTAAGGACTTCACAACCGTAATGTGTGTGGGTGTGGCGGTTTTTAATCGTTTCATTGGTAAGGCGTGTCTGACCTTTCATGCATTGAAACACAGAGCAGATGTAACACTTTGAACACACACACACACACACACACGCACACGTTTAGGGTTAGGGACTTAAAAACAGAGCTAATGGGTTGTGTATTATTACGATAAAGCAAGTCTCCCAGGACTGACTGGCTATTTAGGATGGGAGAACTAATGAATGTCACGCTAATGAAAAGGTCTGTGTTTTTAATGATAAGTCATTAAGAAGGCCACGGCGCGGCGGGTCAGACCGGGGCAGACCAGGCGGCCGGGGGGCGAGGGGGGAGGCTCGCCATCGTCTGGGCACGGCCCGCCTCCTTAACTCGCCACCCCGCCGCCTGGGATTGCCGGTTGTCAAGGGTGAGGAGCTCTCCACGGAAACGGGGGTGGGGTGGGGGGGTGAAAGGTGAAATGCAGCGGCGCTGAGTGTGCTCCAGGGCGCCCCGTCTGTCTCCGAGACGCTCCCTCCGTCTCTCTCTCTCTACCCGGCTGACTCTCCCCCGTTCTCCCTCCATCTTCTTGCTCTATTTCTGTCCCTCCCTCCCGCTCTCCGTCTTGTCTATCTCTCGCTCACTCACTGTCTGTGTGCCTTTCCCCCTCCCTCTCTTGTGCGCTCTCCGTTTGTCTATCTCCCTCTCTCACTCTGTCTGTCTGTGTGCCTCTCGGTCTCTTTCCCTCCGCCCCCCCCCCCCCCTTCCCCCTCTCTATCTCTCTCTCTCTTTCTGGCTACATCAGGGAGGGGAAGATGACACGGCAGACCCCAGGGTCACAGCCCCACGTCTGTCCCGGCGAGCTGTCGCCTTCCGCATCCCCCATCACACTCTCTCTCTCTCTCTCTCTCTCTCTCTCTCTCTCTCATTTCTTTTTTTTCCTCGCCTCTCTCCCTCTCTCTTTCAATTTCCATATCCACCTCCTGCTCCTCAGTCTCCATTCCCTCTCCTCTCCACGTCCTCTCTCCGCTCCAGCCTCCAGCGCTAGCCGTGCTAATTGTCGCCAGGGCCGGGAGCACTTGGTCGTCCGTCACTGGAGGCCTGTAACGCTGTGGCTGCGGGTCACAGGCTCCCGAGACGGCTGGGCTGGCGGATGACAGCTCTTCCACTGCTCACTGTGTGTGTGTGTGTGTGTGTGTGTGTGTGTGTGTGTGTGTGTGTGTGCGTGTGCGCGCGCACGCACGCAGAGGGAGGAGAGGATGACAGGCCCTACACTTCTCACAGCCTAATGAGTGCGATGGGAGACGGTGATGGCTAGAGCCCGAGAGCAGGAGGACATGATAGTAATACTGAGTCTCAGCCTCCGTGTGTGTGTGTGTGTGTGTGTGTGCGCGTGTGCGTGTGCGTGGATGTCAGTGTGAGAAAGGGAGGCGTAGTGCGAGAGAGAGAGAGAGGGGGGGGGGGGTAGAGAAGGGCAGACCGGCTGACTGAGAGTGTTGCAATGAGTGAGAGACTCAATCACCGTAGACCACATGGAGACTTAGGATTTGGAAATGAAGTTTTACCCGTCACAATGTTTCATCCGTCTATTTCTGGGGAAGTGTTCCGGACCGGATACCTTTTTTTTTTTGGGTCAGGAAAATGTGCCACCAATATTCCGGCTGCCCGTCTGACCCCGCTCGATGCTAATACCAGGGATCTGCTCAGCCATTCACACCAGCCTGACTGGCATGGACCCCTACTGCCCCGGAACTGACCACAACACGGCCATTGCAGGTGGACGGTCAGCAGGGACGCCTGCTTGTGTTAAGAGTTGAACTGGCGTGAGATCGGCAGATCCTCCCTGTTGTCGTTGTTTTCTTGTTGTAGACTTCGATGCTGTATGATGCACCCTGCGTTGAACTGCAGCCGACCGTTCGTTTCCCCACTGTTGTTCCCCACTGTGTACACTTGCAGCAACAGGTATTTACTGTAATGACGGGATGGGGTTTTGCTACCAAGTGTCGTGGAGCTGTGTTCCTCAGCAGGGCTTTGTGCTAGGAGACAACGGCGCACTCAAAGAGGGGATTTCCACTCCGCTACGTCTCGCCACCGTCGCCCCCCAGATGGTGTGTGTGTCTGTATGTGTGTTGGGTGTGAGAAAGAAGAAATATTTGCATAATTATAGGCTTTACTGTGTGTGTGTGTGTGTGTGTGTGTGTGTGTGTGTGTCTGTGTGATAACAGAGAAAAAGACGGGGACTACGTTTGCACCCGACAAATTATGAGTGTTGACTGTAAACTGCTGTGTTTATAGTTTCATAAACTATGCTAGTTATTTGCAGTGTTTTCATGGCCAAGGAATTTAATTCCACTTTAATTGTGATTCCTACCATGTGATGTCACCCGAAGCATCTTCGACCGCCCCACTCCACTTAACATGCAGAAACAGACCCCAGGAATGTTCCTCTCATCAACCTTAATTACAATTTACGTTAGAGAGCTGCTCCCAGGTCAGTTGTTAATCCGGGTTGATGGTTCAAAAGTTCGGCTTGTCGTTCAGACACTGAAGGCTTGCGAACCTTTCCTCTGCTCTCCTCCAAGTGCAGCGCTGCAACCTGTTTTCAGCGCACGTCTGCCGGAGCACACAACAATGAATCACATATTTATGTTATATGTTAATTTGTTTAAATTCCCAGGTTGTTTGTGTTTGTTTACTTATATGCGTTTGTTTACGTTTGTGTGTGTCTCTGTGCACTGTTTTTAGTTTTTCAGCAGTAGTGCATCACAACAAAGAAAAGCACATTGAAAGTAGTTTCACTGTGTAGGAGGGATTGCGTTGACGTCTGCGGTCCCACGTGAACGGCAGCCATTTTGGATCCAGCCATGACAACAACAGAGATCCCCAACAGGCCAGGGACATGAATTCAGTCCAGAGCTGCTGCAGAACCAGCTGCTGCCGGCGGATACAAGCATGTGGACGGCGGGTGTTATCAGCATACTTTCACGCAAATGCAGACCCCGCTATCAAAACACTGCGTGCTCCAGGGAGGAGTGCTGGACGGGTCAACTGAGGGAGTGGTGGGATCTCAGCACGGAAGACAACAAGGTCCGATGTGAACTGGGGACACGTCCTCCTTGGCTGGCTGGCTGGCTGGCTGGCTGGCTGGCGGACTGACTGACTGGCTGGCTGTGTTTGTGTGTGTGTGCCGATTTGACAGAAGCATAGAAGCCCGTTGTGTGAAGCATATGGAGGTGGGGGGGTGGGGGGTATTTAAGACTTGAATGTGTGTGCATGATAGTGTTTTAAGTGCAGTAGTTTGATTGTGTGTGTGTGTGTGTGTGTGTGTGTGTGTCAGACAGAGAAGAGAAGGCGTTTGCCAGGGTGTATCGACCGCTATTGAGCAGAACCTGGTCTGAGTACAGGGGAACTGACAGATGCCTCTGTAGCTCTTCTTCACTCAGTACCTACTGCGGCATTTCATTAAGATAGCCAGCACATTAGCGACTTCATCACATTAGTGCTTGCCTGCCTGCCACATCTTACTAGTTGGCTCATTATATCCCCGAGCAGTCATATTCCTGTGTTCATGTGCGTGCGCACGTGCGTGTGTGCGTGTAAATGCGTGTGCACACTACTATTCTGGCATTAACTAATTTAACTCATCGCACAGGTATTTGCGTAGGCTATTTGTTTCACTATCAAACAGGTCACACCATGCCTTGATTCAATTCAATATCATAACATCTTTACAACACGATAGCACACATCTCTTTGATTGACAGGTCATGCATGACCCCGATCATCGGGGGAGTACAGATAACACAATCTTTCTTCTCATTCCCTGGCAGGACTTCAGCTAGAGCCTGATGCTTGATGCCAACCTGGGCACTGACGTGGCTGGCAACACCGCTAGGTGAACCAGTGATGTAAGTTATGAGGCAGGGGAGGTATGCTGACAGGGGCACGCTGCCAGAGACGACTTGCGTGCCTGTTGGCACTACCAGCCCTCCTGGCACCCTGCCACTGAATCAATTCACTCAAACCCAGCCAATGGTTCGCTAGTGAATCCATCCACCCAAACCTAGCCAAGGGTCTGCTACTGAATTGATGAACTCAAACCTAGCCAATAGATGGCATTGAATCGATTCACCCGAACCTATAGCCAAACCTCAAACCTGTCAAGTTGAGCCCTGAAGAGAGATACAGTAGATGAAGGGTATTATCACACAGAACAGTAAAGCAGGTTTAGCGTGCTACCGATGTAGATGACACAAGTCTCTTTTAGGACTTCTTGCTCATGGGATAAATAATGGAGGCAAATAGTTAGAGGCAAGCCAGGGTGCTTTGGTATAGAGTTTGTATAAAATTGTAAGTAAAGAAAAGGAAAAACAACGACATGCGACAAGCCCCCAAGAATTGTGGGAAAACCACATTTGCATCCCACGACGGGTATCACATGACATGTTTCTTTTTCTATTGTCATGGTGACCGAGGTCAAGTGCTTTCATAACCGAATACCTTCCTGATCTTATTAAAAATGCTATTTTAATGAGCTTGGTTGTTCACATTTCTCCCCGGTCTCGAATTGAATGGTCTATCAGTCAGTCGAATCGACATGTCAGTCTGTCCTTGTTATGCCTTCGGTTTGGAAGTGTAAATGTCTCAGGATTGTGTGTGAGTGGCAGATGCACGTTTGTTTAGCTCTGTGTGTGTGTGTGTGTGTGTGTGTGTGTGTGTGTGTGTGTGTGTGTGGAGGATTTGTTTCTGCAGTGCATCCTCTGGAGCGCATGTAAATATGTGTCTCAAACACTGGCTTGCTCAGAACCTATGTTGGGTCAGATCACTGCGTGCATACTGATCTGTTCCGCGGTGACTCTTTCCACAGACCTAATGGATAATTTGAACGTACTACAAATCTATCAC
Organism: Galaxias olidus; assembly: GCA_026901105.3. Lineage (NCBI taxonomy): Eukaryota > Metazoa > Chordata > Actinopteri > Galaxiiformes > Galaxiidae > Galaxias > Galaxias olidus. The sequence continues at coordinate 148,477 of JAPMUY010002975.1, read as the reverse complement.
GTACAAGCCTTTGGAGATGGAAGAGGAAAATCAAACCTCCAAATTAGTGGTGCACAGGCTGTCGAGGAAAAGACAAATCTTCAAGGCCCAACCCGGAGCTGTTTTCCCCCTTTTGTGCTCCAGTGTACAGTACGCCGTCGCGGGGAAGGCTAAGTGTCTGCTGTGGCTTTGAACTGTCTTCTCCTGTTTTCTGCCACCAATGAGGGCCGCCACTCTCTCTCTCTCTCTCTCAGTCCCACCTGAGCCGTGTTTGTTGTCAGAGGCCTGTGTAATGATTTGACCCCGCTCTGTTCCCGTAGAAATGGCAGGGTCCCCCCGCCTTGCAGTCGTCTGGCCAAGCAGACAACCCCCCTCCCTCCCCTCCCTAGCTGCAGCTCAGCGTAGAAAGGCCAGCGAACATTGCAATCGCTCACTCGGGGCCTGTTATTATGACCTCGGAGAAGTTGAAAGGGAGACGGCTAGCGGGCGTGCGGGGTGCAGCCCCTGATGGATGGTCCTACAGCGGTCTAATAGCGGCGCTCTCCTCGTTCGGAAGCAGAGCAAATATCTGCCCGTCTCTGACTGATGCTCGTGGCACTGGTGTCCATCACAAACTGCCGCCTGCCAGACGGCCTGACCGACTCTCCTATGGGCTTCCCTGACGGAGCGAGCGGATGGAGAGACAGAGATATGGAGAACCGGATGGAGGGAGAGAGGCGAGCAAGCAAGGGGGCAACAAACTGAAAAAAGGGGATTGAAAAGGAGTCAATCACAGAGGGAGCGAGAGAGAGAGAGTGTGCACTCCCCCTTCAGGCTTCTTGTCTCGTTGCCATGCTCCGCTAGCTGGTCCCTTGTTCGTCTCCGGTCTAATGATCCCACTAAACGCTTGACGTCTTCTTACCACTGACACACAGAGCAAGCTGACACCTCCCAGATGCCATTTATAATCGACACTACCATCTCTGAGCCTGCCAGCAATATCTCTCACGCAGCCAACCAAACAAATGTGTGTTGTGGTTTTTTCGCCAGCTTTGCTATTCCGGCCCAGCCAGCCTGGCAAAAGACCTGTTGCCTTTAGTTCTCCATCTAGGCTTGGCCTCAGACAGTGACCCATAGCTGCTGAATGTGTAAGACTACCTGTAAGCGCAGACAGTGTAAAAAATAAAAAATAAACTTGTACTGATCGATTTCTTTTTGGGTTTTTAATGCCTTGTTTCATACAAAGGTTATGAAGTGTTTCTGAATGCACAACGTGTTTTATCTCCATCCCGATCCCCTCATGATTCTTCCCCAGTCGGTTGTCCGCCATCTTTGATGTATATTTCATGGCAAGCGGAGCCGGTGTCCAGAATGAGGAGAGGAAGGAGAAACTCTGTACCCCTGTCTCGTAAATCCTGGCAACTTTGGTCATGAATTATTGCGGTCGGGGCGAACTGTGGCCCTGAAGGGTTGGGAGGAGATCTTTGGTTGAGCAGTGGATGCTTTTCCACCTGTAATATAAATGAGCAGCAGAGGGGGAGGGGAGTTGAAGTGAGGTCACCTGTACACGTAAAACATGGCCGACTTGTGCTTAAGAATGGGGTCTGTTGACAGAAATCTACATAATGTATAGTACCTGGCGTGATTTATTATGATTCTGTGTGCTTCTCTTCAGTGTCATTGCCAGCCCTTACCTTAACTGTGGACAACAATGGTAGTGCAGGCAGGACAACTTACGATTTACACTTGAGAGTCCATTGCGATTAAAATGGTAACACGTTTAAAGTTGGCATCAATTATCTGCTGCTGTGAATAAATGTTTTCCTGTCCAAGGCCATAATTCAAACACTCAATGAATAACCATGGGCAGGTTGCAGTTACTTGCAGATTCTCCCCTTGGAGATACCAAGCTACAGACCCGAAGTAGGTGGATGCTGGAATGGAGGTTTGTGCGCAGCAACAAGAGCAAGAGCATGGTGGTGAGCAACAGAGCAGCAGTAGGAGTCAGTGTTGTCAGTGAAACACTGTTTAAAAAGACCACAATATATCATTATGTGAATGGTGGTGTGGCACGGAGTCTGTGTTGGTCGACTGAAGTGGATCGGGACGTACTAATCACCCCAAACTACCCAAAACAACCGAAAAAACCCAAACAACCCAAAACAACACAGAAGTACCCAAAACATGCCAGTACAGATACTCAAAAGTACCCAAAACAACCTAAAAGTACCCACACAACCCAAAAGTACCCACACAACCCAAAACAACCCAAAAGGACCCGAAAACAACAGTGCAGATACCCAAAACAATACAAAAGTACCCAAAACAACCCAAAACATGCCAGTACAGATACCCAAAAGTACCCAAAACAACCCCAAGTAACCCAAACATACCCAAAACAACACAGTACAGATACTCAAAACAGCACAAAGTACCCAAAAGGACCCAATTAACAGTGCAGATACCAAAACAACCACAAGTACTCAAAACAACCCCAAAGTACCCAAAACAACACAGTAGAGATACCCAAAACAACACAAAAGTACCCAATCAACACAAAAGGACCCAAAACAACACAGTACAGAAAACCAAAACAACACAAAAGGACCCAAAACTTGCTAGTACAAATACCCAAAACACCCCAAAAGCATCCCAAAAGTACCCAAAACAACACAGTACAGATACCCAAAAGTACCCAAATCAACCCAAAAGGACTCAAAACATGCCAGGACAGATACCCAAAACAACTCAAAAGTGATGTGATTGTAAACAGTTTAGTTTAGTTTACGTTAGGTTATTAAGGATCCCCGTTAGTTGTCACCACAGTGGTTTGTTGTTTTAGATCCCGGATCAAATTTCATGGGAAGGACAGACGCCGAGTTCTAAGAACATGACGGGTTTTTCTGCAGCACAGCACACACATACACAGAACATTCTTGGTACGAAGTGTTCCATATGAATACATTTTACAACACCATTAATGCACTGCCATAAAAAAGACGGCTGAGTTCAGCAGCTACTTTCAGAGAGATTACAGTTTACTCAGCCACCAGTGGTCGGATGAAATCATGGCCATGATCAGGCACTGTAGCACAACTCCATGTGCAAGTTATCTCCCGTTAAGAGGGTAGCATTTTAACCTTGTGTAACCCCCTGTCTATCTCCTTACTCATAAATGTTATGTAGCTAGCCAACGCCACGTGCTGAATTAAACGGGATTTGGAGTTACATGTTGTAAAATCAGGAATGTCTAGGCAGGATAGTAGACAACATAAATATGGCAAGTTGTGGGAGATGTTTTGAACTGAGACATCCGGTGTCCTCTTAGTTGGATGTTTGGTCATCACAATCAAACAAAACAACAGATTTCTGGGCAGCGGTCTTAAGTAATGACCCATTAAATTGTCATGAATCTGCTTGGCGCTCATTATAATTTTCAAACAGAGATTTGAACTAGCCAGAGATATTGTCTGTGATTTGTAAACAAGCAAGGGATTTACTTTTGTTGAAAAGTATTTCCCCAAACATAACTTATCCCAGTGCTTGTGTGGCCAAAACTTGTCCAATGGATCTCCCGCTAACACAGAAAAGTCATACATTGTGTTCACAAGAAGCTTGGCAACTAATTCTGCTATTTGAACTTTGGATTGAGATGTTCACTTACAGTAATGTTTTCTGACCTCAGAGATCAATACAGGATCAATTAGTCATGTGTACAACCAGCTGTTAAAAATGTAAAGGGTTAAGTAAGGTGGCAGCACTATCACACCTTTACACACACACACACACACACACACACACACACTTACAAAAACGACCTTCCTTCTGCTGCTGGTTCCCATGGAAACCTGTGGCAACCGAACTGTGAGTTATGTTTGCAAATGAGAGATCCCTGGATCATGTGTTGGAGAAGATCTTTCAATCTATCCGATGACAGTGTCGGTGCGTACACACGAACGCTTAGGAGACGGTAGTAATGTCCAAACAAATATGAATAACAGCACATGTTCTGTCTTGCGGTGAATACATTACTGTGTATGATGGGTAAAATGTGTTTGGTTCTTTGGTACATCTGCAGCCCATTTGTGATTGTGTCTGTGTGAGTGTGTGCCACATGTTCAGTTGCTTTCAACACACACAGACAGACAGACAGACAGACATAATCCAACAGGGCCCTTAAATGACGGGTCAGACAAGGCCTGACTTCCCGCACACCACAACTATGAGTGATCACTTAAAAATAACATCAATATGGCCACGAGGCTTGGGTCTTTTTAACAGACACTCGTCGTGACTAAAAGGCTACGGAGTGCTAAAGGAACAAAACCAATTCACTCAAAGGGACATGTTAAGGACACCGACCCTGGAATAGCAGTTTATTGTGAGGGCTAGACCGACTGGATCTGTGGAAACTATTTCAAGGCTTGCTGGCTGCACTGTGCCATGTGTTTACACAGAGCCTCAGTCATAAAGACCAGGCCTGAGATTGTCCTTTGACCTGGTCTGGTTCATTGCAACCAAATGGGAATGTGGAAGTGAACTGGAAGGGCGAGTGTGCGCGTGCATCTGTGGGATCATGAGTGCGTTTTAATGTGCGTGTATTCTTGCAAACCTCCTCCACAGACATGAGTCAGACATCTCTCTGCCTCGCGACACAAACGTTTAAGTCAATGCACCGACCTTGTGTTCCGTCTTGTGGTGGCTGTTGTTAATATTGTTTAACTTGAAGACTGGGCAGGCTTTTTTTTCTCTTCTTCTCTCACCGTGGGCTCTGACGCCAGCAGGTGGGCAGTTGCCACAGTGATGGGCTGATTAGCTACATGGCGACGTTCTCACAACCCTCACACACATCTGCATGGCAACCAACCTGTTTGTCTCTCCTCACATCTCCTCCTTCTCTTCTCATTAGGCCTCTGCCTCAGACTCTGCTACTTCTCTGTTGCTTGGCAGTCAGGGAAAGCAGTGGATTGCATGTGTGTCGGTTTGTGTGTGTGTGCGGAAGTTTGTGTGTATGCGCCTGTTCATATGGTAATGTGTGTGTGTGCGTGTGCGTGCGCACTAAAGCGCGGTTGTCACAACAAACTCATCATGAGAGCGTCTGCTGTTCCTGCTCGTATACCAGAGGGTACTCCCGAGCGGAAAGCGTCAAACGCTCCCTCCGCTGCTTCTGTCCCAAACAGGAATGCGGGGATGGCCGTCAGGCCCGGGCGCCCAGACTCAAACACACAGAGAAGAACGGGGAGGATGAGATGGTGCTTCATCATCAGGGCTTTCCTGTTGTTGACTGCGGCAGGCAGACGGCACACACACAAATACCCACACACACACACACACTCACACACACACACAGACAGAGAAGGAGGCTCAGTCACTCCATCCAAACTCTCTCCCTACTTTTCTCTTTCTTTCCGTCTCTCTTTTGCCTGCCCTCCTTCTCTTAACCCCCCCCCCCCCCCCCACCCGTCTCCCATTTGTTCTTTTTTTTTTCTCCTTTTTTAAAAATCTTTAAGTTTCCAATACCTTGTCCCTATTTAGTTCTCTGTACCTTTCTCTCTATGTCTCTCTACCTTTCTCCACTTCTTCTTTTGCTAATGTTTTCCTCTTTCCTTCAGCCCTATCTGTCTCTCTCTCTCAGGCAGAAAGAGCAGGCATTTCTGTGAATGCTGTTTGTGTGACCGTGCCTGCCGTGAACGGGGGCCCCCAGATGGAAGTGCTTCAGGAGGTGATATGGAACATATGTGACCCAGGCAGGCTGGCTGGGGGGACGCGGCTGCACAGGTCTCACCGTGTCATTAGTGGCGGGCAGCGCCACGGCCTGATCGACGCGCCGGCAGGGAGAGGGGAGGAGAGAGGGATGAGGACGGATATAGTTAGGTGAAAGGAAGGGAAGAGAGGGAGAGGGACGCGCCGGGGACGGGTGGCGCGACGGGTGGCGCGACGCGCGGCGTGTCCCGCCGAGCCGCTCGTCTGTGTGTGTGTGTGTGTGTGTGTGTGTGTGTGTGTGTGTGTGTGTGTGTGTGTGTGTGTTCACGCCGCCGCGTGTCGGTCGGCTGTCCACGCCGATGTCAGTGGCGGCGAGGTGGAGGAGACGTCTGCGTGCCTCGGCGTGTCTTAACGGTCGGTTCTGAGCCTGACCTCGGGGACTCACTCACGGAACGAGGGCCACCGTTAAAGACGTTCCAGCCGACCCTTTGGTTAACAACAAGACCTGCTGGTAATGGAGTCTATCAGGCAAAACCTCAGGAGCGGAGAGACGGTAGCACCTCTGGTCCACAGCCTTTCTGGGCTGAAGCGCTTTCTGACAAATTAGCCAGGGCACATACTGGTGTCATAGGACTTGAAACCACCAAGTGAAACCCCATCCCATCCCATCCATTCATGCGTACTCTGTCACAGTTTGGTGAACCTATTTATTTTTGACTGCCATCTGGGCATGGCTTGACATTATTTTAGTTTGGGTTGCCACATATATTTCGAGATGCTCAATGCGGATAAACCAGAATCTATTTTAGTTGTGTTGTTTTTTTACCATCAGGAATAGCCTTTCTCACCTCGATGCACAAATACTCACATCTTCATTCCTGTCCGTTTGTTTGGTATGAACCGAACAGCTACCACAGTTAGTGGGAAATTCAAAATGGGGATTTTACTATAATCCTGAAATGAACAAAGGCAAATTATAGATTTGTAATAATGTGATAAGTAAATAGTAAACCAAAACGGTATTCATTCGTTCAACATATGTTTGATTGTTGTTCAACTGTTGATGGTCACTTCCTGTCATTAGAGATCACCCATGGCACTATGTTGTCGAACGGAATGAACTCAAAACCAGTGTGGCACTGAAAGAAACGTTCTCCCGCGGGGACCAACCTTTCCTACAGAGCAGGCACTCCCGTCTGCCGTTCGACGAGATACGTGCCTGTTCGTCAGTCAGGAGAGAGGCCGCGGCCAGAAGAGAAATGAGTAGTTGATTACAGAGGGAAACGCCGTCCCCCTCACAGTGCACCAAGGCGACGTGGAGGGGGCAGAGGACAGACAGACGGAACGAGGTCGAGACGTGGAAGAAGAGGAATGGCAGAATAGAAGGCGCTAAGTAAGGCGCGGAAGACCATGAAGCCAGGGAGAGAACAGCGGTGTGGCAGAGTGGAAGACGGAGAGACGGCGCTCGACCAGACGAGGGAGAGAAACGCTTTGACGTGGAGACTGACAGACTGCAGGCTGTAGGGACGGGCAGATGGACGGACGAGCAGATTGCACGGAGAGTCAGACAGACAGACAGACAGACAGACAGACAGACGTACAGCCACGGTGAAAGGAGAGGAAAAAGGAGACGGCAATGGAGGGAAAGGGCGAGACAGAGGGAGGTGGGGGGGAGGGGGGGGCCGGGGAACTTGTTTGTTCAAGCATTGATCCAGGGCCCCCTGGGTCCGCGTCTTGCATTTACCAATTTGTGTCTTCCTCTCTCCCCTCCCCCCTCTCTCTCTCTCCCCTCCCCTCTCTCCTCCCACCTCTCTCCTCCCCCCTCCCTCCTTCGGCTCATTCGCCGGGAACAAACAGCGCCGCTCGGGAACACTGGACCCCTGGTTGCCGGGCAACCACACACTGACTTGATGGAGTGGAGGGAACTTCAGAGGGCTGCGTGAAGAGGGTATCAAGACCGTTATTAGTCTGAGCCTCATAACCCTCTCCACACAAACACAGACACACACACTCATGAGAAAGACTTTTCGGAAAACTTTCCAAACTCTCAGGTCTTGACCCCTAGAAGTTTGACTTTGTCTTTTGGGCCGGTGTCAAAAACAAGACACCTTTCAACACACGCTGGATGCCGTGTGTGGCGTCCTCGTAACTATGTCTATATCACAAAGCAGGTGTTTCGCCGTGTGCAACAACAAACCCATAGGCCTACAATGAAACACCTGTATCGACTCAAGAGCTGCGCTCCAGCTGTCATTAGAGTCGGCGTTGCCGTGTGTTCTTCCTCCCTGTTGGGAGCACTTAGGACGCGGCGCTCCCTCTGTCACCACTCCGGGCTGGTTTCCTCCTCCTGTGTGGGAGGTTTTTTTACGAGGAGAGGAGGGACGACTTCCTCTGGCCTCCCTGGATGAGGAGCGCTGTGACGGGGGCCTAATGACAGAGGGGATTCTTAGAGAGGGGGGGAAAAGGATCTCGCTGCTCCTCTCTTTAATCGTACAACCCCGCCCGCCCCGCCGCAGAGCCTAGGCTGTGGCCTTCTGTTGTGGTTGTGTGTGTGTGTGTGTGTGTGTGTGTGTGTGTGTGTTCCCTTTAAGTCAAGTGCTCACCAGTCTTTTCATGTCCTTTGTGATGGTGTGCACGAGCTTAAAAGTGTGTTCTGTCTGTCCCGCATGGTTGTGCGTGCATGGCGTGTGTGTGTGTCATGCCCGTGGTCTTGCTGCCACACTCACACACTCCCCAGTGGGCCCCTGGTTGTGAGACGCTGTCCCTGTGAAACGCCTGCTGAGGAGTGAGACAAAAGCTAACCAAAAAAAAAGGTGAGGGTGAGAGACAGAGACTGATCGAGCAGCCGACCCCGTTGAGCAGCAGGTCAGTGATGTGTGGGGTTCTCGCTGGGGTTCTCTCGTGCTCCTTTTCTTATGGCCATCTTTGAAACGTTTGCCCCACGTCGAACATTTTTTGAAACATGCATTAATAGAGAGGTTTTATATTGAACCGTCAGCTACAAGAAATACAGTCGAAGGCCCCAAAATATTCAAACCTTTCATTTAAATACAGGTTGAAATTGAAAACATACAACATTTGTTAATTTGAGCAATTAATTGTGTTTGTTTCGAGGGATAATACAGAAATGGCATTGACAGAATGAATTACATCCTAGACCGGCTCCAACCCCATCCTTTGTCAGTTACAAATAATAATCATACACAATCATATTTGCTTGAAATGAATAGAAACCTCTGTGTGTGGATATGTTTGTTTGGCTGCATTCGTTTATTTACGCTCGTACCTTTGTATGTGCGTGTGTGTGTGTGTGTGTGTGTGTGTGTGTGAGAGAGAGCAACTGTGCGCCTGTGTCCGTGTCTCTGTGTATATACGTCTCTGTGTGTGTGTGTGAGTGTGTGTGTGTGTGTGCGTGTGCGTGTATGAGTGTGTGTGTGTGTGTGTGTGTCTGTGTCTCTGTGTGTGTACATCTCTGTGTGTGTGTGTGTCTATGTGTGTGTGTGTGTATGTGTGTGTGTGTGTGTGTTTTATTCAGCAGCATCACCTCATATGGAGCTGGCAGGGCTTACATAAACCTCTCCTGTCTAATCTCCGGGAGGTATTACCTTCTTCAATATGATTGTGTTCCCGTGACGTCTGCCACACAGGTATTTTTCCAGGCCTCTGTAATACCAATGATCCTCTTATCAGGCCGGAGGCCGATTAACCGGGATTAAAATATTCATAGTAAAGGTTACCGAGGTGTGTGTGTGTGTGTGTCTGCTAGTGTGGGAGATTGAGCAATAATGTGTACTTAATATGTACGTGAGCGCTTTCTGCGGTGCGTTTTTGTATGAGTGCGTCAGACGTCATGTATCAGGCCTTTAGGTGGGTTTAAAGTAGACTCCCATGATTGATTCTCGGTGAGATAACTCAAAGTTACCATAAGACTCAGGGGATCAGGTGACGGCTGTGGTCCGGGGATCGCATGCACCAATGCGATACGAGGCCTAGCCGAGACCGGGCCGGGTGGACCCCTCTGGGCAGCACAGACATGGTGAACTCACCCTGATCCTCTGACGCACCGCAATCAGCGCGTGTGGGCTCCGTATCAAACACGGTCACGTGGGGAAGGCAACCCTTTCACATCGACGGTGCAGATGGGGTCCTCTCCGGGCCGCACAGGGGTCAGTCAGGGTCCTTAAGTGGGCGTGAACCCGCCGACCTCGACAGCGGTGGAACGTGGGCTCTCCTGGGAGGGCGTTGCCACGCTAACCCCCCCCCCCCCCCTCCCCTGTCTGTTTTTTTGTTTTGGTTTTGGTTTTGGTCTGAGAGTGCGCTGGTGTGTGTGTCTGTCGATAGACTGTTTGTCTTTCTCTGGTGTCCTCCGTCTCTCCGCCTCTCCGTCTCCCCGCCCGGCGACGCGCCTTCCCCTGGGTTCAGGGACGGACGCCGTGTTCCGCCGCCCGCACGTCCCTGGCCCGACGAAGAGGCAGGGTAATCAGATTCAGAGAGAGGGGGGAAAAGAGACGGCCAGAGAGAGGGAGAGAGAGAGAGAGACAGACGCGCACACACCGAAGGAAGGAAAGAATGGAAAGGGAGAAAGCGAGGGAATTTGATTTCCTCACCGCCCGCGTCGGCGCCGCTCGCTGAGATGGCATTGTGCTTGGGGAGCAGGAGAGCAGCGAGCTGCCTGGTCGTCCCTGACACGCTGCCGTCTGCTAGGTCCGCCCGTTGTCTTTGTGCTGTGCTTTGGGGGGGGGTGGTGATGGGGGTGGGGGGTCAACGTCGGCGTTGTGTAATGAGAAGGTGTGAGAGAGAGAGAAGCGGAGGCTGCTTGTGTCGCCAAAACTACAAACTCCCTTTCCCTCCGCGTTGCCTTGCCCTCCTCCCTCCCCCTCTCTCCAGCTGAAGCCTTCGCCATCTTTTCTCCGTGGTTTCAGAATAACTCAGGTGTAAACACCCAGTGTTTTTTGTCTCGCGCTCCTTCCGACTGCTGGTTTTCAAAGTACTTTCTGTGCTCCGCCACACGTTTGCATTTTGCTCTGGATGGGATGCCGACTGCAGACGACATTATGCAAGTTTGAAGAGGGCTGCAATGGCGTGGCGTATCGGCTGTGTCGATACTCCTGCATACTGCATTCACTCACGCCCTTCCCTCCAGCAGCAGGAGCAGCAGTAGGGCTTGCCTGCAGGCTGCCCAGAGCGACACAACGCTCCATTCACCACGGCGACCCGGTCCGAGTGCCAGCCCGGGGGTATCACGGAGAAGAACGTGGTCGAGTCGAATAGGGGCACCTGAGTTCCTGGAAAAGGCACGTTGAGATGACATTCCAATAACGCAGACCTGCTCTGCGCAGACCTGCCCAAGACAACACTACAGGGCCAGAGGGTGTGTACGTGGGTGTGTGTGTGTGCGCGATAGGGATGTGTGTGTGTGTGTGTGTGTGTGTGTGTGTGAGAAATGGGATGTGTGAGTGTGAGTGTGAGTGTGAGTGTGAGTGTGAGTGTGAGTGTGAGTGTGAGTGTGTGTGTGTGTGTATGTGTGTGTGTGTGTGTGTGTGTGCGTGCGTGTAAAACATGCCCTCAGGCCACTGATCACAGCCTCAACATAAAGAGCTTGGCCACGGGAGCAGAGCGGAAAAGAGCATGTGGAATGTTTTTTTCATTTTTTATTAGAACACGTCAAATTATACAGACACTTTTAGACGCCGGTCCAAAAACCAAACATATTGGATTCCTCTGGCTAAAACAACATCAATAGACAAACACAGAGGAAACAACACAAGGTCACACAGTTGCTTTTAGCAGGTCTCTGTTTTTTCTCGCCAACACAAGATCCAGTGGTGAGACGTGGGAAGGGCAAATAGCCTCCAGCGGCTCCGTCTTTGTTGTGTGTGTGTGTGTGTGTGTGTGTGTGTGTGTGTGTGTGTGTGTGTGTGTGTGTGTGTGTGTGTGTGTGTGTGTGTGTGTGCGTGTGTGTGTGTGTGTACTGAGGGCAGAGCGTAGCGGCGGTCGACCGGGGAGCGGCACACGGAGACGGCGCCAAAGAGCAGCAGCGGGCCCCGACCACGCTGTACAAGAAGGGGACGCTCTCGTTCCCACATGTCCGTTCCCCTCCCCCGGTGTCTGTGTCGATCGTCTGTGGGATGCCGCGCCCCATGCCTGCGTTTGAGCACGAGTGCCATGCAGCAGGCCTCTGGATGACGCTTCTGAGCTAAGGGGTAGAGAGGGAGGGGGCACTTTGAAGCCTGGAGTCTTGAGATGGACGTGGAGCGGCTCTTTCTCCGTGGATATACCTGCCCCGCTCTGTCGTGTCGACCCTGTGACTCCACGTAATCTGCGTCTCTCTGTCCACTGTATGCTCCGCGCCTGTGTGCACTGGTCACCTAGGTGTCCATTTCGGATTGTGTGTGTACGGGTGTGTGTACGGGTGTGTGAGTGTGTGTGAGTAGAGGGGCGGGTGGGCTTTAGTGCAGATGGCAGTGGACACTGGGGATACTGACCATGTGTTTACGAGACTTATGGGACGAGTGGAAGAGCGTCTTATGCCTGAAGGTGGATTAGCCGCGTGATTTGTGTGTAATGTGGGTGTGTGTGTGTGTGTGTGTGTGTGTGTGTGCGCGTGTGCGTTTCTGTGCTTAAGGTGGATTCCCACTCCACTCAGATTCAACGGAGTGGCTTGAGATGTGGAGTGGCGCATGGCCAAACAATAAAAGCGTTGCTTTGTTTGCATGTTTATTCCTCAGGAAATTGTGTTCAGACTACCTTCAGATGTTGCCATATATTTCCCTCGTCACCTTGCCAACCAAGACAAGAAAGTTCATGGAAAGCACATTCCATACCCATGTGCAACGATGAGTCAAACACAAAATGTTAATCAATCAGAACCTCGTCGTTCCCTCTTAAGGCCTAAGCAGGTACGCCAGTCTCTTACCATGTAAGCGGAATTATTTCAGGAAGAGGTCACCAAGTGGATTGTTTTCAGATGTGCCAGCGAAGGCGTCCCACGTCTCCCGGGATTTACGACCGGGAACAGTCTCCCCTGGCGTTTGCGTCCCGCTTGGGTTATTACAGGATAAACATTTTACTGCTCCTTCATGTTACCTCCTCGCGGGTTCCAAAAGGCTTTCAGGTTTGCCGGCGACGGTAATTGCCATCATCCCTACGTGAAGTAAGGCGCTTGACTCCGTGGCAAGCAGTGCATGATGGATCGTCTGTTGCTACGCGGGAGGTTTTATTATCCCGTGTAAATCATCCCAAACTGCATCAGCCTGGGTCCTTTCAGGTCTTACCTTGGAAAGAAAAGGGCCCCGCAGTTGTGGTAGGGGACCGAAACATCAAGCACACTCCAGATATGGGACATTTCAATTGAGTGGGTCGGTGAACGCGGTCGTCACAGGCCGTCGACTTCGTGTGTGCGTGCGTGCGTGCGTGCGTGCGTGCGTGCGTGCGTGCGTGTGCGCGCGCGTGCGTGCGTTTTAAAATCAGACAGATGAATCAACCGTTGGCCGTAAATCACCATGAGTGTCTGGAGAGAGTGTCCCTGCCAGCCGGAGACCCAGCCAGACTTCAGACGAGGCAAGTGGATTTTGCTGTATGTTTTTTTTGTGCCCTCCAGGATCGATAACCGTTGCATAACGTTCAGCCGGGCACTTACCTCACCGCCCTCGGCCCGCGCTCCTCGCCGAGATGCTGCTTCCTCATCCGTGAGCGGAAGCCACCAATCGGGGCGCGTCTAGAGCCCTGACCCCGCCGCACCCCTGCCTCATTCACGCATGAGCTGGAGCCTGATTGGCAGCTGGGACAACATGTGGTTCACGCTGGCATCCAATTAGCAGCAGCGATTGAATAATTGACTTGATGACCCCCCCTCCCCCACCCCCCTCCCCCCAGAGGAAAGAGCAAGAAGAGCAGATAGTATTCAGCGTGTGTCTGTGGCCTTGGGTATATTCCCAGTTTCACATCAAATCAAAGCTACTGTCAATATACCTCCAGTGGTACAGCAGGTCAACGTCCAGCTTTCTGATGCCCTGGGTTTTTCCCACACTCCCCTTGACCCCTTGGGTACGGCAAGCTACGGTAAGAAGTAGCTATTTCCTGCTTTGTTGCGTTTTTACTGTGATCTTAGCCAGCATAACTGGAGCATAAAAAGGACATCACTCTGCACAATTTCATGTTTTCCAAAAGTTCCAAAAGTTAATAATGTATGTTCAGCCTGTACAGGAGAAGCTGTGTGCAGCACCGTGGATAGTAAACACTGTGCGCTGGACGCGTGAAACCAGAAGAAAAACCCACAGGCGGAGCACGGGATACTTCCTGAGCTCTAATCTCAGTGGTGGCTACGCGGTGGCCTGGTGCTGGCCGACACAGGAGGGCTGGGATGGGCTGGGCTGGGCTGAGCTGAGCTGGGCTGAGCTGGGCTGGGTTGGATGGGATGGGATGGGCTGAGCTGGGCTGGGCTGGGCTGGGCTGGGCTGGCTGGGCTGGGCTGAGCTGGGCTGGGCTGGGCTGGGCTGGGCTGGCTGGGCTGGGCTGGGCTGGGCTGGGCTGAGCTGGGCTGGGTTGGATGGGATGGGATGGGCTGAGCTGGGCTGGGCTGGGCTGGGCTGGGCTGGGCTGGCTGGGCTGGGCTGCCTGGGCTGGGCTGGGTTGGATGGGATGGGATGGGCTGAGCTGGGCTGGGCTGGGCTGGGCTGGGCTGGCTGGGCTGGGCTGCCTGGGCTGGGCTGGGTTGGATGGGATGGGATGGGCTGAGCTGGGCTGGGCTGGGCTGGGCTGGGCTGGGCTGGCTGGGCTGGGCTGCCTGGGCTGGGCTGGGCTAGGCTGGGCTGAGCTGGACTGGGCTGGATGGGACTGGGGTGGGCTGTGCTAGGCTGGGCTGGGCTGGGTCAACGTCCTGCCGGACTGTGCTGCTGTCCAGCAGGTCTTTAGGAGGCACTGGTTGGTGGTGGGGGTTTGGGGGGGGGGGGGGGGGGGGGGGGGTTGTTTGGCTGCGCTCCAGACAAGAAGGGCTTAGTAAATACTGGAGGTGTGCCGCGGAATACATTACTTCGCCTGCAGACAGGGCCAGGGATTTCTGCTGCTCTGTGTGCATGCCGTGTGTTTGTGTGTGTGTGTGTGTGTGTGTGTGTGTGTGTTGTGTGGAAGGGCTTTTAGTTGATCAGTGCATCTATATACAGTGTATGTTGATGTGCGCACGCACACCATTTTCATGTCAGTATTTGAGAGATTGTGTTGTGGAAATGCGAGTATGAGACAAAACCTAACTCTGTGAGGGCGTGTGTGTAGGCTGGTTACAGCTGGTCTTATTGATGTCAGGCTCTCTGGAGCCCTCCTTTTTTCATCCTCACCAGTGTGTGTGTCCTCACCAGTATGTGTGTGTGTGTGTGTGTGTGTGTGTGTTCTAGTCCCCTCTACCCTTCCCTGTTAAAGGGGGGTTTAAGGATTTTAATTGAAAGTCGCTCCGCGATGCAAAGTGTGTTTCTCAGGGGAGTGTCATGCCCCCCCCCCTCCCCCTTACGTTCTCTATCTTTCATCTCTTTCATTTCATCTCCCCTTCATAAATCACGTCAAATGACAACACTGAGCGGGCCACTTCCTCTGTCGCCCTCTCTCGCTCGCCCTCCTCTTCCTCACTCGCTTCTTAGTACACACTACGCAGTCTCTTCTCGCCCGCTTCTGAATATTCGGGATAGCGTAGCTGCAAAGATACGCATTTTTAGCTTCTCAATCTATCTGGTGGGCTGCGTAGTGCAACAGATTAATCTAATCAACAGATTGTGTGTTTGGAAGACTGTGTGTGTGTGTGTGTGTGTGTGTGTGAGTGTGTGTGTGTGTGTGTGTGTGTGTGTGTGTGTGCGGTGTGTGCATACATGGGTGTGCGTGTTCATTTAGATCAAGGGCTGTATGTGTTGGCAGGAGCGAAGCTATGGAAGATGTGCTCCACATCATGATGTTGTTGCAGCTGGACACTAGTTCATGCTTAGCACATGAGCAGTGTTTAGGAAAACACGGGCCCTGTGGATCTTCATTAGAAAACACACACATGGTCAGGGGTCGCTTTAGTACAGCAGGGATGAAACGGTAGGTGTGTACGCATTTTTAGCTTCTCAATCTATCTGGTGGGCTGCGTAGTGCAACAGATTAATCTAATCAACAGATTGTGTGTTTGGAAGACTGTGTGTGTGTGCGTGTGCGTGTGTGTGTGCGTGTGTGTGTGTGTGTGTGTGCGTTGCTCACCTTCAAATCTCAATCCAAGCACGCTCGAACGGAATGTTTCTTGGAAAGTGAAGGCAACACTCTTTTTATAGGCTAGGAGAGGAAGCAATAGCAGAGATCAACTGAGGACTGTTATGTTGGTCTGCAGGCCAGAAGCCCTTCCTGACGTTTGCCAGGCCTCCTGTGATGTCCGGCAGATGTGGAGGCTAGTCCCCGCACATGTCTTCCTGGGGTTGTGTGAGTGTGGGTGTGAGCGAGTGTGTGTGTGTATTTTGTTCTGGGATGCTTTGATTTGGTTCTCTGGTGCTTTGCGTACCGTCTGCCGCGTGTTATTGTGCGTGGGATTAGTCGTGTGCGTTTGTTTTGTGAGCGCGTCGGGCCATGGGGTGCCTGGATTAGCTTCTCGGTGGACTGAGGTGAACTTTGCGTTTACATCTGGCCGGCCTGTCCGACAGACAGCAAGACCACACACACACACTCACACACACAGTCATGGATATTTTCACTTAACCGCAGGAAATAACTGAACTAGAGGTAGAAAATGGACAATGATTGGGTACAATTTTGTTGATGAGTACAGACAGCTAGTCTACACACAGAGAAGTTACTACAGTCAGTTCAGTCGAATAAGATAGTAATTTATGATTTGTTGACAAGCTTAAATCAAGTATATTGGTCTAAACTACATGAGCCATTCCATTTGTCCAGAGGGAACACGTGTTACCTCCTAGTATTGAAAAGGACACGTACGCACATAACAACACGTATAAGGACACGTGTGCCTATCCTATTATACTAGGGTTGAAAACACAGAACACTAGCCTTCAGTGTCTCAGAGAGGCACACGCTATCTCTTTGTTGAACTGGCCTTCACTTTGACCATTCCTTCACGTCTGAACAACAGCTCAGACTTGAACATCTGGTAGGATGCCTATATTTGGGCACTACAACAAACAGACACATTTAACGTCACTTATATTGGGATATGTTGTAGGATATGCATAACCTAAATGGTCTGTCTAAAGTGAGGGATATGTTCGAGGATGAAGGCTCTAAAAACTGTTTTTATGTTATTATAGATTATTGTTTTCAGGCTTTTTATCAGAATTTCCATTGTAGAATTGCATCAATTTTGAAAAAATACGTGTGTGTGTGTGTGTGTGTGTGTGTGTGTGTGTGTGTTTGTGTCTGTGCAACTGCAGGTTGATGTGTTTACTTTTCCTTTCTCCTTTGTTTGTCCTAACTTACTGACTCATTCTTCCAAGTACATCACAAAGGTGAAGCATGCATCGACAGAGTCCACTGAGGGGGGTACACTCCTTGCATGTTATCATTTCAAGGACACACAAGCAACATCTCTCTGGGCTGATCAGGGCAAAGCAACAGATGGCGGCCATCTTTATCTCTCTCCTGGCTTCTGATGAAGATCAGTGAGTTCCTGGAAGTCTTTTAGTCGGGGTAAGGTCTAAAATTGTGAGTGATGGTTTCTTCTCATTCCAGTCAAACTGATTTCAAGAGGAGGGTTTTAGGGAAGACAAAGGAATGCAGCGCTTAACCACTCACACACGGATACAACACACATACAGACTTGAAATTGCCTTGGCAACAATTTTTCTTGCTTTTTTTTTTTAATTAGAGCAAAAGATCAGAGAAATGCCAAGTGTCAATACCATGGAGGGTGAGAATATGGCAACAGCGACCTTTTAAAGCTGCCTGATCTTTGATAATGTCAAAGATGGAGCATCTTGTTCTTCACTGCCTTTACCCTGCCCTCCTTGACACGCCCCCTCTTGGAGAAACACAGAACTGCGGACTAATAAGGAGCGATAGAAAGAGAGAAAGAGAGAAAGAGAGAGGGCGGGGTGAGGGGGGTCGCATTGATATATATTTACAGCCTCTCATTAATAGAGAAAGCAGCTTCGGCTAGCAGACGTTCATTTGGTTCAAGAGCAGGAAGCCATAGATATAAAAAAAAAAATGGAGGAAATATAAGTCAGACTTTTATGAGTGTTGGTCATGTCTTACGTGGCATGGACACAACGACAAGAACAAACAAATCAATACATTCACATGTTGGAAATTTAAAATGACAGATTCCAGATATAATTCTCACCTAGGACTTTGCCTGCCAGACTTCCACACCAGCAGGCTGAGGTGGTGATAAATCGGGCTGCCTACAGCTCCTCTGGTCGGGATCAACTCCCCTGCCTGCCCCCCCCCCCCCCACCCCCACCCCCACCCCCACCCTCCGGCTCTCGAGGTAGCGTGAGTGGCTAGCGCTGAGCGTCAGCCCTGGGTAGGTGGAGAGCGTATCTGCGAGGCGCCGGGTTCCCATCTTCTAACCCTGTTAGATAAATGGCCGGCATTTCAGCTGTCAGGCGACGGCAATACGAGAGACAAAGTGAGCAAATGTTTAGTGACTGCTCAATCCACGGGGTGTTTTTTTCTCTCCCTCGCTCTCTCTCTCTCTCTCTCTCTCTCTCTCTCTCTCTCTGCCCTCTGTGGATGAGTGGTGGTGTGAAACAGCGGGCAGGGAGCTCAATGACCCTCCGTCATCCCCGGCCACTTGGGGTGATTTAGAGCGCTACAGTCACACGGCACAAAGATCCAATGCCTCTGGGAAAAATCACACGTTCCCTGGAAGCAGGGCTGTAACTGGACAGGCACAGCAGAGCCACAGACTTATTGGAGACGTGAGGAAAGGAGGGAGTCGAGACATGCGAGGATGCTGGAACGAAACGGAGCGATTGGAATAAATAAAGGATCTGGGACAGCAGAGAGGAAGAGGGAGTTATACATTTAGCTTTCCAGTGCGTGTCTAATGATGATGTTTGTGTTTGTGTGTGTGTGTGTGTGTGTGTGTGTGTGTGTGTGTGTGTGTGTGTGTGTGTGTGTGTGTGTGTGTGTGTGTGTGTGTGTGTGTGTTGTAAGTACCAGCAGAGTGGGTCGTGGCCTTTGTTTGTTTGGGCGGGAGTTCCTCCTCCTGATCCTGTGACTCAGCTGCTCGTTTAAGCCGCTCTCCTGTGCCCAGAAACCAATAAAGTGGAGCACATCCCACCCAGCGCCCAAGCCCCAACGCTGTCAGAGCGACACACACTCACAAGTGAGCCAGTTCAGAGCCGCTCCTCACAAACACCGGAGAGGAAACAAGCAGCGGAAGGCTCCACAGTGCAGACCCTTTTTGGAGAGTTTTATCATCTTGAACCCTCTGAGTTGAGACAGGGAAGTCTCGGCGGGGGGGGGGGGGGAGGAGGGAGGAGGGAGCGTGTTGCAGAAGTGGCCTGGTCGCTTGTGGGAGACAGACTGCACCGCCAAAGAGACGCGGAGGGGTGTGAGTCGCTGTGCTGCGAGCACACACGGCGAGGAAGCGTGTGTGTGTATGTGTTGGCTGTGTGTGTGTGTACGTGTGTGTGTGTGCGTGCGTGCGTGCGTGTGTGTGTGTATGTGTGTGTGTGTGTGTGACATGGGTCACAGATGGGCCCCGCTGAGGAGACAAAGGGGGAAGGAAACAGGGCTGTTGCTTGGGAAATAAGGTTGACTGAAAAGGCCTGCAGAGCTGTCCCCGCAGAGGAAGAAAAACATCGTCCACATGATGTGCACACCCCGAACAGTCCCAGTTGTCGAACTTCATTTATGTTCTGAGTTAAGGGGTGATGGAGAGAGACGGAGAGAGAGAAAAAGAGGAAGAGATTGTACACTGTGATTGCGCAACAGTTTGTGTTTTCACTGCGAGCATCTTCTCTCTTATGACGGCCTTGAAGCCAACACACACGCACGCACACGCACGCACACACACGCACACGCACACACACGTGCACGGTTGGGGAGCATTCTAGTGTTATACAAGCTCCTGACTGTGAGCAAATCAATCAGGTAAAACAGGTCAGGAAGGAGGAGGGAGGAGGACAGCAGGTCCCAAAGGAGACTCTCCTTTGTTCCGCATAAAGGAGGAAGAGAAGGAGGAGGAGGAGGAGGAGGACATCAGTAGGCCCTTTGGCCCTGATCTCAAGGGGAAACAGGTACTTCTCAGCAAGGAACATGTGGATGTTTGTATGTGATTGGATGTTTGTGTGTGTGTGTGTGTGTGTGTGTGTGTGTGTGTGTGTGTGTGTGTGTGTGTGTTTGTGTCTATTGATTCAGGCCATGTGTGCATGTATACTGTGCTTTGTACTATCACTATATAAGGAAAGCAATTTTTTTGGTGCGTTAGTGTATTGGTCTGTCTTTGTGTGTGTGTGTGTGTGTGTAAACATGTGTGTGTCAGGAGTGTGCACGTGTACTATGTTGGAAAGCAGATGCCATGCATGCATTTCTCTTGTGCCATCTCATCAATTTCCCTTGGGATCATTACAACACAACTGTGTGTGTGTGCGTGTGCGTGTGCGTGTGCGTGTGCGTGTGCGTGTGTGTGTGTGTATCTGCCGCCGCAGTGCCAGTACAACAGACCTGTGTGCGTGTGTTTCTGTTTGGCCTCTTGCTGTGGCCACGATGGAGACACGCCGGCTGAGTTCTCGGAACCAGAACCATGGAAACTCCAATAGGAATCACCCGTGCTAAGCCCCTGCTCAGACAGACAGACAGACAGTTGCATAAGCTCATATCGCCGCGCTATCTAACACTCCTATAAGTTGATGATCAAAAGAGCCGGGACGAAGACAATATTCCCCGCCATTTCGCTCGGATCATTTCTAATAACTGATCTTATTGCGTCGCCAGGTTCGCCTGTATGTACAAAAATAATGAAAGGGGCGAATCGAATCAATAGGTTCTGCCCACTTTGGTGTAATGGAGGAGAGGGCCGGTTTTCACGGGAATTACTCATGTTGCTATTCAATTACCTGCTGCTCCAGTACCCGGATTCATCGAGATTTACTTTCAGAGGCATGCATTTTAAATCATATGTTACATAATGATTTGATTATGTATGTGCATGTTATGTAGCATCTGCATCGTGTATGTGGGTGTGGGTGTGTGTGTGTGTGTGTGTGTGGGTGTGGGTGTAGGTGTGCGTGTTTGACACACAGTTTCTCTACATGGCCTGAAGGGTAGTTCCATAAAGTTTAATTATATGTTGCATTCCCTGTGGAGGTGCTGAGATTAATCCAAATTAAATTGTGTTGGGGTGTATAAAGGGGTTCTGTTCTGCAAAGCACACACAAACAGAGCGAGCACATCCACTAACCACCAAAGAAAAGAAGGGCTGCTTTGAATGAGCCTGATCAAAAAAAAAAAGAAATCTCTGTTTGATCCTCTATAAAGCCACATTTTCACCAAGCACTTTTGGTGTATTACCCTTGCAACCGTTACCTATCCCGTGCCAACCTGCAAACGGCTACCCTAAAATGTAGGCAGGGTTCATAGTCGCATAACTACCATGACATCATACTCAACGCGACGGAAGAAACACGGGAACACAACAACGCAATGGAGGACATTGAAATTTTCGCTGTCATGCAAGAGGTGACTATTCTGTTGACTCATCAACGGTCTTCGGTGTTTCTAGATCCACCGTGAAGTCCCGGGTCAGTGCGCTAGGTAGAGAAAAACAGTTCCATCCCCAAGTTTTGCCAATAGAAAATAACCATTCTGATGCGTAACAAACTGAACTAAACCAAAGTAGACTGTTTGGTGGACCTACTAGTATAAACTCTCTAAAATCAGCTTTGTGGTTGAGGACTCTGCGTCTGATGTTGGCCAGAATAGGACACACGTTTGCCGGACAAGTCCAAACACCGCGAGCAACATGTGGCTCCAATATCTACTTTTTATAAGTATGACGTCAGTGTACTGCACGCACCCTCTCACACGCATGTGTGTGTGTAGCACATAGTAACAGTTTGAATCCCACAACAGAAATGTCTGTCTGTTAATCCCGGGGCTTGACCATAGTGTTTTGTTAACATTTTGCTCATTGCATTTTGTTATGTTTTGCTGGGTCTGTTTTCATTTCTGTTGGATTAAATCATATTAGCCTTTCTCAAAGGAGTTGAGGAACTGCTCTTGTGCTGGATGCCAAAACTTCAAAAACTCAACAAATAGGAAAAAATTATGTCAACCGTATTTGCTTGGACCATTGGCTAATGTCTTTGCATCGGCATTACGAATTATGGGGGAACAGGAACATTTCTTACCAGCAGACTAAACTAGGATGTGGGCAGTATCACAAAGGTTAGGCCTTATTCTGCTTCAAAGAAAATATCCCAATTGTAATGAACCATACAGATGCACACAGAGATACGCACACACACACGCACACACACACACACCACAAACTGCGACAGAACATTCCTGCCGGCCGTGCTCTTAGGCTCTGCCTATCTATGTATAGTCCGGCGTGGCTGTAACCTTTGACCGCGTCCTGTCTTCCCCCTGCTGTTCCATTCATCATCCTCCCTGCTCGCGGACACCCTCATTTGTCAGCCCGACGCCCCCTCCGCTGGCCCGCGACGCCCCAACTCCCTTAACCCCTGACCTCAAACCCTGCTCCAACGACCTCACAGGGCGAGCAACGGTGGAAAAACGCCTGCTCCTCTCCCTGCCTTTCTCTCTCGACAACTCCCTTGTTGAGAGAGAGAGAGAGAGAGAGAGAGAGAGAGAGAGAGAGAGAGAGAGAGAAGAGAGAGAGAGAGAGAGAGAGAGAGAGAGAGAGAGAGAGAGAGAGAGAGAGAGAGAGAGAGAGAGAGAGAGAGAGAGAGAGAGAGAGAGAGAGAGAGAGAGAGAGAGAGAGAGAGAGAGAGAGAGAGAGAGAGAGAGAGAGAGAGAGAGATACACTGTAAGAAGGAAGCACAGAGGGAGACAGGGAGACTTTCCCCACACCTGTTAGAGGCAACGACACACTGCAGACAGTGAAGTCCTCCCGGGGTCGGTGGCGTTGTGTTGACTGGGAGCTGTAACATCAGGCCTGCCGTGGTAGATGGCTCTATGCCTGAGACGACTGACACCCTTCCACACACACACACACACCCCGTCAGGAAAACACCGACCCGCCGTAACGACGACACACTCCGCGCAGACGCCCTTCCCACACGCACACACACTCTCGCACACACAGACACACACACACACACACACACACACACACACATAGCCACACGCATACACAAGCGCATGAAAACACCAACACAGTAATGCCCCCACCCCCACACACACACATAATCAGATTGCTTTCACTCATTTCCTGATTACTCTGCACACAGCCTGGCTCTACGTCATCTGTGCTGTAACCAGCGCTGGTCCACGTGCATTACCCGCCGTCTCCCCCTCTCCCTGCCATCTTCCACGTGGGAATGGATAGTTCAGCTACACGAAGGGGGAGAGCTCTGCAGAGAACGGACGCCAATCCATTAGGACTGTCCTTCTCCTAGTGACCCCGTTTTGGTGTGTGTGTGTGTGTGTGTGTGTGTAACGGTACCCCCGGCCCCCAGGGAGCATCAGTAGTCTCTTGGTGTAACTGCTCCCATCTTGCAGCCCTCGCTTCCACCAGGAACCCCCCGACTCCCAAGAGGAAGAGGAGGAGGAGGAGGAGGAGAAGGAGGAGGAGTAGGGTTTTTCCTCCATTTAATCAGAGGGCAAGCATCGAGACAGAGCCCTGCTGGTGCACCTCTACCTGCCAGCGTAAGAACGCATGGGCTCAAGGGCGAGTGAAGTGATTTGGCCAAGACTACAGAGAGAACCACCAGGCAGGGAGGATGGTGGGAAGAAAGAGCCCTCGTCCTGAAGTGAATGTCACTGCCTCCAGTCAAGTCTTTTCCCTTCAAACGGGCGATACGTCCATTGTCGGGTGAAGGATGCGAAGCTCTCGGAGCTCTGAAGTGTGGCGTCGCCGCGTCGCGTCAGTTAAATACCCTCTCCCATTTCCCTCGGAGTGAAAGTCGGCCGTCGCCGCGAGCCACGCGTGCCGCTGAGGTGAGGCCTGGAGTGGAGAGGCTGCGTTGGGGCTAACGTCAGCGCCGAGAAAACCCCAAAAGGAGGCGAGACGTTTTCCCCAGCCACCTCTCCCTGCTGTCCCTGGCCCGGCCGTGGGACGACGGGGGAGCGAGCGGCGCTCCAAAAAGAGTCCAGAGTCATTCCACAAATTCTTTCTACCAACGGACTCTGTTGTCGGCCAGACACGGCATTTAGCCTCGCTCGCCGGGCCTCTCATTCTCTCTCCGTTTCTCTCTCCCTCTCTCTCCCTCACACGCACACAAACACCTACATCCTACATAATTACAGTACAACAATAACACACAGTCTCAGAGCCAGGGCCTCCCTGTGGCTAGGCCAGACTTAGAAGCCACTGGCCCACACGGGCTTGGTGTCTATTTTAGCCTGGCTAGGCTCGGCTCCCCCTGCGTGGGACTGTTGAGAGGAGGAATCGCGGCCTGGTCTGGAATGGCTCGTTGCCACCGGCCCCAAACCGGGAGACTTCACTCTGTGCCCACCGCCAGTGCCAGCACAAACAAGGCCCACTTAAACGTCACTCATGCAGGACATAAAAAAAAGAACGTCCATCTTTTTACGGGCAAGGCAGATTAAGGAAAACGTTAATTCAGTGCTTGCACGAGGAGGAGGGAGGGGGGGGTGGGTATTTGGCTGAGGGAAACGAGACGGCTTATTTTACCTCGGCAGATGTTTGAAAGTGTTGCTTCCCTTCACAGAAGAGAGTATACAGATTTATCTGTAAATACTGTACGTACGTGAGAGGAGTAACATTAAAATAACAAGGCTTAATCAATTCAGTTTACACATTGTCAAAAGGCTTAAGGGGTGAGTGAGAGGGGGTTGGATGTCGGAGGGAACAACCTCTATATCAGACAGGGAACATTTTGAAATAACTCCTGTAAGAACGCTTATTCACTTTCTACTAAAGGAGAAGGGTTATTTTGGTAACAACCAAAGAGCCTTTGGTTAGCATTGAACACAAGGCCACACAAAATGGAACGGAGTAGCACTCTTGCGGGCTGCCACGTGAGTGTTTGACCCAAACTCAGACATCCTGGAGACATTTAGATAATTATTTAATTTGATTCAAACTACAACAAAGGATGGCACAAAGGCAAGTGACATTCACAACGACTGTTCGAGGGAGAACACAAAAGACAAGGCTTAGATACGAGAGCTAAAACACTGGGAAAAACAAAACACAAAACGAGGGCAGGGTAGAGCAAGAGAAGACAGATAAGGTGCGCCGGATCTGTCCTCCAGAGCACACCATGGAGACGGAGCGGGCACATAAAAGCCACGCCTGTGACAAGCACTGACAACAACTTCTTTGAAGAGTTCATGTTCACATTCTTCTAAAAACAACACAGATTCACTTCGGTGAACAGTTACAGAACTATCGAGAAGGGTGTTATTTTATATATTTTTTTACATATATCATGGACCAGTTTTTGGATAGCACAAGCATTGCTAACCAGGCTAACCAGAAGCTTCTGTTCTTTCTGTCCGAGAATCAGACGATGCACAGAGTGTGATGGAATGGCCCCAGAGGAGCGTCAGGCATAGCGGCCAAAGAGACGGAACTAACTGAGACGGGACTGAACCATGGAAGGCTAAATGAACGCGTAGATCAGTGTGTTATTAAATGAAGATGGAATTACCATGTTACGCAACGTGGGCTTCGGGGGTATGTCGTTATCAAAACATGAGGGACGACGTTTCGCGGAGATCCTTAAGACGCGACCATAATCACATTCTAATTGGATTCCCGCGGGTGGATCGTGGCTGAGGTCGGCGATCACGGATTCCGTGGCGATGGCCTGTGACTCTGGGTGAAGGTCAGGCTCTCGGAGGCAGACCGAAGGCACTCTTGGCGAATATAATTGCGTAGGGGGGAGGGGGATTCACACGGGTGAATAGGCCACACACACCTGCTGGGAGGCCGGGCAAGCTGTGTCGACCAAAGCGAGACAACATGGCAGCACCAAAGCAAAGCAATCCATAAAAACAAGAGCTTTCTGTCTGTGCTGAAAGGCGTGCGCGCTTGTTCTCAGTGTTGCTATGTCTGTATGGGTGTGTTTGTGTGGGTGTCTGCGTGTAATTGCGTAGGTGTATGTGTACGCGTGTCTATTTGTGCCTGTGTATTTTTGTGTGTGTGTTTGTGAATAAACCCCCCCCCCCCCAGTAGTTGTATGTGTGTATTGACGCCAGCAGGAGCTATTGACCAGTGTGACAAGCCCTGGCTCTGTGACTGCACTGTACTAAAGAGGAGAATTGATGGAGTGCCATTGACTAAGAAAGATTGGGTTGGTGAATGGCGCTTTGGCCTTTTTGAATGCGCCGTGTGTTCATAAACTCTTGTCAGTGTTTCCCACTTGGAACCAGGTAGTTGTTAGCATCAATTCATTCTCGCTAGCAATTGTTTCTTCCAGTAATATATCGATTTTTGGTTTTGTTTGAATCCTGCGTTGATTGCATTATACTTCCATGGCTTGGTCACCGTCTCTTTTCCTGGTTACAGCCCGTCGTGTAAAGCAGCTATTGTTCAGTGATCGATGGACCAATACACACACACACACACACACGGGGTGTGCGAGGGTCCCGTCATGTCTGTAGGCTGACGTGCCGTGACTCCGGTGCCTCTTCCCCTAACCTTTCTGGGGGGACGGTGAACACCTGTCCCTCTGCTCATATGGCATGCTAATGCATGCGACCACATGGCAGCCCGCTGCCTGACCTTGACGCAGACAGCTTCCTGACCGGACCGCATGGCCAGGAATTCATTTGGAACTGCAGCGAGGTGGAGCTACGGAAACCAATTGTGATGCATTGCTAACAAAACGTATATTGTTATAGGTTATATTATTAAAAGTTAGCACACAATTAATACAAAACTTAATTTTGTATAAAACTAATGAAACTTTATTGTCTGTTTTACAATGGCCACTTCTTTACATTTTTCCTCACAATGATTATAATGTAGGTTGCATTGCCGGCTGTGAAATAACAAGGATTTGAGAGTGAGTCATTTTCAAATAAACATCATGTCCTGGTAACCTCATGGTGTAATGGATAATTTCAATCTATGAAAGAAAATAACCAATTAATGAGAGGGAGAAACCGTGCAATGATCAAGTACAATTTTATTGATGTCTACAGAGTCTGAGTCAGAGTCTGTACACAGAGAAAATACAACAGTCAGATCAGTCTAACAACATAGCAAGTTCTGGTTAGTTGACAAGGTTCTAACGAGTATATAGGTCTATAAGATAAACAATCATTCCATTGGACAAGATGGATCACATGTTCATAATCAGCATATCTAAAGACACGTACGCAGGAAACTAAGACATGGCTTAATGTTATGACTCAAAACACAAACTTCTAGCCTTCAGTGTCTCCACAAGGCACATACTGTCTCTTTGGTGACCTGGCCTTCGCTCTGACTGTCCCCTCACCCCTGAACCACATCCCAGGCCGGAACATCCGCTAGGATGCCCAAATTTGGCCACAACAATAGATACGGCCCTTGAATTGCCTCCAATAGCAATGGGGAGTAAGTAATGGCAGCATAACGGAGTTTGAACAGAACAGATTCAAGCCTGTCTTCTGGTCAGACGAAGCTCTGTATTTCTCTGCTCTCAAGCTGTTTGCACAGGCACAGACGATGGACATCTGAACACCAACTTTCCTCACACACACACACACACACACACACACACACACAGACGCACAGACAGACACGCACACCCTGTGCCCATCCTGCCAAGCCTGCTATAATAACCCACACAAACACACGGGTGTCTGTCTGGGGAGAAGGATATTAACGGCTCTCGCCCCGCTCCTCCAAGTGTACTTCTCAAGGTGCGGGGCTTGGTATTGCCATGGCAACAGCCGAGCGACCAGAGACTGAGGGGGTGGGGTTAAGGAGGGAGGGGGCTCTCTCCACTTGCTGACAGGGATGCTGGGTAGTTATTTGGAACGTTTGACATTTCCGCAAACCAGCAGAGCCGCCAAGGGAATTTAGAGGTGTGTGTGTGTGTGTGTGTGTGTGTGTGTGTGAGTGTGTTTGTGTGACTGTGCGAATGGGTAAGGCCTGAAGGGGGCTTCATGCGCCATGAGGCCAGGTGTGATGCCAATGCGTTGTGAAATATGACACCTCTCATCTCCGTCCCATTCAAACCGCGCGTGCGTGCCCCACCCCCCCACCGCTGGGGTCACTGTTTCTGTCTGCGTCGCTGGGACCTCCAGGTGTTATTGGGCTGTTTTTACCTGCACACCTACCATCACTGGCCCAGATATGTCCGGCCCTATCCATTTCTCTGCCACCCTTCTCCCTTCATCTACCTCTCCACCCCTTATTTGCCTCTCTCGTTATCTCTCTCTCTCTCTCTCTTTCTTTCTCTCTCTCTCCTGCTCTGTCTGTCTCTTTCCCCTCTGTTCTTGAGGTGCTGGGTGTTCACGTGTTCATAAGGGCTCAGGCTCCGACGGGGAATCAAACAAGGCCCTGAAAAGGAAGGGGGTGATTCCCTTAGCGAGACAAAGGGGTCCCGGCGGGGGGCTGCCTCTGCCCCTCCAGAGGAGCAGTGGGTTTAGAGGGGTTACGAGTGTTCTAAACGGAGGCAATGTACCACAAGAACAAGTAATAAAAGACCATCCTTAGAGATACAGCCATTTTATTCCACACACATTTTTTTTTTCAATTAGAGAATGTGCAAACTAATGCACTGGTTATATTCTGCTCTAAATTGGGCCCTTGGGTCCTCTCTGTGTGAAGCTCATATCAACCAGCTTTTCAGTTCCTTCTGCAACCAGGTAAGGCGCTGTTGCACCACCACTTAGTTCAGCCTCTGACGGGATATTCAAGTTTCAAGTTAATGCAAGCAGCGCTGAATATCGGGAGGGGAAATAGGTAGAAGTGATGCCGGCCAGGGAAACGCACGGTCGTAATAATAGTGCTAGGATAAAACAGTTGGAAGTTAGCAAATCACTTTGGACACACTAAACATTTGAGGTCGATATAAAAAGCCCCTTGCTCATTAGTTTCACTAGATTTCTTTTCATTTCTACAAGCTGTCAGAGGCTGTCAGTCAGTCCGTAGCACGCCCAGTGCCTCAGAAGTATCCTCTCATCTTCCTCATCGCGCCTCCCTGCGCAATATAGCCAGTGAGGGAATGTGTGGGCGCGTGTGTGTATGTAGAGTCGGAGAGTTGTCAGAGCGCTGAGGCAAAAGGAAGAGAGTGTGTGTTTGAGTGAGAGAGAGCAGAGAGAGAGAGAGAGAGAGAGAGAGCGAGAGAGATAGAGAGAGTGAGGGAGGGGGAGAGGGGAGAGCGCGTTCTTTCCTGGTGCACTTGGCAGTTAGTTGTGGGCTGCTGTGCTGTTGCTGTCGTGGCGGTGTGGCTGGTCGCGGGGAACTTTACCACACTGGAGCCCGAAGTCCCACTCTCTCACCTGCGCAGTTCGGAGCTGCCATGGGTCTCGCGCCTGGATTTACTATTTTAATCATTCTACCGGCCTTTCTGCACACGAGCGGCCTTTACATCGCCAGTAGCGTTGGTACGTACCCTAACGTGGCCAATGTTATTGTTTTCTATCATATCTCTACATCAACATGCCGTTGTTCCTGCTCGACTAACTGCGAAGAGCCTACATTGCTATTTGCTCTTAATGTTAATAGGCTTTATAATTATGGAAACAACGTAAATTGCACATTTCCAACCCCTGTAGACATTTTGTGATTCTTTGAGACTTTCCTGAGATCGCAATCGCAGGAGACTTTAAAGGCTGTGTTAGTGCGTTTTTCTCCTCATCCCACTTCTGAACCGAGCGTTTCAACATTTTGAACAGTGGGGATAGCCAGTGATGTCAAAAGGATGTGAGTGGTTGTACCGCTCTGTTTTGTCCCAAAAAAGAACCTCATCTGATTTTATTGCATTTATTGATTTATCAATGTCAATAGAGTCTGATGTTATTGAAATAGCATAGTTTATAATACCCTATAAATAGCTATAAGCGAATTCGATGTAAAAACTTTCTGAATAAGTAATAAGTGCAAAACCAAAGAAAGTTGGCTTGTGCGACATGGTGGATTCACCTTATTTCCTTCAGAGAAAACAATGGCTTCATGGAACATCCATATAGGCCTATGTATACATGCATGCTACATTTTACGTTGTTGACATAATCGCTTGTGTGTTGTTGGTGGGTGGGTATATACAGGGAGACACCGATAGAAAAGGAGATTAAGAAAGATAGCATGCGTACTCTTACTTTTTCTGAGGGTGTATTATTCCTCCACCTCTGAAAGCCACCACAGCTCAGATTCAGGTGTCGCTGTCATTGACATTGTAATGGCTCTCCACGCCCAGAATAGGCTTAGAACAAGACTGATAAGGAAATACAATACCTGGAATAAATGCGGCATGCTGATTGATATAATGACAGTGATGGTGCTGATGATGACGATGAAGATATTTTTCAATCGCAATGTTTATGTAAAACTTCTAGCCTTATTTCCCTTTTAACTGGCATAGAAAAAAAAGTAGGGTCTCAAAGGTGCAGGTTCTTTTGATTGTCAAATGTTAGATTTAGAAGTCTGCTCCATATAAAGCTTGACAGTGAGAAAAAATTTATTCAGCGTGAGAAAGGCTCAATTAGCACCTTGATCTTCTCTACCGACTTTCCTGTTGTCGGGAGAAGGGCACAGAGGGTGTCTGCTGCTGCGCACTGCTGAGGCTGCCGTTTCCACGCGCTGACTTTACAGTGTAGACAAGGTCTGCTTCTGGGTCAAGGGGTGGGGCACAGCTAGATGTGTGTGTGTGTGTGTGTGTGTGTGTGTGTGTGTGTGTGTGTGTTTGTTTGTGTTTGTGTTTGTGTTTGTGTGTGCGCGCGTGCATTTGTTGCTGCAGTTGTGTGTGAGTGTATGCGCGTGCAGCGCTAACAACACTGTCTATATTTGTGTCCCTAATATTTGATGTGGTCCAAATTATTTAGCATCTTGTGACAATTGAACGAGGATGTGTGAGCTTGCTGTGAGAAACAAAGCTTCCCCTCACATCCCCTGTCGCTCCCCTTCTGCTCCCCTCCCTCCCCCACCCCAGACTCCCTGCAGCATGTCCTGGGGGAGTATGGACTGGTGAGGCCCATCAGTGTGGATGCGGAGGGCCGCTTCCTGTCGCACGGCGTGTCTCACG
>JAPMUY010002975.1:110000-112500 GCA_026901105.3 Galaxias olidus | reverse complement strand
TTGTATGCCCATGCTGTGTTCAATAATTCTAGCTCCATTTAGCATTTTACAAGACGCCACAGCTCTATATTCTAGCTTATCCAATTATACCATGTCACATCACATACCATACAACCCCCCCTCTCCTTTACTCCTAACAGACACACACACACACACACGCATGCACGCACGCACTCACACACACACACGCACGCACGCACGCACGCACGTACACACACGCACACACACACACACACACACACACACACACACACACACACACACACACACACACACACACACACACTTAAACACTTACACAAACCCGTTCCTATTGTAGTCCATGCCAGCGGAGAGTTTAATCATGTGTGAGGGCGCGGGTGTGGTGAGGACACGGCCTGGGCGAACAAACCCAGAGTGAGTACCAGCGACACGGGCACTTAGGCCCAGCCGTCCCCCCGCAGCAAGGACGGCCATTACCTTAGCATTAGGAACCAGCGGCAATGAGCCCTGGGCTCAGCCAGATAGACAGGCAGGCGGGCAGATACCCAGCCAGCCAGCCAGCCAGACAGACAGGCAGACACCCAGCCAGCCAGACAGACAGGCGGTCGGTGAGCCAGTCAAACAGACAGCCAGCCAGCCAGCCAGTCAGTCAGCCACTACTGGCGTCTCGCCAGGCCCATGTAGTTTGTTTCACACGGCAGGGATCACTGGCTACACAACTCTCCACTGTAATCAGCTCCCATGGAAATGATGACATCAATTAGAGCGCGGCACACAGCTGTTATTGGCCCTGGCCGAGTTAAGAAGGAGCCGTAAGGGGGGGACAGAGAGAGGGAGAGAGAGCAGAGAGGAGGGGGACAGAGAGAGGGAGAGAGAGCTAAGGAGTACAGAAGAAAATAAGGGAACAAGGAGACAGAGCGAGAGAGAGAGCAGAGAAAATAGTAGGGGGGCAGAGAGAGAGAGAGAGAGATAGCAGAGAGGAGGGGGACAGAGAGGGAGCGAGAGTAGAGATAAGGGAGAAGGACTGGCCCCCGTGATAGGAGAGGCTGAGCGGTCCAGAGGCCTGAATGGAAAAGCGGGTGTTGAGCCATGGTATGAATGGAGAGAGAGAGAGAGAGAGAGGGAGAAAAAACGCGGTGTCAGTGTCTGATTGTAGGCTCTACCCTGCAGCGGAGCTCCACTCAAAACACACAATTACTCAATCTAGGGCTATTATCAGACCGTCAGAGAGAAAAAGAGAGAGGGAGAGAAACAGGCAGAGAGAGAGAGAGAGAGAGAGAGAGCGCGCGCTCTTGCCACAGCTGTGATTACTGCCTCTCACTGCCTGCACTTAACCGCCCCCCTCCTCCTCCTCCGCCTCTCTCTCTCTCTCTCTCTCTCTCTCTCTCTCTCTCTCTCTCTCTCCCCCCTAAGCCTGCTACCCTCTCTCACTCTCCCTGCCATTCAAGAAGTGCTGGCTCACTGTACACAGATAATCGGAGTGGTGGGAAACCGGATTCCCTCGCGGGAAAACCTCTCAGGGGAGACCCGGCCGTGACGAGGCGACCCCGCTATGTCATGTTCCCGCGCGGTGACCGAGGCCTGTGACATCACAGCTGAAAAGGGGGGGGGGGGGGGGGTGGACGCGGGAATGACACAGCAATATGTACAGCCGCAACACCAGGCTTCTGCGATGTTCTCCGTCAATCCTCATACACCAGGCAGAGCACTTTGAAAGAGCTTTTCAGTGGAGTGTATTTCAGTCACATAAGGTATAAAGTATGCTTTGTCCTTTGCAGAATTATGAAAACGCTCAATAGCCGACTCATAACCCCCCCCCCCCCATCCGACGACCGGGCGAATATCAATTGCTGCGGAAATGCCTGCGTCTGAGCCTGACACCACCTTTTCCCCCGGCTGGCTGTTCTGACACCAGTCAATGTGTCAGTCAGTCAATCAGCGCGTCGGTCAATCTGTCCTGATGTTAGGGCTCCAGGGAGCAGGGGGACGGAGGGGGGGGGGGAAGCTGATCGATGCTTGCCCAGCCACCTCAACACTTCTCTGGCTAACAGTGAACTAACAGACGAGTTCAGCCTCTCTGCTTCAGGCACACCATAGCAATAGACAATCTCCTTCACTTTGGGAGCTTTTATTTGTATACTCGAATAACCTTTTGTCATGTACACATACAATTGTCAATATACATTGCACTGCAAGGATCAACTTGCAGAATGAAGACTTTTATCCCATTCTCCTTTGTATTGGCAAGAAAAATACGATTTATTTTGCTTTTCTTAATATGTCTTTATTTTTTACTTTTCTTCAAATCTCTATTTCCGCGGCTTCCCACGTTTATGTAACGTCTTTATGACTGCATGAAGTGATTCTCTGCGTATTCCTCTCATCACGGTAAGCCTTGGGGGTCTGACGTGGCAAAGGCCGTGACAACCTGCCTAGCATCTTCCGTAGACCCCCTTTCTCTGACCCCCCCCGCATCCAACCCCACCCCCACCCCCACCCCCCTGCATCCACAGACAGC
>JAPMUY010002975.1:97500-100000 GCA_026901105.3 Galaxias olidus | reverse complement strand
TGTGTGTATATATGTGTGTGTGGGTATGTGCGTGTGTGTGTGTGTGTGTGTGTGTGTGTGTATGTGCGTGCGTGTGTGTGTGTGTGTGTGTGTGTGTGTGTGTGTGTGTGTGTGTGTCTGTGTGTGCGTGTGTGTGTGTGTGTTCGTGCGTGCGTGTGTGTGTGTGTGTGTGTGTGTGTGTGTGTCTGTCTGCTCTCCCTGCTGCTGCTTTGGTTAGCGCTGAAACCCGTTCCAGTCCACTCTGGAGGGCATTGTAGCGTGCTCAGGGGGTGGCAGCTATGGTAAAACTTAGGCTGATTTGGCCTAGTTAAGGTTTTGTATGCATGCGTATCTGTGTGTGTGTGTGTGTGTCTCTGTGTGTGTGTGTGTGCTTCTCAATGGTTAGTGGGAGTAGGGGGTCCGCACATGGGGGTCCTCCCAAGCGTTAAATGACTACCACTGGAGGGGTTATCCAAGTGTCCAGACAGTTTAAATTTAACCATGAATTAATAATCCAACACACCACTGTACTGGAGGAAGAGTAGGCGGGCGCGGGGGCGAGACGAAGAGGAGGAACGAGAGAGAGAGAGAGCGAGAGAGAGAGAGAGAGAGAGAGAGAGAGAGAGAGAGAGAGAGAGAGAGAGAGAGAGAGAGGGAGAGAAGTCAGGGAAAGATAGATATGGGGGCAGAGGATACTCACATGCGCATTCTAATAGGGCATCATTATATACCAAGCGATCTTGCAGCTGAAGAAACACGATTGTTCGTATTTATAAAACATATCTTTCCATTTTAATTGTGTTTACGTTGGACCCGGGCGTTTGCCTATTAGGGGCCTTTTTTGAAATCATCTCTTGTTTTGCTCTTTAATTGTTTGTTGTTCCATGTGTGTTGTCTGACGTGTTGGACATGCTGACGTGTAATACTTTATCTGTCTCTGGTGTGTGAGTGAACCAACTCCCAGTCAGTCTGGTGTCATTGGAAGAAGCAGAGGATCCAGAAGCAGAGAATGGCCTTTAGGACCAGGGGGGGACCAGAAGGGAGGAAGGCTAACTGGACAGAAAACAGGTCAGGGAGAGATTCAGACCAATCAGAGTTGAAGGCTTCTGTTTAAAGAGTGCCCTTTTAGGGCCCAGGCCTCTCTCAAGGCCCCAAGGCAGCCCCACAGGCCCAAGCCTGACCCCTAGTCCATGGTCCTCCACCCCCAGTCAATGGCCCTCCACCCCCAGTCCATGGCCCTCCTCCCCCAGCCCCCAGCTCTCAGCTCCCAGCCCCCCCCCCCCAGACCCAGCCTGTCGCCTGCTGACAGCCAGACCCTAATGGAGGTTCAATGAGCGTGCGGGAATTCTTGGGAACGAGGCGGCGTTCCCATGCTCATTCCCCGTTCTTCTTTCCCCGTCCCCTTCCCGTTCCCTTTGGGCTGAGCAGGAGCGATTAATCCCGATGCGCGAGGAGAGAGGCGGTCACGCGGTGCATGTCTTCCAGTGTGTCCGTGTGGGTGTTTGCCCGCGTGTTTTTGTTTGTGTACGACGGCGGGAAGATGTGAAGGCCCCGATACCATGGCCGTGACCTCTGGCGTAACCATGGCAAGGGGTGGTTGTGGTTGTTTTTTTCCCCCTAACTAAAGATAGAAAGAAGAAAAGACATTCACTTCTGTGTGAGAAACTGGACCATACATAGGTATTAGGATGTGTGAATGGATGGGATGTGGTGGCACATACATAAAAAAATTATAATAATGTTTTGAATCCCAACGGATTCAACGGAGGTGTGAGCCGTCGTTCCGATCGCGAGGGTAGGGTCCGGGTGAATGCCGGATCACCACTGAAATAACGCGTGCTTCTCCGAGACGCTGAAGGCCAGTGTAACATCACAGGGATACGCTTACGTGCTCCTCTATGTGTCTTTTCAATACTGGGAGGGAACATGGGTCCCCCTTTGACCGATGGATTGATTTACGTTGTTTAGACCAATATAGTTAACCTTGGTGACAAATCAGAATCACTTACTGTTGTTCCACTGAACTGACTGTGGTCATTTCTCTGTGTACAGACCAGCCACTCAATTCCGCTCCTCAACGAAATTGTACTTGATCATTGCCCATTGTCTCCCTCTTGTTCAATTGGCTATATCCTGTGGTTAAGTGAAAATATCTATGACAGTGTTTGTGTGTGTGTGTGTGTGTGTGTGTGTGTGTGTGTGTGTGTGTGTGTGTGTGTGTGTGTCTCGGTGGGTGTGTGTATGTTTGTTTGCTGCAGTTGTCGTGGGGTGATCTAGTTGTCTAAATGACAGTCCTTGGCAGACACCTGGACAGCAGCACATTGTGATCCAGTGCATGTTCCGTGGTGTAGCCTTCTATTCACAGGCTGGCCTTTTACAAGGTCTCCAGCATAAAGGAGGCTGACCTAGAGGGTGTGTGTGTGTGTGTGTGTGTGTGTGTGTGTGTGTGTGTGTGTGTGTGTGTGTGTGTGTGATCCTTTGTGTAGCAAGGGCCACAGAGTGTTCTGAGCAGATTGTGCTC
>JAPMUY010002975.1:85000-87500 GCA_026901105.3 Galaxias olidus | reverse complement strand
CGAACGCCCTGGGGGAGTTTGAACTAACAAAATAACTTCACAAGGACAAGACGAGAGTATATATTTCTTTTGTGGGTCACGTCGTGTCGAGTGTTATGATGTCGGACTGTGGCCGGGAATGTCTCTCACAGCGGTGCGTCACACCTTCCCCCTCCCCCATTGTCTCCTCCCCCACACGTGGGCTGGTCCCTTGGGAAGGAACCCTGGGAGAAAGGGAAAGAGAGAAAGAGAGAGAGAGAGAGAGAGAGAGAGAGAGAGGGGAATGGAGCGAGGGGTATAGGTAGAGGCTTTTGGGGGTGAGAGAGAGAGAGATAGAAAGAGAGAGAGAGGAGAGAGCGAAAGAGGGAGCCTAAACAGACGAATGTGGCGGAGGCAGGAGTGGGGATCCTGTCATCTCAAGATCACAGGCCCGCTCTGTGACCGCACGGAGTGAATATGTAAAAGAGAGATGGAGAGAGATAGAGAGAGTTAGAGAGAGAGAGTTAGAAAGAGAGTTAGAGAGAGAGTTAGAGAGAGAGAGAGAGAGAGAGAGAGAGAGAGAGAGAGAGAGAGAGAGAGAGAGAGAGAGAGAGAGAGAGAGAGAGAGAGAGAGAGAGAGAGAGAGAGAGAGAGAGAGAGAGTTAGTGAGAGAGAGAGAGAGAGTTAGAGAGAGAGAGAGAGAGAGAGAGAGAGTTAGAGAGAGAGAGAGAGACACACACAGGGAGGAGCTGGAGCAGCGGCTCAAACGTACGCCGGACGGACCCCTTTCCTCCCGTGACCGTGCCGAGTCCGTATGGAACGCCTCCAGACAGTGTGTCGGACCCGGGGGGACGCTGGGGAGGGGCCGGCTGACGGCCGACACGCACGCTCTCCACCCCGCGGTGTCGGACGTCAGGATCACGGGGGGAGAAAAAAGGGCGGGGATGATGAACCGGCAGAGGACTCCGTCACAGTGGCCCGGACGGAGCCGTCGGCTGTGTGGAGGCGTAGGGGGGTTAGGGGGGGGGGGTTATAACCTTTCCGAGCGGGTGTGCAGGGCTGAGCGGTGTGTTTAAGAGCTGGCCAGCTGTTCTCGCCGCGTGCACCTCGGCGCTCTGGAGGTTGGCTGTGTGTGTGTGGGTGTGTGTGTGTGTGTGTGGGTGTGTAAGGCGCTGCAGTTTGCTCACAAGCCGGTCCCGTGGAGCGGTGCTGGTTGGCCTGGTTATTTTTATATCCGCGTCCTTTATGTTTGTGTGTGTGTGTGTGTGTGTGTGTGCCTTTGTGTGCGTGTGTGTCTCTTTTTGTGTCTGACTGTGTATGTGTGTCTGTGTGTGTGTGTAAGCTCAACAGGTTGCTTCCGTAAGTCAGCTAATGAAGCAGCAGTGGTTTGGAAATCAACAGGCAAGTCAGGCGGATCCTGTGATCTTTCCTGGTGGCTTCCAGAGCCGATCGTGTGTCTGCCTCTGTGTGTGCGCGCGCGCGTGTGTGTGTGTGTCTGCCTCTCTCTGTGTTTGTGCGTGTCTGCCTCTGTGTATGTGTGTGTGTGTATGTTTGTGTATGTGTGTGTGTGTGTGTGTGTCTGTGTCTGTGCGTGCAGGCTCCTTTATACAGGCAGACTCCCCAGGGGTCCGTGGATGGGGGAGAAGGGGCAACACCCAGGCAAAGCAAGTTTGATTGGCCGCTTGCTGCTGCCCGAGATGATCTGATTCGCTCTCTTATGAAGCAATCAGCAGAGTGAGCAGGTAGGGGAGGGCTTTGGTTCCACTCTGTTGCTAGGCTACAGGTATACCCAATAGATGTGGAGATAAGGATGGGCGGGGATCTGTCTCAGTGTGTGTGTGTGTGTGTGTGTGTGTGTGTGTGTGTGTGTGTGTGTGTGTGTGTGTGTGTGTGTGTGTGTGGGTGTGCGTGCGTGCATGCGTGCGTGCGTGCATGCGTGCATGCGTGTGTGTGAGTGTGAGCCTGCGTGTCCCTGTCTATGTGTGTGTGTGTGTGTGCATATGCCTGTGTGTGTGCCTGTGTGTGCGTATGCCTGTGTGTGTGCCTGTTTGTGCATATGCCTGTGTGTGTGTGTGTGGGTGTGTGTGTGTGTGTGTGTGTGTGTGTGTGTGTGTGCGCGTGTGTGTGTGTGTGTGTGTGTGTGTGTGTGTGTGTGTGTGTGATTGAGAGCGAGGGGCCTGTGCGCTGTATGCTGCAGGAGTGTGTCAGTGTGAGAGGATAGTAGGGTGTGGTGGTTCAGGGTCAGGAACGAGAGAATGAGACAGAGACAGAGACGGATGTGACAGGGAGAGAGACAGGGAGTGGGAGGCATTGCGGGGAGAGAGAGAGAGAGAGAGAAAGAGAGAGAGAGAGAGAGAGAGAGAGAGAGAGAGAGAGAGAGAGAGAGAAGAGAGAAAGAGAGAGAATGGGAGAGACAGAGAGAGACAAAGAGAGAAATTTTAATTTAAGAGGCTCTTTAATGAACAATGCGGTGATACATGTTATCACATGTAGCCGCAAAGACAAAACAAGTCAATGATTGCAAACCCCTTGACTAACATAC
>JAPMUY010002975.1:77500-82500 GCA_026901105.3 Galaxias olidus | reverse complement strand
CTGGCCTCGCTAACCGTGCTTACCTCGGTGGAGTGGAGAGATATGGCTGGGAACACACAGAGGCTACAGAGCACTGATCCCGGCGGCCAGCTCGAGTCCACCAAAGTGCATGTCGGAGCTGTTTCTGCCATTTTCCGCCATGGAAAACACTACCCCAAAATAAGTTGGACTTGTGTCTTAAACACGTGCTCATCTGACCCTGTTTGAACCCACTCAGGCTAGCTGGCGCTCTGTTGAGCTACGAAGAGGCATGGAGGAAAAGACAAAGAACAAGTAAAAAGGGAAAAAGAGCAAGAAAAAAGATGGGCACCCCCCAAACGGTGGAATCGTCAGCTATTGAGAGAGGGGAAGGAGGGAGGAGCTACAAACGGCCACGGAGCGACCAGGGGAAGGAGGGAGGAGCGTGGCTGTTTAAAGGACAATTGTTTCTCGGGTGGGGAGAGGAGGGTCAGAGGGTACCCCCCCCTGCCAGGCGGGCATGGGTCTCCGGAGCCTGCTGACCCACAGGGTGTTCTCCCAGAGAGCGAGGGCCGGTGACTGTGACTCTTGCTGGGACTAAACGCCGGGCCGACCTCACAGGAACCCCCAGCATCTCTGTCTAGTCTCCCTCTTCCTCCCCTCCCCTCCTCTTCTCTTTTCCCTTTTCCCCAAGATCTTTCTTTGACAACCCCCCCCCCCCTCCCTTTGGAAGGGCCAGAAAGTTGACGTATGTGCCAGCGTGTCCAGCGTACTGCGGCTGCGTTGTCCTTGCGTGACCCAGGCTTTGTGCGTGTGTGTGTGTGTGTGTGTCCTGGTGTCGGAATATATTGGAGATTAGACCCCCTCGCACTGTGAGTGAGGATGTAGGTCGCGGAGGTACATTTGGAAATGGCAAGGAACAGTCGGTGTTGGCCACGCTGTGTCTGTAGACGTGTGTGTGTGTGTGTGTGTGTGTGTGTAGTGCGCGTGTGTGTGTGCAGTGTGTGTAGTGTGTGTGTGTGTGTGCGGACACCACTCTAGGTAATGAGCCGGCCGGAGGGGGCCAGAGTTCGTGGGTCAGGCTTACGTCACTCACGTTAAGTCTCCCAGGGCTTAGAATAAATCAAAAACAGTGACATCTGCTGTCCCGGGCAGAGCGGGCACCGGAGGGCTGCAGCGCCAGAGACCTCCGTGTGTGTCGGTGCTTTCCTCCATCAGTCACCTGTGTGTGTGTGTGTGTGTGTGTGTGTGTTGAGGTGGGTGGAGAGGGTCTGCGAGCGTATGTTTTACGTTGGCCGTGCCGGGGAAGGGGGTCGTGTTTTCCACGCGTGCTCGTACCCGTTCAACACGCTCCCCTTAGAAGCACAGCGCCGCGATCTCGCCGCTCCGCAGGACATTAGGCAACTCGTTTAATTCCCTTTAATTAATCTGGTTCAAAAGCATGGCTTTAGTTACAGTTTCTCTCTCTCTCTCTCTCTCTCTCCCAGGGGGCTCAGCATCTGCTGAGAACGAAGGAACAGAGAGAGACAGAGAGAGACAGAGAGAGAGAGTGAGAGAGAGTGAGAGAGAGTGAGAGTGAGAGGGAGAGAGAGAGAGAGAGAGAGAAAGAGAGAGAGAGAGAGAGAGAGAGAGAGAGAGAAAGAGAGAAAGGGAGGGCTTAACAGGGTCATGGTAGACGGAATCCCTGGCATATCGATGGATAATAACCTCCTTGAATAACCGCTTCAATTCAAAAGTAGATCAAAAGGTCCTCAAAAATTATGTACATACACATACATATACTTTTTTCCTTTTGCTGTTTTGAAGGCAATGGGTGGTCACACCAAATACAGATTTTATATAGATTTTGTTTTCACTGACTTTGTATTTTATTGATAATATAAACAAAAAAAATACATACATTTAAATTTTTTCACACCTGCCGAAAACGTTTG
The DNA here is from genome assembly GCA_026901105.3 of Galaxias olidus. Taxonomy (NCBI): domain Eukaryota; kingdom Metazoa; phylum Chordata; class Actinopteri; order Galaxiiformes; family Galaxiidae; genus Galaxias; species Galaxias olidus. The sequence goes on along the minus strand of JAPMUY010002975.1, from coordinate 80,608 downwards.
CACAGTACTGTATATACAAATAAAACTGTCAGTTGTAGAATATTTCCTCAATCAACCCATGCGACTGACCTCCAGCATGCAGGCCATTGTTAATGTAACGTTACTATGACTGTGAGTATTTCTGACTCAGTCGGCCAGCGTGTGTGCTTGGCGTGAGTGAGTCACAAAGTGTTAGGGGTGATGGAGCTCAAGCAGAGGCTCTCAGACAGAGAGAGGGAGAGAGGGAGAGAGGGAGAGAGGGAGAGAGAGAGGGAGAGAGAGGGAGAGAGAAAGAGAGGGGTAGAGAGAGAGAGAGAGAGAGAGAGAGAGAGAGAGAGAGAGAGAGAGAGAGAGAGTTAAAGGGACCAGAGGGGGGCTTCGGTCCACACACCACCACCACCACCACATCCTCTCCGTACCCAAACCGTCTTTGGCCCGCTGTTCCTCTCCCTGGCGTGGACCAGCCCAGCCCACTTAGGCCTGGCTCAGGTTGCGCCTGGGGGGAGCGTCCTTAAATAACCTCGGCGAGCGCTGCCTCGTAACTCAACCTCCGGCTGCCATTTTGGGAGCCCTGGCGATGGCTTTATGACCTCACATGGGACCTGCGGTCGTATTTTCCCGAGCTCCGGGTCACCCGGGAGAAGGCGACGGATCCTGCAGTCCTCCTTTGGCCGTGACTAGAAACCCCAACAGACTGTCCGCCCTGAAGTGTTGGCCTTTTCTTTGCTTTGCCTTCGCTTTTTTTTTTCGCCCCCTGCAAGCGATTTTGCTTCCGGATTAGAATTAATGTCAGCTCTATTCCTTACACTAGTGCCCCCCCCCTCTTCCTCCTCCTCCTCCTCCACCCACTGGAGACCATGTTAGACCCATAACGGCTGACTGGCTGGCTCCGGTAGAACGTGTTGATTATCAGGCCCGAGGTGCAGGGAGGGTTGATCCTCCGGTTCGGTTGTTATGGATACAGGCGCCAACAAGCTCCCACAATCCCCGGCCAGGCCCTGCTGGTATTTCCTGGTTGGGCCGGACGTGGGGGGAACGCACCCGGACGAGACATGTCCACTTCTCTCTCTCTTTCCGCCTCTCTCTCTCTCTTGCTCTGTTTTTCTCTCTCCGTTCCTGTCTCACCCTCTTCGTCTCTCTCTGTCTCTCTCTCTCTCTGTCTCTCCGTACCTTTCCTCTTCCTTTCTATCTCTCTCTCTCCTCCTGCTCCCTCGCTCCGATCGATCCGGCCCCGTCTCCATGTCCCACATGTCATCTTTTTTCTTTGACACGGCGCTCCTCTCCCCACTGCTTGGTATTCCGGAGTGGGAACGCATGCACCATCGCAGATCCATCAGCTCCGATCGGGATGCCGCACAACGACTCGGGGGAGTAGAGGGAGGAGTGTTGTGGAGAGCGGGAGAGAGGGCGGGAGCGAGGGAGGGCGAGAGGGCAAGGGGGAGGGAACAGAACAGAAAGTAAGGAAAGTACGCCTCTCATTGTGTCGTGGTAGTGAACGCCAGCGCTTGTGATTGTCCATCCCTTTGCAACCCTTTGGAGGAAAAAAAAACCCTGTCCTCTACTTCACTTCCAACCGTATTAGCAAATCATGTGGACCGATCCCCCGCCTGTGTTCGTCTCCGTGTCAGCGGGACAGCACTGCCCAAGATGCAAAGCGAACGTGCACGCTCGGCTCCACGGTGGGCCGCGGCGGGATGACTCTCGTCCGGTGGATGACCTGCGCCGTCGACCTAGACTTTGTCGGGGAGCCAGGGCGGGGAGAGGGGCCGGCAGGGCCTTGTGGTCACGGTGCACGGTGCGTGACCACCCAGGGCACCAGCCCAGGTGAGGCTGGAGGCCGGGCTGTTCCACTGTGCAGCTCCCTCTGGGCTGAAGGGGTCGCTTGACACGTCGTCCTCTTCTGGGAGGAAAAGGAAGGAACTCTCATGGCGTGGCGCTCATCGACACGCTCTCCCCTCTCTCTTTCTCTTTCTCTCTCTCTCTCTCTCTCTTTCTCTCGCTTTCTCTCGCTCTCTTTCTCTTTCTCTCTCTCTCTCTCTCTCTCTCTCTCTCTCTCTCTCTCGCTCTCTCTCTCTTTCCCTTTTCATCCCCCTCTGCTCAGTTCGACTGGCTCTCCATCCCTTCTTCCCTTTCTTCAGAAGGAGGAGAGTGTGACAGTGAGCAGCCGTCACATTGCTGTTTGCCTCTCCATCTCTCTCTCTGTTTCTCTCTCTCTCCTCGGTTCCTTTCCCCTCTCGTTCTAGCGTGCTCTTTTCCTCAAACCCCCAGAATCCTCGCTCCGAGTTCTCCCCTATGGCTTCCCTCCTCGGCAGTCGGTTGCCGTGGTAATTGCCAGTTGTCTAAACAGACAGATGGAATTAAACAGAGTGACGGGCAATTTTCCGAGCGCCTGTTTTTCGCGTGTGTCTGTGTTAGCGTGTTTGTGTGTACGACCCTGTGTGTGTGTGTGTGTGTGTGTGTGTGTGTGTGTGTGTGTGTGTGTGTGTGTGTGTGTGTGTGTGTGTGTGTGTGTGTGTGTGTGTGTGTGTGTGCGTGGGTGTGTGTGTGCAGGCACACATGTGTGTGTGTGTGTGTGTGTGTGTGTGTGTGTGTGTGTGTGTGTGTGTGTGTGTGTGTGTGTGTGTGTGTGTGTGTGTGTGTGTGTGTGTGTGTGTGTGTGTGTGTGTGTGTGTGTGTGCGTGCCGGCAGGAGGAATTGCCTGACAGAGAGGGTTAGTGCAGGACGTGGCTGGGACACTCTCGTCTCCTCTGCCGTGCTGGATCAGATGCCAGGTGTCACTCTCCTTTCCCCCGGGAGCTCCCTGGGGGCCCGGCCCAGCCTGCTCCAACTCCGATGTCCTCTCTGCCAAGCCCGCCCTCCACCTCCTAACCCTCTCCTCCGCCCCCCTGCCTCGCTGCTCCCTCCTACCTCCTCCCTTCCACTGTGTTTGGTGGAGGAAAGGAAGGGGGAGCCGGACAGAGGAGATGAAGGGACTCCCAGGGTCTCCCATTACGTCCCATTCCGTCAGGGTCCCCCAATTTCGTTTGATCATTCATGTCAAGGGGTGGCATGCCTTTTGGTTCCCGCCCCAACACCTGTATTTCTAATGTGTACGTGGGACTCCGATGGTGGTGGGGAAGGCTGTGGAGT
>JAPMUY010002975.1:67500-70000 GCA_026901105.3 Galaxias olidus | reverse complement strand
CGATGCTAAAGTGGTCCGTTATAAACGGTATAAACAGATGGCAGCTGTCGGATTTAACACAATGATGTGTGGTCCTGTGACTGCCAGCGTGTGTGTGTGTGTGTGTGTGTGTGTGTGTTTAAGTGTGTGGGTGTGTGTGTGTGGGTGGGAGAGAGAGCGAGTGATGGAGTTGTTGGAGTTGTGTGCGCGAGTCGCCGGCTCATTTGGTCTGCCGGTTCCCTAGGGGGGGGGAGGGGGGGCAAATTGAATAAAACCCAGACCTCTACTTCCTCATTTGGCGATGACACCAGATCCCATCGGCCTCTTCGGGGGGGGGGGGGACGACACAGAACCGTCGGCCTGCCCAGCCAATTGTAGATGCGCGACAGGGGCGATTATTCAAATGGGGGGCTGTGTGGTGTGGAGGGACTGCTGGCTGCCATCCACGTCCTCCCAAACAGAGGTGTGCGCCGCCTTGTCGCGCGCCGCCCTAACGGGATCTAATTGATACATAATGAGAGGGCGCTTGGGTTAAACGGTACCTATCATGTTGTTATTAGTCTGTTATCAAGCAAATGAAGCAGCACCCTTTCTCACACACACAGAGAGAGAGAGAGAGAGAGAGAGAGAGAGAGAGAGAGAGAGAGAGAGAGAGAGAGAGAGACGTTTAGAGAAACAGCAGAACCCCGATCTTGCCCTCCTCGTCTGTGTGTTTAGCCCCGTGTTGATCCCCGTGTCTTAGAGCGTCAGGTGATCCTGTGGGGATTGGACATTGGAATAGCAGAAGGAGAAGCCGGGGGGGAGGGACGGGGACGGACCGGTCGTCGCTGCAGGCTTATGGGAGATCGGGGGCCTCTCCGAAAGACATACCCGTACCCAGTCCCATCCGAACGGGGTGGTTAGCATCCCGGCTGCCTGCGCTGGCCGCACACTGAGCTGATCCGAGAGCTGCTGAAGACAAGGACGGCGGAGATCAGCCCTGGCACCCGGACACGGGGGGCGATGCGCGATGTACTCAAATCCAACACGCACACACACATACAAACACACGCGCTCACACACCCAAATACACACACACACACACACACACACACGCACACACACACACACACAGACGTGAAAGCCAAGCTGCTTCACAGACATCACGACTCTGTCCAATATTACCGAGTTCTGAGGAATGAAAAACCCCTCAAGGACTTTGTGCGGCGTGACAAGAGATGCGGGTGATGGTGTGTGTGTGTGTGTGTGTGTGTGTGTGTGTGTGTGTGTGTGTGTGTGTGTGTGGGCGCCTGCTGGAGTGGGTGTGTGTGGGTGTGCTAGTGTGAGACGCAGACAGAGACTATTTGTAGCTGTTTGTAGTTCGAAAGAGTTCGTTTTACGGCGTGAGGCCAGTGCAGCGTGTTTTCGTTTTGTTGTTGTTGTTGTTGTTGTTGTTGTTAGCGGATTAGCGCTGTGCCACAGCGACCTCTACCCCAGCACACCTCTACCACATGGCCTCCCTCTAGCCGTTTAGGCGACAGGCTCTGCTCTGACTGAAATGTTGAGTAAATTCATTCCGTGTTTCACCTTATTTCACCACGTTTGTTTTTAAAGGTGGCAGAAGACACTCCAACGTTGCCGTCGTAACACGTTCACGTACAATCTCAAATGATAATCGTTCTCCCGGAGAGGCACTCTGCTGACTGACTGAAGTCACGTGGTTTTGTAAGATTTTAAGTTTGACTTGATTTGATTAAGGAACACACAAAAACACACACACACACACACACACACACAAACACTGATAAGCCGCATCGTTCCACCCTGAAGTCGTTGCACTACATTAGATTACAGTTACGTCATAACTACTCCCGTGACAACGTTATTATGACAGACACATTACGTGCTAGCATTCTGCATATACGTTCAGCACATTTGGTGTGTTTTGCAACACATCGCTAAAATATGAGCATGAACACTGTAACAATATCAATTGAATGAACTATTATTTTATGTTTAGCAGAGTTGTACAAAGGAGTACGGTGTGTGTGTGTGTGTGTGTGTGTGTGTGTGTCCGTGTGCGTGGGCTCATGTGTGTAGCAGCAGCTGTGGTCACAGCCGTTCTGGCACAATTACCTGACGAATTGACATGTCGCCACAGCAACGCGGTGTGTGTGCCCAGCACTTCTGTGTGTGTGTGTGTGTGTGTGTGTGTGTGTTCTCTCGGATAGCGATACCTGCCGTGCTCCTGCTAGGAGCCAGAGTGTGTGCTGTCGGGAGCCAGGTAGATCACCTTGGGCAGTAGTTGTTGTTGCGCTGACGCCGCAGTAAAGTTACTCTCCCTCCTTGGCATTACCCAGACTCCTCCTGTGACCCGGGTCCCTGCCGTCGCTCAGAACTCTGGGAGATTTCAGGAAATCCCTGACTCCTCCCGGTGACATCTGTGTTTGCTAGGATGCCGGAACGCGGTTGTGTCTATGTATGTGTGTGTGTGTGTGTGTGTGTGTGTGTGTGTGTGAGCGGCGTGCACGTACAGGGATTG
>JAPMUY010002975.1:52500-62500 GCA_026901105.3 Galaxias olidus | reverse complement strand
CATCACCACACTACAGAACATATCTGCACCCTCTCTCTCATCCTCCCACTCTCCCCCCTCTCTGCTTCTTTGGGACTACATACACCCCCGTCCTCTCTCCCTCCCTCCCTCCCTCCCTCCATTCTCTTGTGTTTACCCCTCCTTGTCTATTCTTAGAGGTCGGAGGCAACCCTCTCCGTTACCATCACGGAGAGAGAGGTTGACGTCTGTCTCTGCTGTGGTCCTCGGGGCGTGCGTGTGTGTGCGCGTGCACTCTGCTGCTGGGGGGGGGGGGCAGCACAATAGGAGCTTTCAAAGACAACTCATCCTGTGCACCTCACGTCCCTTGGTTGCGTGAAGTGGGTGGACGTGTGTGTGTGTGTGTGTGTGTGTGTGTGTGTGTGTGTGTGTGCGTGTGTCATTCTAAATCGGACTTGGCGGGGAGGCGTGTGTCTATTGCATGTCCGTGTCCACCGCTTGTTCACGTGCGTACTGGATGTGCGTGCCAGCCAGCTCTGTTGTCGTATTACGCTCTCTCTCTCTCTCTCTCTCTCTCTCTCTCTCTCTCTCTCTCTCTCTCTCTCTCTCTCTCTCTCTCTCTCTCTCTCTCTCTCTCTCTCTCTCTCTCTCTCTCTCTCTCTCTCTCTCTCTCTCTCTCTCTCTCTCTCTCTCTCTCTCTCTCTCTCTCTCTTTCTTTCTGTGGTTATTACCCTCCCATGCGTGCACAGCCGCTCTCCCAGCCATCCAGACTGATCCTCATCCTGACAGACTGACCCTAGCACCATTCCTACCAAGTCAGTGTAAAATCGTTTATCCCCTTTAGGTGATAACACATTATACACATATGCCTTTGGTTTCCAGCCCACGCACACACACACACACACACACACACACACACACACACACACACACGCACACACGCACACGCACACACACACACACACTCACACACACAGACACACAGTGAGAGGCCCACTCACACACACTGAGATAAAGAGGGAAGGAGAGAGCTATTCGTAGAGCAATCAGCACTGCAGCTATTATTAATGAGAAAGAATCAGGTCATTAATATTTAAACAGTGTCACTGGGGCCATCGACATGAGAGCTAGCACAAGGAGTGTGTGTGTGTGTGTGTGCGTGTGTGCGCGTGTGTGTGCGTGTGTCAATCTCCCCTTATAGAAAAGGGACAGTGGGACTACAGGGCAATTTTCTTGGGCAGCGTTGTGAGACCGTCTGGGTAACAATAGGACAGAGTGAAGGGGCTATATGTACCCGTCAGGTAAAATGTCTGCTCCACAGGTTTCTCCCCTACTCTCCTCCTGTCATCCAGTCTCATTTCCTCTCCTATCGTCTCTTTCCTGGGTGTATTGTTTCAGCTCTGTGGATTATAGACTGGAGGGAATGGGAAACAGGGGAGGGATCTCATTACATCACACTACAGGGAATGTGCCGGGGAGCTTCCGGGTGTGGTGTGTGTGCGCGTGCGTGTGCGTGTGTGTGTGTGTGTGTGTGCGTGCGTGTGTGCGTGTGTGCGTGCGTGTGTGTGTGTGTTTCCTATGGAATCAGATTACCACAGATTTTCACGTATGAATGCAGTAAGATTCACAATTAAATATATATTAGGGATTTATATATATAGTGCAGTCTGGAAGGATAAGGATGTTCTGGGACAGACAGCCAGGTACATCCTAAAACCATATAGGCAGGTGTTGTTAGACAATCAGACACTATGTGATTGGATAAATTGAAAGCTACATCTGATAGGCTGACGATAACATTATAAAAAAAATTCAAACTCTGGTATGAAAAATAGTAACTTCACAAATGCGAGCGTTGGGACAATTTTTCTTAAAAAAAAATAATAAAATAAAAAAATTAAAATATATACATATAAAAATAGTGTGTGCGTCTGAATAAATGTTTTGAACACGTCTGAATATTTCTAAAAAAATTATAATTATATTATAATTTTTTAATCTGCTTTCCCTTATTAAATCCTGATTCCCAAAATACGTTTGTGAACCATACTGTGTTAATTTGCGAGCGTTGGTAGTAATTTCATTTTTATTCTTTCTATGGATTTGCTTGTGTGCATGTGTGTGAGTGCAATTAAGAGAACTGAGTAATTATTTCAATTGATATGGAAACTGCAAATAATAATCCCCCCCACACCACCTCTCTCTCTCTCTCTCTCTCTCTCCCCCCCCCCCTCTCTCTCTCTCTCTCTCTCTCTCTCCCCCCCTCTCTCTTTCCTACGAGCTGCCTCTCTCTTTGCTGATGGGATTAGTAGGTATTAGCCGCCCTGTGGAGCTGGGAGAATGAGACGTGTCTTTGTGGCAGGCCTGGAGTGACAGGGCAGGGAGGATTGATCCCGTCCCAACACGTCTCTCTGATTGAGTTTAGCCCAGACCCCTGATAACAGCCAGAGCTCCCCCCTCCCCTAGTCACCTCAGGGGGCCAACAGCTGCCCCTCACCCCCCACCGAGTCCACTGCGGCCCAGGGCAGCACAGCATTCACGCGGGGCGGGAGTGTCTGCCACTTGGTTTTGCTGCAGGGACTTGGTTCTGTTCTGTCCGGTGTGTGGCGTTCCATGGTGGTCGTGTGAAACTCTCCGTGGATGAGACGGCTCCGCTCGCCCACACACACGTACACCCTGTTCTTTTGGAGCGCCACGGTGAGCAGCTCAGACCAAACCCAGTTTGAAAACTTTGTGCGGCGTCAGTTTAAAGGCCTCCCCCGTAGGGGACGATGGGTTGTCGCTGCATATTGGCCATCTGCCTGTTGCTACGGTGATGCGATTAAGCGGCCACGCTACCATCTCCTGCCTCCCTGCTTGAGTATAGTGTTTCCCCCCTGTGAGGAGGGAGCCACGTTGATCAGCCATGATTAGACGGCCGGCATACGGGCCCATCAAGGCTGCCTCTGGAGGCCCCCTCTCTGGGGAGGAGGAGGGGGGAGAGCGGTGCCGGCGGGTGGAGCTTCGCCATGGACCAGGAAGCCGGCAGGGTGGAGGTGGAGGAGCTGGGTCTCTGAGGGGGGAGAAGTCTGGACAGGGGGCAAAGACAGAGGCACAGACCTATACGTGTACGCCTCCACTTCAATGCACACGATAGGACCTGAACACGCGTGTCTGTGTGCCTTTTTGCGTTCGTGTTATGTTCGTCTTTGCGTGGGTTGGTGTGCGCGTCTGTGATTTCCTTCCCCCTTTCTCTAAGCCCCTTAAGCTCTATCTGACTAACTGTGGCGTGTATTAGCACGTTACCAGGCAATGCGTGTGTGCGCGTGTGTGTGTGTGTGTGTGTGTGTGTGTGTGTGTGTGTGTGTGTGTGTGTGTGCGTGTGTGTGTGCGTGTGTGTGTGCGTGTGTGTGTGTGTGTGCGCTGGCGTGCGTGTGTGTCTGGCGCGCTCCCCCGTACAGTACCCGGCCGAGGCGCTCCCTGAATTGTTTCCGCGATTGATAATTTGTTTGAGAGACTCTCTTCTCTCTCTCTCTGTTGTGAAACGCCGCCAAGCCAGCGACCGCGCGGTTAGCGCTTCATCACTCTCCCCCACAGCCGTTCCAGCGCCGCGGTCCAAACAACGGTCGGCGTGCGCTCCGAGGGAGCGCTAATCACCTCTCCGCCGAGCCGCGCGCCAGCTGTAAACACCGGAGCCCTCTCCGCTTCTTTTGGACTTCCCAGCTCCTGTGGGCCAATTCAGCGGAGGGGCCGACCGCTCTCCCGCACGTTGCCCTTTGATTCTTTGGGGGGTGGGCGGGTGGGCGGGGGGGGCTTTGACACAAACGGCTTTGATCTCCATTAGAGGGACTAATATGACCACAGGGGGATCTAATGGTAGGGTTTCATGTATGGATGCCGGTCATGGTTATCGTTTTTTATGAACTGAGATAAGACTGTAAATCATCTTGTCTGGCGCCTTACAGCTACGGGTCTTTCTTTGTGTGTGTGTGTGTGTGTGTGTGTGTGTGTGTGTGTGTGTGTGTGTGTGTGTGTGTGTTTGTGTGTGTGTGTGTGGGTGTGTTCCATCCCCCTCTCCTGAGAGTGCTGGCTGCAGAGTGGGGAACATTTGCATACATATTGTCTCGCACCTTTAGATGGCTTTCACTCTCTCCCTTTCTCTCTCTCTATCTCTCTCTCCCTTTCTCTCTCTCTCTCTGTCTCCTCGAATCTTTGTATCCTTTTCAAACTACCTCCGAAGGCGCACTTAAAGCGATAGTTCACCCATTTTCGATCTTTTGATATATTTTTCATCAGATACCTATGTTGTATTTTAAACAATCTATTGTCATTTAGCATTTCCCAATCAAACAGCAGAATGTCAAACGAGTTGAGAAAGTGACTCTTTACTGCGTCATCGGGGGTCCCTTCTCAGCCAAGGGGAGAGCCTTTGCTAGGTCTGAATTTGATTCGCGGAATGATCTATGGGCATTGTGGTGTACAATGAATAGACCATTTAAATGGCGGTGGTCGGAAAAATAACGTGAATTTCACTTACATTGATCCTATGACCCGAACTTGTTCAATATACTTTCTTAATTTAGCCTAAACAATAACAGATATTGTTTTAGAAAATCGGTGTAATATCCCTTTAATGAAATGAGGAAGTGAGTCAGAGGGAGGGGAGAGGATGGCTGAAGGAGTTGGAGGAGGAGGAGAAGAGAGAGGAAGGGTGAAGGGGTGTGGCTGGACCGACAGGGGGCTCTCCATTGAGACATTGATGGAACCCCTGTCATGTCGTCCGTTGCCGTGGTTACTTGTGTTTCCTTGTTGGAGGAGCACATGTTGGGTCCGTGTGTGTGGCTACGGGCTAACGTTTGGAAAGGATCACACGCTGTTGTTGCTTTGCAGCGTGCATCGACCCTCACTGATAAATAAAGGTGATACACTGACAGGAAACGTTGTGAGGAGGGGACGAATTAAGACACTGTAGGTTGAGCTGCAGCTGGATTGGTGGGAGTTGAGCCGAAGGGTGGCAGATGGAGTTTAGGGTGGGAGCTGGAGATTAGAGAGGCAGATGGAGTTTAGGGTGGGAGCTGGAGATTAGGGTGGCAGATGGAGTTTAGGGTGGGAGCTGGAGCTGGCGTTTAAGGTGGGCGTTGTTGCTGGAGCTTAGGGTTTGGGCTGAGGTTAGAGATGACAATTTACCCAAGCCCAAACCCTGAGCTGCAGCACAGAGGTGACTTGCAAGAGAGAGATGAGCAAGCGAGCTTCAGGAGAAGTCTCTCTCTACAACGCCTGGTTGTTCACTCTGAACTGGACCTCGTACCTCTCATACGCATGAGAAACTTCCATGGCATTTGTATTGTTTATTATTACGCGCAGATGCCTAGTTAAATGGCAAGTAGAAAAAGAGATATTAAGACAGACAGACAGACAGACAGACAGGTCAGCATCAGACAGACAGACAGACAGTTCAGCATCAGACAGTCAGGCAGACAGGCAGACCGGCCGGCATCAGACAGACAGACAGACAGTTCAGCATCAGACAGTCAGGCAGACAGACAGACAGTTCAGCATCAGACAGACAGACAGACAGTTCAGCATCAGACAGACAGACAGACAGTTCAGCATCAGGCAGACAGGCAGACCGGCCGGCATCAGACAGACAGTTATGTAACCGGGAGGAGCTAAAGGTCAGAGCAGCTCCACAGCGTCCTGCTAGCCATCCAGGGACACACTGAGCTCTCAGTGAGACGGCTGCTTTCCAACCCAGCCACTGAAGTAAAAGTTCATCCTGTTCCAGTGAAGACCCCCCCCCCCACACACACACACACACACACACACACATACACACCCCGTTTGTTTTCCAATTCACATCAGTTCATGCAAATTGGATTATGGTGTGTTTCCAATTTGAATCGATAATGGATTAAAGAAGCAGCATCTACGTTTAAATCAATCACAGACTACTTGGAACGAGAGGGAGAGAGAGAGAGAGAGAGAGAGAGAGAGAGAGAGAGAGAGAGAGAGAGAGAGAGAGAGAGAGAGAGAGAGAGAGAGAGAGAGAGAGAGAGAGAGAGAGAGAGAGAGAGAGAGAGAGAGAGAGAGAGAGAGAGAGAGAGAAAATATATATCTATTTAATCCCTGCCTTGTGTTTGAATCATTTACACGGCGGGTCTTGTGGGGATGGCCTTCATGTAAAATGAGGTTGCTGCTTAGCGAGCTACATCATTCAGGCAGTGAGATGAGCGGCTGATAGAGTTCTGTGTGTGTATCACACCCCCGCGGGCTCCCTGTCCCGCCGGCTCCTCCGAGCTCCCCTTCTTAATGACCTCCAGGCGTCGTTAGGCTGCCCGCCGCGTCGCTACACCTGCCCAGATGCTAGCGACGTCGCCGCTCTTTACGGGCCGCCGTCCGCGCCACCCATCACCTTGACAACCCATAAACCCGTCGCCTAGGAGACGAAGCGGCCCGTGCCTCGGGCTTGCGCGACGGATGGTGTGTCCGCGGGGGGGGGGGGGGGGGAGTCTCTCCGTGTGGTCTTTGTGGGCGCCGGCTCGGGATCGTGCGCGTGTGCACGTCCGGGCCCCTGCCGGTGCAGGTGTTGACAGGTGAGAAAAGTAGAAACTGACTCGTAGTTCGTGATTTATTCAGTGAAATAAATTAATTGGAGTAATGTTGGGTTCAACTTAGGTAAATTCAACAGGCGGATATCACATAGGTCTCTGGAGAGCAGCATATCTTATAACTGTGTAAGTATAGTGTTTTAGAATGTCAGCCAGGAAAAGAACCTAACCCTATGCAGCTTATATGAAAGGTTTCCAAGTTAATGAAAAGATACAACCACACTGATATTAATAGCAACACTAACGTTGTGGTAATTCCTTTGATAGGGTTGTTCAGCATCGGGGGCTAATATCCATAATCCATAACGGGGATCTGCCAATTGTGTGTGTGTGTGTGTGTGTGTGTGTGTGTGTGTGTGTGTGTGTGTGTGTGTGTATGGGTGTGCATGTGCGTGCGTGCGTGTGTGTGTGTGTGTGTGTGTGGCTCTTCCTACTGTATTACATAAATCACTATGTACGAAGCTCTGGAGTTACCTCGCTGTGTCTGACAGCAAGGTCTCCGGCACACACACCTACACTCACACACACACACACACACACACACACACACACACACACACCGTGCACCCTCCAGTCCACCCTCCAGGAACCTGAGCAGAGTTTCTATTGTAAGGTCAGAGCCACTTGATATACAGTGGCAGTAGCATCGGACGGGCCTCACCAGCGACAGCTCGATACCGGGTGGGGCTTTGCCCTGAACAGTCATCCCCATTCTACCCCTCTCTGTCTGTGACCCACACTCACATTCCTGGACATTTAGCAAAGGTTGAAGGACAAAGTACCCCTTTGTCTGCTGATAAGGGCACGCTCTACCTGAATGAGAACACGGGCAGAGTGGGGGGGGGGGGGGGGGGGGGGGGGGGTTGATGGAGGAGGCCCAGCTGGAACGCTCCAAGTTCCCCCTCTCCCCCCTTTCTCTCTCTCTCTCTCTCTCTCTCTCTCTCTCTCTCTCTCTCTCTCTCTCCATTTCTGAGCGTGATGTCCCTGGGTACACTTACTTCCTTCATTTCCTGGCGTGCTTGAGCTGCCGCGGAAACGGCGCTCTAATGGATGGACGTATAAAAACGAGAGAGCGTGGCTGTGACGGAGGAGAGAGAGAGAGAGAGAGAGAGAGAGAGAGAGAGAGAGAGAGAGAGAGAGAGAGAGAGAGAGAGAGAGAGAGAGAGAGAGAGAGAGAGAGAGAGAGAGAGAGAGAGAGAGAGAGAGAGAGAGAGAGAGAGAGAGAGAGAGAGAGAGAGAGAGAGAGAGAGAGAGAGAGAGAGAGAGAGAGAGAGAGAGAGAGAGAGAGAAAGGGAGAGAGAGAGAGAGCGCGAGAGAGACAGAGAGTCAAGCTTTTCACCTGGCGGATGCCTTTCTCCTGCTGTGAAAACACACTCAGCACACAGTGTTACCTGTCTAATATTCAGTGTTTCCTGAAGAATATCTAAATATCTCCGGGAAACAATAGTCTGTAGCACAACAAGAGGAAAGAGATGCCAACGTTAGGCTGTGGCTGATGGCTACAACAGTGCCTCTTTCTCAGCTAAATATGTCAGATAAGATACTCTTATCAATGTGCACACACACGCGTATGTGTTTGTGGGTGTGTGTGTGCACGCACATACATGTATCTACGCCATGTTCTGCAAAACAGCTAAATAAAATAAAACGACGCGTTGGTGCTCTGTCCCTGCTCAGTTTTTTTTGCCCCTCCCGTTCCGTCACTGTCGGAGAAGGGCGTCCGGCTTTCCCAGCGTGTTCCGTCAGTCACCTGGGCCGACAGGGAGATCACATTCCTACTTCTAGGATGCCTCCACTAACCAACGCCGCAGCCAATATTAGCCGCCGTTTCACCCGGGAGCCGCGTTGCCGTGGCAACGTTGCGCGAGCGGGAGAGCGGGAAAGGAAGGATGCCCCTTGCTGATTGGGAGACTAGGTGGCAGATCTCGCTCCCTCGCTCTCTCTGTCTCTCGCCCTCGGTTTCTCTCTCCTCGTCTCTCCCTCCCTTCCTCTCTCTCTCTTTCGCGCTCTTTCCATCTCTCTGTCGTTTCGTTTTCTCTTTCCTTCCCCGTCGCGCGGCACGCCAGACCCCACCTGTTCCAAGTCAGACCGTACGGAAGCAGTGGGGCTCCAGCCGTTCTGCCGGAAGTCTCCAAAACACCTCTGCAGCTCCCCCGGCCCTCCTGTCCTGCTGAGTCCCCCACAATGTCCCCACAGAGAACAGTCCCCCCACGCTGTCCTCACAGAGAACAGAGTCCCCCCACAATGTCCCCACAGAGAACAGTCCCCCCACGCTGTCCTCACAGAGAACAGAGTCCCCCCACAATGTCCACACAGAGAACAGAGTCCCCCCACAATGTCCCCACAGAGAACAGTCCCCCCACGCTCTCACAGAGAACACTGTCCCCACACAGTCCCCCCACGCTGTCCTCACAGAGAACAGTCTGTCCACACGCTGTCCTCACAGAGAACAGTCTCCCCACACTGTCCACACAGAGAACAGTCTCCACACACTGTCCACACAGAGAACAGTCTCCACACACTGTCCACACAGAAAACAGTGTCTGTCCACACTGTCCCCACACTCAGTAGTGCAACAGGCCAGTCAGCTCCTTGGTGTCCCTGTATGTAATGTGCACTATAGGAGCCATCCACATGCCTACCTATACAGTAGTACTCACTGTTTTTCAGACACACAAGCACGTACACACACACACAGAGGCACACACACACATGCGCATGCTCAACCTGCTTTGCATGCTCTCCGTGGCTTCCCGAAAAAGCCTTGATTTGAGTCAGTCTGACTGACAAGCTGTGCTCCGAACGCCCCTGGCCTTCCCCAGCCTCGTCCTCCTCCTCCTCCTCCCCCTTCCCCTCCGACCATCCCCCCCCCCCCCACCCCCCCCCCCACGTTCCGGTCCCACCCGGCTCCGGGGGGCCCGTGCTGCTTAGCAACGCCCGCCACCTCTCCGCTGGGTCCCGCTGACAGAGCCACTCGTTTCGCAGAGGCGGGTCAAAAAACAAGGATCGATTCGTCGCCATCGACGCCACGAGGACAGGGGGGGGGGGGGGCGGGGGTGTCGGCACGGCGCGGTCGGACTCGCCCCTGCTCAACAAGCCGTCGCCACAAAGGAAGTCAACGAGGCGTCAAGGAGTTAGGGGTGGGTGTGGGGGTTGGGAGTGGGGGGTTTGAGCCCCGCTTTTCTCGTCGTCGGAGGCCCGGGCTCTTTTGTTTTTCCCCGATCCGGCGTGTCAGCCAGGAGACTGCTCCGTGTGAATCCATGTGTTGAGCCACCGCCATCTGCTCCCTCCGCTCCGCGGGGAGCAGAAATGTTTGGCTGATTAGCGGGGTCTGTGAAGGAGAACCACGCCGTTTCCAACGGTTACGGGGACACACTTGTTCAGCTAGATCAACTGGTGGCGGAGCCCGGCGGAGAGGCGCGCCACACAGGGAAGCCAGCGAGCCAGCGAGACCG
>JAPMUY010002975.1:0-45000 GCA_026901105.3 Galaxias olidus | reverse complement strand
CCCTGTGCCCCTGGGACACACACACACACACACACACACACACACACACACACACACACACACACACACACACACACACACACACACACAGACCGTGAGGCCACTCTGGCCCTGCCCCTATCCGCATGCAGCTCGAGCCACAATTCGGACTGTCCATCACCTCGCCGTGGCAACGGAGCAGAACCCGGACAGACTATAAATTGGCTGTGCGACCCTGAGCGCACACACACACACACACACACACACAGCGCACTCCACCCACAGACACACATAGGCATGCACGCACTTAAACACGAAAGCTTAACACACACTTATGTCAGTGGCTCCCCCCTTAATCTCCAACCTTTGCTACACTTGAAGACATGCCTCTAGCACACGCGCGCTCTCCTCCCGGCATGCACAGGGAGCTCGCTAGGTGGGTGCAGCGCGCACCCTTTACGCGCCTGCACGTGTACAGAGGAAGGCCATATGTCTCCCCTAGCAGCGCACACCGAGAGACTCTGCTCAGCCGTGCAACGTGCATGTGTGAAAACGCATGGGGGGGGGGGGGGGGGGGGGGGGGGGGGGGAGAGACGGAGAGAGAGAGAGCTAAAGTGAGAGAGGGGAGGAAGAGGAGAGCGAGGGATAGAGTTAAAGTGAGGGACGGGGGAGAAGGAAGAGAGAGAGAGAGGGATAGAGTTAAAGTGAGGGACGGGGGGGTGGAGAAAGGAGAGAGAGAGAGGGATAGAGTTAAAGTGAGGGACGGGGGGGGGGGGAGAAGGGAGAGAAAGTTGTGGTGAGAGAGGGGAGGAGAGAAGAGAGAGGAGATGAGGCGTGTGATAAGGAAAGATTGTGAAAGGTGTAAGGAAAGCATGTTTCCCAGTGTCTGTGACTGTGTGGGGGCGGCAGCATGTATGGAGCCATTGCGTAAGAAAAATAATATAATTGGTCATTATTTTGCGTACGTATTTTTCCCCGCTGTGTTTCTGGTCTATAATCAAAGTCAATAGATATTTTTGCTCTTCTATTATTTTATTTTTTTTCTATATATTTTCAGTCGCTTTACTGAACTCGTGATACTGGGGAAGCAAACACTTTTGTATGAGAAAAGGTTCACATAGGTGTTAATTTGCTAGGTGAAGGTATATGTTGTCTGCAGATGGTACGCCTAGATCCAAACTCAGCACTTTGCACCTTCTCCCTGTGGCTTGGTGCCACTGCAATAGTGACACCTACTGGTCACAGCTTGAACAGCAACATTTTAAATAGAGTAAATATTGTCTACCTGGTGTCTGTGAGTGACAAAAACACAACCCAGAGACCATTCAGAAATGTCTTTTTACGAATGGTCTACGTAAATCGATAGCAGGGCCGCTGGATTCGACTCATCCAAACTCTGGATGTCATTTTGGTCTAATGTGTTCTGTTGTGCGTTCCCTGTCTAGTCTATGAGTCTGATTGAGCTGGGCAACCCGTCTCAGAGTCTGGAGAACGTGTGTCGCTGGGCCTTCCTCCAGCAGAAGGCCGACACGGGGGACGCAGAGTACCACGACCACGCCATCTTCCTCACGCGCCAGGAGTTTGGGCCCACCGGCATGCAAGGTAACCCGCACACCCACACACACACCTACACACACACACACACACACACACACACACACACACACACACACACACACACACACACAAACACCTACACACACACACACACACACACACACACACACACACACACACACACACACACACACATACACACACAAACACCCACACACACACACATGCACCCATCAAGTCAAACCCGAGCTTGCTCACTCACTCTCCTGCACCTGTATGCTCCCTCATACGTGTGTTCCCTGAAAATGCTGGAGGAGTGTCCCTCAGAGGGGCAGGGAAAGCAGGTAGCAGCCCCGCTCTGTGTCCCCGTTGTGGGCCGGTGCACGGTGCCGACGGGGCAGGTCGCTGTTCCGAACCTCTGGTTCCCAGGGAGAGGGAGGGAGAGAAGGAGGGAGGGAGGGAGGGAGGGAGGGAGAGAGGGCTCTGAAGCTCAGGGCTCTTACTGCAGCCTTTCAGCTGCCCTTGGGTTCAGCCTTGAGCCGGAGAACCCGAAAGGAAAATCAATACGCCACCAGCCGGCCTCGGAGCCGCGCTATAAGCGTTCGCCGGCCGAATCCTCCCCCGGATTCCGGCCTCTCTCCCTCTCCCAGCTCACTGCATAACGCTCCGTCCCCCCCGGCCCGGTCATTCTATGGGGGGAGACAGGCGAGGCAAACGTAAAAACCCCGCGTCCGCCGCTCACCGGCCGCCCGTGTGTGCCGTTGTCCAGGTTACGCCCCCGTGACGGGGATGTGCCACCCGGTGAGGAGCTGCACGCTGAACCACGAGGACGGCTTCTCCTCGGCCTTCGTGGTGGCTCACGAGACGGGCCACGTGTAAGTAGGGTGTACCCCCCCCCCCCGCCCTCCTCCCCCTCCTCCCGGTCCTCATCCCGTCCTCCTCCGGTCCCACCTAGTCCTACACACACTCCCTCCCTCTCTCTGTCTGTCTTATTTTCCTCTCTCTCTCTCTCTCTCTCTCTCTCTCTCTCTCTCTCTCTCTCTCTCTCTCTCTCTCTCTCTCTCTCTCTCTCTCTCTCTCTCTCTCTCTCTCTCTCTCTCTCTCTCTCTCTCTCTCTCTCTCTCTCTCTCTCTCTGTCTCTCTCTCTCTCTCTCTCTCTGTCTCTCCCTGTCTGTCTGTCTGTCTGTCTGTCTGTCTGTCTGTCTGTCTGTCTGTCTGTCTGTCTGTCTGTCCCTCTTGCTCTCTCTCTGTTTCTGTTTCCACCCTCACCTTCTCTCTCTCCCCCCTCATTCTCCCCTCCCCTCTCCTCCCCCCCTCTCCCTCTCCCTATGCTCCCTCTCCAGTCTGGGCATGGAGCACGATGGCCAGGGGAATCGCTGTGGAGACGAGGTGCACATGGGCAGCATCATGGCCCCTCTGGTGCAGGCCGCCTTCCACCGCTTCCACTGGTCCCGCTGCAGCATGCAGGAGCTCAACCGCTACCTACAGTGAGTTCACACACACACTCACACACACATTCACACTCTCACACACACACACACACACACACACACACACACACACACACACACACACTCACACATACAGAAACAGAGGCACACTAACACACACACACACACACACATACAAACACACCCACACACACTTAAAACAATATGTAATACGTGTAATCAAAGTGAAACCTTGGCGACAATTTGGACTCCTTCGCCAGCTCGTACGACTGTCTCCGTGACGACCCCTTTGAGCACAACTGGCCCGAGCTGCCTCCGCTGCCCGGCCAGTACTACACCATGGACGAGCAGTGCCGCTTCGACTTCGGCGCGGGCTACATGATGTGCACCGCGGTAAGAGCCCCCCGCCCCCCACCCACCTCCCCGAACCCCCACCCACCTCCCTCTGCTGTTCACTAACGCACCCCTTTTTGCTAAGCGCTGACCACACGACACTTGACTAACAGCTACTAACCCTCCTGGTGTGGAGGGCATGCCGCCGGGGCCAGGGTCTGCCGTACAAAGCCCCTCCCCGGCCCCCGCCATGCCCTGCCATGCCCTGCCCTACTCTAGACCTAATGGACTGAGAGGGAGTGTCTCACACACACAGACAGACAGACAGCTATTCCCATCCCATCTGACGTCCTCTGCTTTCTCCTCCCGCCAACTCTCCGGGGACCCTTGCCCTCCCGGTTAATGAAGCAGGTAATTGATTTTGATAGCTTCTTCTTCTGTGTTCATGTAAACGTAAGACTAACCGAGGGACCGTTAGCCGCCAGGGAACCGTGAGGCTAGTGTTGCCCAGGCCCCCGTTTCTTTGTTTTGACCAGGCGCCCCACTGTAGCGTACGGTCACCGTCACTTTACCCCAGCATCATGAGTGCACCAATAGAAAGAAAAAAAGAAAGAAAAAAGAAAAAAAAAATGTGTTCCCGTTTTTTTCCTTTGTAAAAAGCAGTTCTCTGTGACTGTGTGGGTGCCATGCCGCCCGCGTCTGCTGTGGTGCTGTCGGCTTGAATGATTGACAGGCTTGTTGTCGGGGGATGGGGGGGGGGGGGGGCTTTGCACGCGTTGCTAGATCACCCTTTATTCTCTTGTCAAACCCATTCCCCCTCAGCTGCAAAAGGTGGGCCAGGCTGGATCGCAGGTAAGGGAACCCCAGCTCCCGTGAAGACGTGTGGCCGCTGTGTGTCTCCTCTGCTTTCTGTTCCCCCTCTGAACCGGCGTCAGTGTCAGTCCTCTGGACTCTCCAGCTCATTGAGTCACTCCTTTCTTTTTCCTTTTCTTTTTTTCTTCTTTTTTTTTTTGACCTTCTCCGTCCTGCCCGTCGTCGTCACGCTGTCGACTTGTGTTCTGCAGGATTCCAGACACCCTCCCCCCTTCCGGTCTTGATTTAGCTGAATTGGAATGCTTAGACAGAGCGGGAGGGGGAAAAAGGTCTGGATTAAGCTCCGGAGCCCTGAGCTCTGAAGCTCACCCGCATCATGACAGACCAGTAGAAAATGAGCTCAGTCCCGACACTCACACACTCACTGACTCACACACACTCACACACTCACTCACACACTCACACACTCACACACACTCACACACTCAGCCCGCCACTGTAAATCTGCTGGGATTTAGTATTTAGCGTAACAGGAGGGGTTCTTATGGCACGAAGCAGACAATGGGAACGCTGGAAAAGATGGAAGGACGTCTCCTCCAAGCAGGAACGTCTCGGACTCTTCTCCCAGCTTTTTTTCCGGAGCTGAAGGGCGGGTGATGAGATCCTGCAGGGTCGCGCGCCGGCCTACCAGGCTGACGTCATCAGTGCTTAACGCTGTCTGACCTCTGACCTTGGAGTGACCTTGCCCACCCAGAGGTCGTCTGGGGTTATTCTGGGGTAGGGAGGTCGGCCATTGGGATGTGGGCATGAGGTGAAAAGTGAAAGGTCACTGTCCATTCAGGGTTTGACACCGGGCTGTCGGGTCTTAAAGGGATCAAACGGCCGGTAGAACCCCCCTATTGAGGATCTAGGAGTCCCCTCTGATCCCACATTTGCGTTTCACTTGTCACTTGACCTTTGAACCTTTGCCCTCTAGCCTTCAAAGTCCCTCCTGTGAACCCGGGGTCTTTCCAGCAAAGTCTCTCTCGCTCTCTCTCTCTCTCTCTCTCTCTCTCTCTCTCTAACTCTCTCTCTCTCTCTCTCTCTCTCTCTCTCTCTCTCTCTCTCTCTCTCTCTCTCTCTCTCTCTCTCTCTCTCTCTCTGCGTCTTCATCCTTTGGTTTGGTTTGCATGTCCTGGCATCCCGTGTGTTCTCCTCTGGAGCGTGCCCTGCTGTGGTGGACGGACACAGGAGCAGTGCGGACTGAACTGCTTCTGCCGCTGTCCGTGTTGTGGTGGTTGTTGTCGTCGCCATTGTTGTTGTTGTTGTTATTGTTGTTGATAACGATGTAGTGGTCGTGCTTATTTGCTCATTCACATACGAACTCCACACTCTGTCTCAGATGGTAACTGACTTAATCTGACCGCTATAGAGTGAACACATTGCCCAGTGTGTGTGTGTGTGTGTGTGTGTGTGTGTGTGTGTGTGTGAAGCAGGACCTACAGCAATCAGAGTGTGTGTGTGTGTGTGTGTGTGTGAGTGAACAGACTTGTCTCTCTGTCCCCCCTGCAGTACCGAACCTTTGACCCCTGCAAGCAGCTCTGGTGCAGTCACCCCGACAACCCCTTCTTCTGCAAGACCAAGAAAGGACCACCCATCGACGGGACCACCTGTGGGAATGGGAATGTAGGAAGACCCCCTCGATAAACAAACACGTGTTTTGATCATTAAGATATAGGCACAATATTCACAGAACTACATAGCGTATTTTTTTAAGCGACATTTTGAGTCAGGATGCAAGTAGAAAGGCGCCGCTCCGTGCACGCAGTGTGATCCCATAGATATTATGATTATCTTGACCCACAATAAGGTGATTCCCATTGTGGGAAAATGGATCTCCTTCAGAGCCTGTCACACACCCAAAAAAAATAAATAAGGGAACCTGTACTTTTTGTTCTGACGCTCCGTTACCCCCCCCCCCGGTCTGTCCCTCTGTCTCTCTGGCAGCTCTGCTACAAAGGCCACTGCGTGTGGCTGAACCCGGACGAGGTCAAGACCAACGGGAAGTGGGGCAACTGGAGCCCGTTCGGCGCGTGCTCCCGCTCCTGTGGGGGCGGCGTGCAATTCCGCACGCGGGACTGCAACAACCCCAGGTGCGCGCGTGTGTGTGTGTGTGTGTGTGTGTGAGTGTATTAGGTTTTCGCGGTGAAAACAGAGCCCCCCCGTGAAATGTGTTCACACGACTTTTTGGCCGACGTTCAGCTCTGCGCTCAGGGCTTCTGCCGGCCACGGTCGGCGGCACGGAGAGGACGATGTGCTATATGATCGTGACGATGATGACAAACAGCAGGATCATGATTCTCTCCCCCCCCCCCCCCCCCCGACCCTAACCCCATGCAGCCCGGTGAACGGGGGCCGCACCTGCGCGGGCGCCGCCAACCAGTTCCAGGTGTGCAACGGCCAGGAGTGCGAGGACATCTACAGCGACCCCCGGGAGGAGCAGTGCCGCCTCTCCAAACCCAGCTTCTACCGCAACACGCTGCACTGGCAGCCCTACGAGCACCCTGAGAGTAAGCAGAGAGGAAGGGGGGGGGGGGGGGGGGGTGGAGGGATGGAGGGAAGATAAGGTGAGGGCGAAGAGAGGGATGGGGAAAGGGGGAGGCAGTGGGATAGAAGGAAAAGAGTGAAAAAGAGGATGGAGGGATGGAGGGAAATGGGAGGGTGGAGGGAGGAACGGAGCGGAGGAAGGTAACTGTCTTAGAATATTTAGGACAACAATAACCTGCTGATAGCATATTTAAAATTCACAAATTCACAATGTTGTTTTCCTGTTGTCCATAAGTGCATGGATGTAACTCGGTTGACAGTCTAAGTAGAGAGAGAGTGCGTGTGTGTGTGTGTGTGTGTGTGTGTGTGTGTGTGTGGTCCATGTTGTGCCCTGATGTCTGCCACGTGGCTGCCCGCTGTGGGAACCCTGTGAATCCACAGGGGCATTACGACAGCCCCCTGTAAAAACAGCCTCGCCTCTGAAAGCCCTTTTAAAGAACTCCCCTCTTTGAACTCGCTCCCTCTCCATCCATCCATCCATCGGGCCCCCGCTGATGTCATCTGAACCTGACAACCCCCTCATCTTTCCTCCCCGTCAGTCTTCCATCCCCCCTCCCCCCTCCCACATCCATCCCTCCCTCCATCCACCCAGCCAGCAGCTGTGTAGCAGGGGCGCAATGGGACAACCCCCCCCCCCCCCCCCCCCAACCAGTCACTTACATCATGGTGAAGCGTTTGTGTTGTGTGTGTGTGTGTGTGTGTGTGTGTGTGTGTGTGTGTGTGTGTGTGTGTGTGTGCGTGGATATGCCCTGCCTCTAAGCGGAGTTTCCCTGCTATGTATTCAATTATCATCCGACTGAAGGACACAGCGGGGGGAAACTGCTGACTACGTCTCCCACCATCCCGGTCGCGCTGCTCACACTGCCAGCTGAGACGGCGCCGCGCTCCGTGGTCCCTCTTCATCGTTTTCTAAGTGGCATGTGGAGGGGCGAGGCCTTTTCCCAGGGTCACAAGTTACTCGAGACGGTGTGTGTGTGTGGGTGTGGGTGTGTGTAAGAGGTGCACGGAGGGAGAGAGAGGAGTGAGGATGGAGGGAGAGAGAGGTGAGGATAGAGGGAGAGAGAAGTCTGGCAGGGGAATGTCGTTCCGTGACCTGTCGTCACCGGAGGTGGAGACGGCGTGGACAGAAAAGGCGGACGTCTCGGCTCAGAGTCCAATGGCAGACCTTTGATTTCTAGACTGTGTTTGTTAAACATCTTCCATTTCAAGGCAATATATCTGGGGTTACGTGGGGCTTGGGTGAGGTCAAGGTTAGGGTTACCTATTATTAGAGGCGTCGTGCTCACCCATGACCTAGCTCCGCTATGATATGGTTGAACGCCGTATCTGCTCCCCTAGATCTCGTGCTCAACAACACGTCTCACGTGCTACGAGCTTTTCTGACAAGACGACGTCTGAAGTCGTTGGGCGACGGCACTGGGAACATACTGTAGCAATCCCTAGATGTATCTGGAGTAATGGCGTCGTGTGTGTGTTTGTGTGTGCGTGTGTGTGTGTGTGTGTGTGTGTGTGTGTGTGTGTGTGTCTCTGCATTTGGCCCTGCAGCAAACCAACGCTGCCGCCTCCACTGCCAGTCCAAGGAGACCAGAGAAGTGGCCTTCATGCAGACCATGGTCACGAACGGCACACGCTGCTCCTACAAGGACCCCCACAGTGTGTGTGTGTGGGGCAGCTGTGAGGTGAGTGGGCTCTGCCTCCGTCGAGGTGCGTCTTCACAGTTTTTTATCGTGTATTGTTCTGAAAACTGTGTGTGTTTGTTTTGGCTGTGTGTGTGTGTGTGTGTGTGTGTGTGTGTGTGTGTGTGTGTGTGTGGGTGTGTCTGTGTGTGTGTGTGTCTGTGTGTTTCTGTGTCTACAGAAAGTGGGCTGCGACGGTAAAGTGGGCTCCTCTAAGGAGGAGGATAAGTGCGGGGTATGTGGAGGGGACAGCTCCAGCTGCAAGACCGTCAAGGACACCATCAACCGCATAGCCAAGAAGCAAGGTACGCCACCCGCTCACACACACACTCTCACACACACACACACACGCACACAGTGAGTAGATCCCTATTCCACTGAAATACTGCAGATGAAGGGCCCTCTTACAACAGAGGCAGGCCGCCGAGTAGCAAGGAAAGCGAACGCTCCGGGATGGCTGTGAGGACGCGACAGCCAAGCACGTGCAGGGAGAGGAACGGGAGGGAGCGGGTCTCCGGAGCCTCCGCTCCAGAACTGTTTACGTTTCCACTCTGCTTTTACCTATATCCTAGCTAGACAATGCCCTCTGTTGGTCATAGGCGAAAAAAACAACTACCCAAAAGAATGCTTGTCAAAACGTTTCCATTTGTGAGGAGAGACAAGCGTTCCAAAGGCTGACGTCAGTCATGGAGCCATAGGCTTGTGTTTAGAAGAGGTGGCGGATATTTCGAACAAGCGTGACTCTCGTGTAAATAATTATTGGAATCTCGTGTTCGTTCTAGGTCAGAATTCTCTATAAATACTGTATTTCTAAGGGAATAAATAATAACTATGGTTCTGAGTCATTCCCAGGGCTGAGATGAGTAAAACATATACCTTACTTTTGGTTGGTGGAATTTATGGCAAACTGTGCTGGTCATTTTCAGGTTTCCTCAAAGTACTCGAAATCCCCAGAGGTGCAAGACATCTTCTGATCCAGGAACTGAAAGCAACCTCTCACATTTTGGGTAAGAAACATGTGTGTGTGTGTGTGTGTGTGTGTGTGTGTGTGTGTGTGTGTGTGTGTGTGTGTGTGTGTGTGTGTGTGTGTGTGTGTGTGTGTGTGTGTGTGTATGTATGTGTTGATAGATATAATGAGGTTGTGGGCGTCCGTCGGTGTTAAAAAGTGTGTGTATAATATATGTCTATGTCTGTCCGCTCAACCTCTCCACTACAAGCGGTGAAGAACCAGGCTTCTGGAATGCTGTTCCTGAACTCCGAGGAGGATTATCCGGAGACCCGTGCGGTGATCGAGAAAGGAGTGGAGTGGGAGTATGAAAATGACCACAACAAGGAAACGCTTCAGACCACTGGCCCTCTGAAACATGGAGTCCTCATTATGGTATGCATACACACTCACACACACACACACACACACACACACACACACACACACACACACACACACACACACATAAACGCACATATTTTCCATGATTGTCCTTAATAGTGTGTGGTCCATTTCTATTTCTGGTCAACTCTAAGGTGGGCGTAGTTCGGCTAAGCAGGGTCCTGTCTCTTTGCGTCCCTGCAGGTCCAACTACACGGGGACGAGGATGTGAACCTGTCCTATAAGTACATGATGAACATGGACGGCCAGTCGGCCATAGAGAACAACATGCTGGTGGAGGACAGCGCCTACGAGTGGGCTCCCAAGAGGTGGTCCTACTGCTCCAAGCCCTGCGGGGGAGGTATTTGAATGTAACTCCAAACCGGCACTGGAAGTCATTTGTTTGACAGTCTGTGTGATTACAACGGGTACGAGGCTTTTGGATCAAATGTTTGTGCATGTGTGTGCATGTGTGTGTGTGTGTGTGTGTGTGTGTGTGTGTGTGTGTGTGTGTGTGTGTGTGTGTGTGTGTGTGTGTGTGTGTGTGTGTGTGTGTGTGTGTGTGTGTGTGTGTCGGTTTCCCCATCCAGGTAAGCAGTACATGCGCTATGGCTGCAGGAGGAGGGTGGACAGCAAGATGGTCCATAAGAGCTTCTGCAACAAGTCCAACAGCAAACCTCGGGGAGAAACCAGAGACTGCAACTACAAGGCCTGCCCCCCTCCTATGTACGTCCTCCTCTCCTACTTTACCACTTCATTATCTTCTGTCGTGTCGGGTTCATCTTTTATGCTTGTTATTTTTGCTTCATAATTATAGATTTCTGTCAAAACAAGAAATCGCAAACAAGTAACAAATAAAAAAAAAGATATGCCGCGATACAGCTTTTTTGACGGAAGGTAATTGACGTCAGACTGTTCAAAGTGTAACCTCCCCGTTGTTGGTGTGTCATGTTCCTGTGTGTGCCGGTGCGCCCCCAGGTGGGTGACAGGCGAGTGGCAGAACTGCAGCAAGGCGTGCGGCAAGACAGGCCAGCAGATCCGCTCCGTCAGCTGCGTCCAGCCCATGGACAACAACTCCACGCGTTCCATCCACAGCAAATACTGCAACGACAACCGGCCCGAGGGCCGCCGCGCCTGCAATAGAGACCCCTGCCCGGCCCAGTGGAGAGTGGGGCCCTGGACCAAGGTAGGGGACACCGGGATGGGTCACCAGATTTGGTCAGCCCGTCTTTAGATGATGCACTGTGAAAACGCTTAATGAAAACGGTTTGATTCTGGTGTGTCACCTCTCAGTTTGCTAACCTTTGTGTGTGTGTTTGTGTGTGTGTGTGTCTCTGTGTGTGTGTGTGTATGTGTCTCGGTGTGTGTGTGTGTGTGTGTGTGTGTGTGTGTGTGTGTGTGTGTGTGTGTGTGTGTGTGTGTGCGTGCGGACCGCAGTGCTCTGTGTCGTGTGGGAATGGTACGCAGCAGAGGCAGGCTCTGTGCCACACCAGGGAGAACACCATCGGCCTGTGTCTGGACAGCAAGCCGGACACCATACGAGTGTGTCGCCTCACCCCCTGCGCCAGTGAGCACTGTTAACCTATTCGAATGGCTCACAGATTTATATATATATATATATATATATATATATATATATATATATATATATATATATATATATATATATATATATGGATATATTCATGAAATTATGCAACTGATTACAGTGCTTTGCAACCATTGTGCCCCGACAACTAAACTGTGCATTGTGAGGGGTATACTGGAGGCAGAGGTTCTCTCTGTTCTCACAATCGCTCTCCCCCCCGTGTGTTTCCCTGTGTCTCCACAGAGGGCTCGTCGGACCTGAACAAGAACGGCAACATCCTGATCCAGTGGCTGTCCCGGCCCGACCCCAACTTCCCCATCCAGAAGATCTCCTCACGTAAAACCTCCCTCTATAGCTCCCAGGCCGGGCTCCACGGCAGCATGTCTGTCCTGTGCTGGGCTCTGCCCCTCTCTGTCCTCCTGTCCCTGCAGGGCCGGCCCCGGCTGGCCCCCTGACCCCCCTGCCGCCCCCGTGCCTGTGCCCACGGCCGCGCGTGAGCGGCAGCTTTTGCTTCTCTTCTGGGGGTGGGGGAAGGGGGATGTTGTCTCTCTCTCGGTGTCTGAGACGGCTCTGACTGAGGGGGAGGTCTCTGGCTCCTGTGTGTGCTGGTTGGTTCTCTCTCTCGCTCTGTCTCTCTCTCTCTCTCTCTCTCTCTTATCTCTCTCCTTTGTGGAGCATTGTGTTGTAACCGCTGGCCAGTTGAAAACTCAAAAAGAATTTAACATAAAAAAAAAAAAAAAACTTTGTGACACGAAAAGAACGGGGAGCCAAAAGGCGAGCGGGTTTTGGACTGGCGCCTTTTTGGAGGCGGCGAGGGCAGCCAGTCAGGCGTGGGCGCCACCTCTGGGATCGGCAGCCATGTTTTGCGCGAGCTAGCTGCGTGTTGTCATGGGTTACCGCTCTTGAGATGCGGCTGCGATTTTTCTTTTTCAGCGCGCCGTCATCGCAGGGAGCAACAGGTGTGAAAATAACAAAGAGAACAGTAAAAAAAAAAAAAACAACGATAGAAGAGAAAAAAAAATGTACAAAAAAAAATATGAAAGCTTTATCGTGAATGTGATCTTGTCACAATGAGGACATCTTTGCTAAAGTGCTCATCTGACATCCTGGTTCCATTCTGGAATGAGAGGAGGGGGTTCCGTCTCATTCTGGGTTCTATTTGCAGTGACAGGAAGTCAGCAAAGGGACAGGAAGTGGCATAGCCAAACCTTTTGTTTAGGGAGAGATATATGGTACTGTGAAGGCGACGAGTGTTTTGCAGTGAAGGGATCGACGGCTAATAAAACAGGGTAGTCTGACCATGTGAGGTTGCTTCCCATTTCACCTCATCCTCAGCCATCATCTCTTTGACTGTTATAACAAAGTTCAATAAATGCAGCTTATTTGTGCTTGCAAACTTTAAAACAAATACATCTATAAATATATTTGTATTTAAATATATATATATATATAAATATACATATAAATCAAAATCTATATGAGTAACAATAATATTAATAACATTGTTTTACCATGAATAAGCTGTAGCTTATTTGCCTAAAACCTTTTGAACTGCTATTGATCGCTTAGATCCTTGACTGTTATGTGTATTTTTTTATTGATTTGACATTATTACAGAAGTACATATTTATTAGGTGCAGAGTAAAGCGTTTCGGGGGAAGGGAGTAGACCTATATTATGCAGGACTTAGTCAGTTTGTTGCCTCTCCATTTCTCAGATGGATAAGTGATTTACTGTTGCTCCATGTTTTCAGCTTTTGTCATGCACGTTTGCATCCCTCACCTTTTGCGCGTGCGTATGCATGTTTAGCGGAGCGTACCTGCATGCGAGCGAGTTTGTGAATGCGTGAGCGAGCGAGCAAGTGAATGTATGTGTAGGGTAGGTGTAAGTGACTGAGTGAGAACTGATTGAACTGATTGAGTAATCTTAAGTGAGTATATATTGTGTGTGTGGGTGTGTGTGTGTGTGTGTGTGTGTGTGTGTGTGTGTGTGTGTGTGTGTGTGTGTGTGTGTGTGTGTGTGTGTGTGTGTGTGTGTGTGTGTGTGTGCGTGTGTGTGTGTGTGCGTGTGGTGTGTGCGTGTGTGCGAGTGTGTGTTGGGATGCGTGGCTCTGTGTGATTGTTTCTTCATTCGGGCTTTTAGTAGACAGTTCAGATACAGAAATACCTCATAAACCTTCATTTGAGAGCATCCAACCTTTCTTTTACTTTGTCGTGAACAGTAGACACATGAACAATGCCTTATCTTGGATTGAATGTAATGGCATTTATCTGTGAAAGAGATGGCTTTACTCATTCAACGTTTTATTAATCAATCCGAATAGAGGCAGCTTCAAACCAACTGACAAACTCACATGCCAACCATCCAACCAACCAACGTGGCATTTGGACTGACGTCTGACTACCGGGAACGGTTTACAAAAGGGCCTAGGGTATCGACACACATGGCATCTAGAGAAGAAAAAAAAAACACTTCAGACTTTGTCATTGTATTGTGATCACATATTTCTGTTGTGACTATGTAGCGAGCTATCCGAGGTTTCCTGCTGGAGTTGGACAGTACAAGACCAAGCCAGACCTAGCAGTGCGATACTGTATATAAACATTGGTGTTGACTGTATTTAATAATGTTCATGACTGTTATCTTCTTACTTAAGGATAAAAAAAAACTATAATATTCTATACTATGGGTAACTGTTTTGTGGCTTCACTGGCCTGCTGTGTGGGGCTGGATATTGTTGAGCTAACGTTGGGGAAACATTCAGATGGACTACGTGCACTGCGTCTATATGCACTTTGATTTATCAGGGAAAATTTATTAATGTTTTGTAAATGTTTCATATGACACTTAACGTGCCATTCCAGTTTTTACATCACCATGGGAATCCTGTTTTTTTTTTGGTTCAAACAACAAACATTATTTATGTAACTTATTCATTTTATCTCTCAATTGATAAACTGATTGACTGGTTGATTTCCAAGTAATGAAGTGTTTTACCAAAGTGACTGTGAACTTGTACCTTTCGATACAGTTAATTTATTTTTCTTATGAAAAGAATATATCTATATATCGAGGGGGGCGTACATCTCATTGGTTAAGTTACTGTCATTATCAACTGCAAAAGTTATATGAATAAAATATGTTTTAAAAAGTGCGCTATTGCTCTCATTTTGAGATTTACTAGTTTGGTTTTGTGTCGGTGAGAATCTGTGTGGTTTACTGTTGTTCACTCAAACCCGTATTAAATGAACTATGCCATGATGTTAATTGATAAAAGTCACCCTGGGCCTTTCACAAAAACAACTTGTGACTGCATATCAAAATGGATTCCTAAAGACAAATCCAACGATTCTGTTTAGAATTTTTTACCTTTTGAAAGCAAATTCCAGCCGTCTATTGTCAACACAAGAGGGGCTGCTCTTCTTCCTGTCCACTGCCTATGGACTAATGTATTGACTGCCGTAGACTGATTGCTTGGGGATTATTTCTTCTTCCTTCCTTTCTGCATCTTCTGCTAATGGTCTGCCTTACTACCTTGGTCACTTAACGCCATACACACACACACACACACACACACACACACACACACACACACACACACACACACACACACACACACACACACACACACACTCAAATGCACGCACAGAAACACATTCACATGCTGAAACACATTCTATATTTTGCAACCGGGTGATAATGCAAACAAAAAACACATATTTTCTCCGTCCCATTGTATTGCTTGAATACACATGTGCACGCAAACACACACATACACACACACACACACATACACACACACAGCCGCGCCCAGTCTTAGCACTCTGTTTTCTCCCCTGCAGGCCAGCGTTGTCATGGAGACCGGTCGGTGTTCTGTCGAATGGAGGTGCTGAAGCACTACTGCTCTCTGCCGGGCTACCAGCGCATGTGTTGCAAGTCCTGCAGCAACGACACCGTCACTGAGCCTCACCCCAACACCGGCTCCACCCGCGTACGCCCCGGCCACGGCAAAGTTACAGCTCCTCCTCCACTCAGCTCCATCTCCCCAGCCTTCAGCACCGCCCAGCCTTTGGTTACTGCCGGTCCCGCCACTCTCAGCCCGTCCACCCTCCCACCCACAACCTGGGCCGCAAGCATTCCCAGGACTACACCCAGTGACCCCACGTACGCTCCACCCACCACCACGCCCACGGTCTCTCTCTCTACCCCCAGGGCCACCCCCACAGCCATTGCTAGCATGATGCCCGCTTCCACCCTGGCCAGCACTACTGGAGAGCCAGCCCCCACCCATCCCGTGATATTATCCCCCACCCCCCTTTTCATCATCCCCACTAAGCCCATGACACCGTCCACTGTAACCCCCAGCAGACTGAGGACCACCACTCATCCTGCACCAGTGACTGCCCCCAAAATAAAAGGTAACAGCACTCACTTGCTTGTCACGCTTTACCTCAAGAACACCACCCACTCACAGACACAGATCAAACCAAAGAAGATAGGCCCTACAAAAACGAGTGTCAAAAAGGACATTCCACCAAAGAAAGGTCCAAAAAAGGATGTTCCACCCAAGAAGAATATCCCACCAGAATCAGTTCCAAAGAAGAATACCCACCATAAAATCAGCACTGCTCCCAAACCCAAGCCCAAAAAGGATATTCTCCCAAAAAGTACTCTGCAAAAAAAGAATACTCTGCCAAAAACCAATCCTCAGACGAAAAATTCCCTTCAAAAAAATCCCAAAAAGAATAATCCCCCTAAAACAAATCCGATAAAGAAACCAGAATTGAAGATTAAACCAAAGAAAACTCCTTTACCAAAGACTACTTCCAAAAAAGATGCTCCGCCAAAGACTCCCAAAATGAACACTAAGCCAAAGACAAGCCCCCAAAACAACCAAAACACCCAGCCAGATGTAAATCCACCAAAGAAGAAGACGAGTCCAAAAGGGAAAACTACAACCCGTCCCCCAGAGCACACTGCATTCCCCAGCCCACGCATTACACCAGAACACTTTCGGACCCCGCGAGAATATCCCTCTTTCACCGTGTCTCCCGAAGCCGGTTCATACTCGACATCCCCCAGCATTCCCTACCCTGACCCGGGTGTTACTGCGTTCATTACCGACACGGTATCAACATATGAAACTCCCCGTCCACACCACCCCAACGGCCCTGGAACCACAGCCCTGGTCCCATTCCGCCTAGACCACGTCATGATGCCTCCTCAGACCATTTACTTTGATGACGCCACGGCCTACGAGGAGGTCACGGCGTCAGGCGGCGGCGGGGTCACGGGGACCAGCGGCGCCAGCGGCCATGACGTGACGCCGGCGAGCGGAGCCGTGCCCTGCGGTGACGGCGCGGTGGCCAGCGGTGCCGTGGCTCTGGCGGACGTACCTACGGTTGGCTGGGACGAGAGGGACGTGACCACCGCCACCTGGCTGGACCTGCCGGAGTACATACCTGTCAGCGCCGCTGTGTCCGCGGTGACCTCCGACGTCACGTCGGCCTCTCCGCGGGCAACCGTTGCCGTGACGACCCCCCGGGGGGCCTCCGCTGCCGCGACGACGACGCCCCCTGGTGGAGCAGAGGTGATCAGCGAGGACAACTCCATCGACATACCCTACAACAGGATCCCCGGCGTGGACGGAGAGATCTCCCAGAGCAACCTGATCCCGAGACGTCGGGTGTTCCTCCGGGAGAGAACCAGGAACAAACGCATCCAGGAGCTCCTGGAGGAGAAGCGACACTTTCTCCACAGAATGAAAAGAGGTGAGGCCGCGTTTCTCTTATAGAGGTGACAGGTCTCCCAACAGACTGGGGCTGTGGAGCCCCTTTAATGTGCCACGGAGCTCTCTGCTACGTCCTTTTTCCTTCCCAAACGCAATACAGACGCGCCCCCTGCTGTTTCACACACGGCAGCATCAGCAGCATGGCACACCGAACAGGACTGGAGAACGAGGAAACCAAAGCCAGATGTCTTACACAGCTTCTTTGAATAAGAGAGCGTCCCTCTAGAACACAAGCTCTGCGAAACAATTGCGGAAGTCAAGCAAATTGGCTTGTCTGTCAAGCTTAGTGATATCAGATGTGACTTCGACCATCTTTTTTTGATCAGCACTTTACAAAGCTATGTTTAATACCTCCAAACCTCCCAGCATGTTTTATGTATTTGAAGACCTGAGGTACATACAGTAATAATTTGAATCCAGTGAATTTTACCCACTAGGAGAGGTTCAGAAAATTAAATTCCGTTGAGTTAATATACTTTTTTTGATGTTCAATATGGTTTTGTAGTGTATTAGCACTTATGAACCAAGATTAGCCTGTCCATCTTAATCATGACTGATTATTTTTATTAAATGGAATCATGTCTTTCTGGTGCTCAGGACTGCATTTGACTTGCTCAAGTAAGACATTCACACACCACTCAAAACACGAAAAAGGCACATTTAATATTCCCATTTGTACAGTGTGTCCTTATGACTTAAGAAACACGTCCATAAGAGGTTTGGAGGCATAAAAAACATGTAATGTCAGAAAAGGACCCAAAATATGGCAATGACGAGAAATGAAAACAATAATAAAGAATAAAGCCTTGTCCTGCTATCAGGTACATTTCCTAGGTAGTCCCCCTATCATGGACACTCAGGGTAATGTGTATCTTAGTCCATAGCACCTAAATGTGCATCCAGGTCCAATGGTCTAGTAAAATTGCTTCTTTCCAATGCTTATTGGCTTTGCCAAACTTAAGGTAGTATCTGGATTCTAGTTTCATTTATTTAAAAGGTTCTATTTCTATATGATGACATTTAACTATATCTCTGGATTAACTATCTTTAACATGTCCTCAGTCTGCAACGTTTTTATATTAAATAAATAAATGTGGGTGATGTTAATTTTCTTCAAAGTGCTGATTTATCATTCATCTATGTGTCGTCTTCTGAAAAATGCCAGTACATCCATAAGATGTATTGAGTTCAAATAAAGACTTTCGTGCATTTAAATCATGCTGCATCATAATAAAAGTGTTTACTGCCATTTCTTATTGATGGTACCTATCTCTCTCTCTCCCTTGCTAAAACAGACAAGGGGCTCACTCTATACGATATATGTACATATGAATCAGAACTGGATGTTTAATATTTATTAAAGTTCACGTGGCTGTGGTGTTTTGCAAGGTGACTGACTGTGTGCTGTGTTCTATGTTTTACGTTATAATTCAAAGACGTGTTTACCTTCTTTCATTCTCACCCTGGGTGGAGGACGGGGCTGACATCGCTGACATGAATGACCTCAATTGAGAAACCCCACATACCATTAGAGGGAGACATAGTTTGTTGTTTTGATTCCAGAGGATATTCTGGGAGATGCACTCTGTAACCTTGTGTCTCACAGCTTTCTCTCGCCCTCTCTCTCTCTCTCTCTCTCTCTCTCGCTCACTCTCTTTCTGTCTCTGTTTGTCGTCCTTTCCCTCTGTCTGTATTTAGTTAACCCGCACACCCTTATGCATTTTAAAGGGGATATTGTCACACAATTGGTTTTTTTTTCTTTGCCCTGCAGCTTACAAGAGATACATGTGTCACTCAATCTGAAAAGTAACAACAACCTATTACAAGCACACACACATACACTCGCACACGCACAAACAAAAGCACAGATCTGCAAGCATTACTCTTTGCACCTCTGTGTGCTTTGCTGCATGCAAACCTGTCCCATATGTCATCCTTTAGTTTGATGTAGGCAACTCAGAGGACTCCTACATTTAGATTCTGTTCTATGTCACAGCTGGAAGAGCTTAGTCTCTTAGCAACATCAGTTTAGACTATATGTTTTAGTTAGTGTTAAGTAAAGCAGTTCTACCTACCTTTAACCATTATCATTCACTTAGGCTTAAGAGATCCATTCTCTTTGTGTTAAGTTATAAATGGCCACTTTGTCAATAAGGGAAATGAATTGATTTTTGTATGTC
The DNA here is from genome assembly GCA_026901105.3 of Galaxias olidus. Lineage (NCBI taxonomy): Eukaryota > Metazoa > Chordata > Actinopteri > Galaxiiformes > Galaxiidae > Galaxias > Galaxias olidus. The sequence continues at coordinate 25,677 of JAPMUY010002975.1, read as the reverse complement.
TCAACTATGGATTCCAATATGCTCTAATCCACTCAAACAACAAACAATCTCTTAATTCTCAGTTCTCTATCGTCTAACTTCAGGAGTATGGTTACATCGACACGTGACAGTCAAACAATATGGCAGGTTGTTTGACCACTCATTAGGCCCCTAAGCCTTGGGGCAAAGTGGTTTAACTGTCTCTAATCCCCATTTAAAAATCGAGACCAAAATGGCGTGTCTTCTACGGTAAGCACTGTTGACTTCCATATGATCCCGTTCACATGTACACACATGACAACTTAAATGGCTTGGTCAGTTAAAGGATGCCAAAGCCCAAATGTCAATTGTCATACACACACACACACACACACACACACACACATACATTTACTTTGATCCTCGTGTTAAGCTCATTTTTTTTAAACCAACTCAGACATTTTCTATTCAGTCCACCGTCTACGTAGAGAGAAACGAGTGTGCTACTCCAACTAATGATATCATGGATTTAATCACAAGATTGATTTCCCCTGACAAGACTGGGTGAAGAAAACCTCTGGCCAGAATTCCTATCTAGCTTTAACTTCTATTGTGTTGCATTTGTATATCTGCACAACAAAGAAGCACGAGAACAGTGGATAGAGCAGACCGTTACATTTGAAATGAATGGCTAATTCTCAAGTAATCCTATCGGAAATAAACACAATGGAAATATCTGTGTTTGTTGTATTAACAGCAACATCTTGAGTAAGACGCCAGTGGCTATTGTTAGGAATGACTTTGCATGTGTACATGGAAAGGCTTCTAAAGCAGAAGCTGAACAGGAAGCAAGTTTATAAATTATAAATGATCATGAATGGTTTATGAATTTGGACTTGAATCTTCCAACAATAATTGTACAACATTAGGTTGATATTTTTTGCTTCATGGAAACCTAAATGAAATGAAAACACTGGAGGGCCAGAAGAGATGGCCAGCCTTAGAAGGTTTTCCTACAATAATCACAGCCTATTGAAAAAAACTTAAGCTAAATTAATCTTTTATCATTTTGACTATGCTCTGTTATTATGAATAATTGTACACCATTTCCTGGTAAATGCAGCTTGTTTAGATCCGGTTTTGTTTACGTACTTTTATCTAATCAGTGGGCTCGTTGTTGTTGTTTTGGAGCCGGATCCCACTGGATCATTGCTTTCCAGGAAATTATACACCATCAGTATTATCAACAAATGCATGATGTTCCACGAATTCCAACCAGGGTGATTACACTCAGAGGTTATATTCTGGTTTGAAAAATCTGCTCTGGTTGCTGACTGAGGCCTGCGAATGTTAGTCACGGACATGGACGATCAAGTAAACTGTTGTTGACTAAATTTCTCTGGGTAATCAGGTGAGGATATGAAATTAAGATTGATTTCTAGATAGAGGTTATTAGGGTGCACATATGGCTGAAAACAACATAATCTAGTTTTCATTAAAAAGTATGTGCATGCAATATTATTAATACATCATCTCTCGACATGCGCCAACATATTTCAGTTTGTCTAGTGTTCACACAAGCACATTTAATAACGTTCGAAATTATATATTTGCCGAATGTGTGTTTGTTTTTTGTTGCATGATTTACAGAAATATACGGCAATCTTTCTTTCCCCATGAAACGACCCGATTAGAGGTCCATAAAAGATGAGTGATCTTTTTATAGGCCGGCTGGGAACAGGAGTCATCTGTCCTTGTTATAAGACGCATGACTCTGTCACAGGGTCTCACTGCCCAATTATTCCCCAGCGCTGCCACTCTCTAACACATACACATCCAGGGGGGGGGGGGGGGGGGGCCAGTAAATTGTTGTTCTGTGAGGTTAAAAAAAGAGACCATAACCTACACAAACAAGCTGACGCACTTCAACAAACATGGCTAATATGTGCTTTAAGGGAAGGTCTATTGGTTAACATGTTTGTTTTTGTCATGTCCCCAGAATACGTTTTCAAGGTTTACAAGGGATACTAGACTAAGAACTAAAATGATTTGCTCTTTATTTCATTGACCAATGTCAAATCTCTTTTGTCTTCCATATAATTTTTTAAAAATAAATCTCTCTTGATTTACTGTCTGTCCCCGAAATAATTCACCCTGTTAGTAGTTTTCTCCTTTTAGAAAATAGCTTGCACTTCTCATGAAAATATTTTCAGGAAATCGCATAATTTTTTAGACAAAGACACTTGCGATGATGACTTCAAAGGCTGTTTGTGAGGATGTCGATGTTCAGTTCGTCCTGTGGTAAAGCGTATTTTAAGACAAGGATGTCATGTCATGGCGGGCAGGTTCCATGGAAGAGTAGAATATCACTTAACACCAACATTCTGCAGACCCTCACTGCACAGATTTGTATTTCAGTCTGACTGTCCGTCTAGTTTAAATTTACTTATTTTATAACTGAACACCTCCTCCTCAATTTCTATTTCTCGTTCTGTCGTTCTCACGCCCTCTGCCACTCCTCCCTTTACCTCTCCCCCTCCATCAACGCAGCCAGCCAATGACTGCGCTCGGGGAGGAAATGGACGTAGTTTCTATTTTTAGAGTCAGGGAAGGAGGGCGGATGGAGCAATGAAAGAGAGGGAGGGATGTGAGGAGGGAATAAGTCTGCATTCTGCCTCTTCCTCTGGACACACACAGCCCGAGGAGCTACGAGGGAGAAGAAGCATCTCTATGAGCCGAAAACGCACGCGGCCACACATCACTGCTTCAACCATACACAAAGCTGCAAGACGAACCCCGGGTCAGGGCAAAACAAAGGGATAAAGATAGGTCGGGACAGACCAACTCATCGCAGGTGAGTCCAGCAGCCAGCCGTGCACAGCAGCCCTACTCCACCTTTTTTCATTTTGAGATCCGTAGCAAAACATTCAACGTACGATGAATGGTCACATAGCTCACATAGTTGAAGTGGAGTGTTGCTACAGAGTAGAGCTGTAATGTTGGCGCGGTATTCATAGTCTGTTTGGCAAAGGTGCGGTTCTATATTTAGCACTAAGCGCACCTTGGTAGAATCTGGGAGAGGCTGGCGTTTTGCTTTGGCTGGGGCTATTTTTGGCATTGAGGTCGGGACTGAAATACACTGCGGGCTGATAATCAGGGTTGTGACAATATGGGTTACACAAGAATAAATAGACTGGTGCTAACTCAACGGGTCTATTTCTGTTTCAGTGATGCTAATTTCTCTGGGTTTGTTTGTATTTCCTTAAAATATGCACCCTTGAAAAAAAGCATTTGGGTAAAACAATACACCAGAAGTAGGCAGTATGGACTAATGAAATGAGCTGTTGCCAAAAGGAGTGAGACATAAAGGGCATATCTTTTCCCAAACCTTACTGACTGATCCAGAGTATGGCTTGGGCTCTCTCTAAACAGCGTGCACAGATGCCCAACACTCAGCATCTCCCTTCAGTCCCCTTACACCGTGACGCAGCCTATATACACAAAGTAGGAACACAAGTCCAGCGTGGATCCTAAACCTCCGGCCGCCGTCTCCTCTCTAACCTGGCTGCCTGTGTCTCTCTCCCAGCCATGCGTCCCAGGTCCAGGCAGCTGGTGAAGAAGGTCCTGCAGCTCCCCACCATCCGGGAGGGCTACGAGGACATGGTGAGGGACATGAACCAGACCAACAGCCTCCTCTCGGCCCAGCAGCAGCCCCACGGGGCCCCGCGGAGCCTCTCCTCCGAGGACTACCTGCTCTCCATCGGCCACCTGGCCTGCCCCACCTTCCCCGTCTCCGAGGTCATCAGCCCGCGCCAGCCGGACTCGCCGCACCACGGGACGCGCTCGCCGCGTTTCCCTGCCGTGACCTCCGACCTCGGCGAGGAAGCCGAGGGGAGGGGCCCGGGCACTGCGCCTCGGCTCCGCTGCGATGTCATCAGTAAGCGCCGAGGGGAGAGGAGGGGTGTGGACAGTGACGTGGTGCTGGGTGGCCACGGTCTCTTTGACCCTTTAGAATATCTCTACGGACACCAGAACAACCCCACGCCGGGCGACCGCCAGTCCAGTAAAGTGAGACTGGGATCGGCCGACGGCCTGGTCACGAGGGGTCACCGGGAGGGACTGGAGGGGTGCTCCCGCCCTCGCGCGCACAGCGTCCCCCGCCTCTCCCCGCCCGCCCTCCCACGCCAACGCAAAAGCAGCTGCCCCGACGTCGGCGCTCCGAGAAGCCGTGACGCCAGCCCCGCAGCGTCCCCCCTCCGCACGCCTCCTCCCGACAGGCGAGTCAGGCCGTCTCAGAAGGAGACGTCCCCGGTCAAAGCGTCCCTGCTCTCCCAGTGGATCTCTGACTGCAGGTCAGCGTGGAGGGGGGCGCGCGTTCACGCCTGCATGCTGCCCGCCATCGCTGAGCTATAGACTGAGCAACCGCAGCACTCAACGCAGCAACAGGAGACACTTCAGTCAGCGAACGCCTTGTGAATTGATGTCACGTAGCTAGAGCAAGGACAAGCAGGACTTGGTCACTGCCGACATGGAACCGCTGACTGCTGGAAGGGCGGTCGTGTGGCGTAGTGCTTTCACTGCTGCACAGCGCGTCAGTGAGGAAATGTTATGTGTGACTATTACCCCGTCGTACTGTTGCCTTTATTCTCAATGTACCGTGTGCATTACATGTTACTGTGTTCTGTGTATGCAAGTGAACACACAAAAAATGGACCAACTTGCTAAATATTTATTACCTTATGTGTTTTGTGACTACAAATGAATAAACCATGATTTTTATACCCTGACCATGTTTTGCTGGATTATCTCACATTGCAAAACGGATTCATGACAATTTGGCTTGATTATCTCACATTGCATAACGGATTCATGACAATTTGGCAGAAGTGAACACTTCGGAAGCCAGTCCTTATTTTCCGACTCTGCTAGGTTCTGTTGTTTCTATGGTAACTGTTGAGGGATTCCTGGAACGTAAACAAGCATCCTAATTTTGCAGTACGGTGAGGCATGACAAGGCAAGGACACAGGACAGGACATAGTACAACCACACTGACCAGAACATGAACAAAACACCAGACACTGTCAAGTCTGAATGTAAAAAGCTGTTGTGAGGGAATTAAATCCGATGAAGCTATTGCTATGGCGACCGGACCATTACTAAATACAGCAGGCTGGGCAGATTATCCTGTTGAGATTCAGATCTAAAATCCCCAAACAGGGAAGGTTAAGTTATAGATTCTATTGTGATGTTTGTTTGGCAGCAGATATGACGGCATATTCACTGGCCTGTCTAGAGCAGTAGAGGGCAGGCTTGTGACACACGAATGAATCACCAATAGCACTATCTGTCATAATTTCACTTCACGCTGCAGACTACTGCGGAAATCACTACCAGTAATATAAACCCCTGACATATAGCCATATAGTGCAATAACAGTTTTTTTCTACATAGCACACTCCCTTCAGAATCAATTAAACTAGTTACGTAATAGGGTTTTGTCTACGTTCAATAAGTTGGCTGTTGGTTTTTGTAGGAAAACAATATTAATCATTATCATGTGATCAGTGGTGTTGGTATTTCTTTGATTTACGCAGACAAAATCCATTACACAAAGGAGAGTCAACGAGTCCTCAAATAATATATCAACAAGCAAGTCTCAGCAGCCATCACAGCCAGAAATTTACCGTGCTTTTCCCCGACTAAACAAATGTTCTGTGTAAATTATATGATCCCTAGAGCAACTTCAGACACCTTAGACACACTTTCATTGCCAGCAACAGTTTTCTCGATCGTGAAAAAAAGGCTGCAGACACAAAAAAAATCTGTCTTCTGTCAACATGTGTGTAAAATCGTAACCATCTGTGCTAACCAAAAGTAAACTCGCAGCAGACAAAATGTAAACTGCTGAGCAACACACTGTAACACCAAATTACAATGTATGGGAGTGATGAATGTACTACGGCTGTTGTTTGGTGTACTCTTTCTATGGCAGAGGTTCCTGCAGTTGGGGTCAGTGACACTGGTGTCTGTACAAGCGAGGAGTGACTGCCCTCACCTGAACGAACAACAGATAAGATGAAAGGATTGACGTAGGTTACTGTGTAAGGCTGGCCTGTGGGGCCTGTGTGTAAGTGGGTGATTTCCTCCATTATGCCCCACAATGTTTTTTTGTTTTCTATTTTACAGTTAATAATAACTGTTGTTGTCAACCAAGAGCCCACCCGTTTAGAGATTGCCAATGGTTGACGTCGATTGTTCCTGTTGCCCTTTTCTCTCTGTGGTTACTGTGCCGAGGTTCGTGTGTGTGGTAGTGGGGTTGATGATGATGATATCCTGTTTAATTTAATGGAAAGGAAGTAAAGGTAAAAAATGTCATAACTGTCTCAGTTAGTAATAGTAACTGAGACAGTAATATAGTAATAAGGGTTCAGTTAGTAATGAATAAAATGATGACGGTTGTGCTCAGGAACATACCTAAGCCATGCCTACAAATGAGCCCTTTTCTGACCGTTTCTGACAGGCAGACGTTTAACAAGAGACGTGGCTCTTTTGTTCAGAACGCACGAGCAGGAACATTCTGTACTCTGCCGACTAGCTGGATTCGCCTATAAAGAAAGCACATGAAATATTCACTTTTGTAATGTATTCACTCGACAGCTGCAGCTAGCCCAGCGCGAGCGGTGGCACCAAACCTCAGAAGCCTCCGCCTGTCGCCATAAGGGCCCACAGAGATCCGTAGGCCAGACGTGACTCAGACCCTCCGTGAACTCTGCTAGCACTACTGTAAAGGCTGAGGTGTTGAAAAAGCCTTTGTGTGGGCTATAATGAGACTTCATGCCTACTGGGTAAAAGCATCCCACGAAAGTCAAACGGTAGAACGCATTCTATCATGGATTAATTTGTGTTCTGTCATTGTTGTTTTTGATTGAGGCTCCAGTGTTTGTTCTCGTCGTTCTTTGGTGCATGGGTTGAACAATAATGGCTCACTCTGAGAGCAGCTTTGATTTGTCGCGGAATCAGTAATGTTCCTTTGTTTCAGTCCAGACGCTAAAGGGTGGTTGGCCAATACAGGAAAGAATTGTGAAGGGATCGCTCCCTGCATGAGCGCAATGTGAGTAAAATGATGACTGTCTCCTGCCATGGGGAACAGGAAGTGAAATCCGAAAGGCCTCCTTTTTCGGCCAAAACCAAAGGATTTCTGACAAAATGAGAATGCTGCCATGTGATGCAGTGCACAAGAGTTTTGCAAGAGACAAATGCTTGTGTTGTCACTTCTGGCGCAAACGGAGAAAGAAAATCAAATGAAGCTAAGAAGAAAAGGGAAAGAAAGAAACATGCAACTATAAAGACCAGAAGTGCAATCTCAAAACCCTTACTACGACGAAAGACAATGTTGTGATAAATGGCACAACTTTATAGGAAACCTCATGTCTATAACAGAGCTGACAATACGTGAGAATTGCAAATCTCCAAACACTTTGGTTGCTACCATGGAAAGACAAGCACAAGAACATTGCGCAAGCTGCAAGAAGTGTTAACCACACAATGTAGAAGGGGCGCGCAGTACTGCTAATCGCTTTCTGTCTATGTACAATTGCCACACACACACACACACATATATGGCGCAGATGGACAAGGAAATGTTTCAGTACAATTACCTGCTCTATCAGGAGTAAGTACAAATATTCATTGTAGTAGCAGGGTTATATCGAATGATAGAAAACATTGTTTCAAAATGTTTCTACTATTAATTAATACTTTCACTGTTAATACCCTGCCTCCATCTAATGCAGCTAAACACACACAAAAACATGAACCAAAAGTATGGCCTGATGAAAAGAGGGGCATTTGAGAGGTCCGTGAAGAGTATTAGGGGAATTAGAAAGTCTTATTATAGAGTTTGTGGTCTAGGGGTGATATAGAGAGGGGTAATTTTCGGGTTAGTTTCCGTAGAGAGGGAAATTTCCGGTGATCACAGGAAGGACGAGGTAGAAAACCATTTGTCATATAAGTGTATATAAGAGGCTCTGCGCCTTCAAAGTTGCAGTCGCTCCTCTCACCTTTTTAGCTCTGTGTCACCCTGTGAGAGACACTTTACTTTGGCATCCTTACCATCGTTACTGCAGACCAACACCAACATGACCACCAGGATCCTTCTGCTCCTCGCCGTCACTGTTTGTGTCGTCTTCGCCCAGCGTGAGTAGACTGTTTGGGAAATTTGCTTCGATGGGTCTATTTTGGTCCTGTCATTGCACATGTTAAAGGGGTTAGGGTTAACTGAAAAATCATTAGGATCCAATATTATCACAGCTGATGAATAAATTATTTAAATGAACTAAATTCAATTAACTAAGTTAACTAAAACTCCTGACTGGATAGAAAACAATGTGCCAAGCAGAATTTTTTTTTCTCCAAAATCTTATAGACCATGTAGGCCCCGTCAAATCATATTGTTCTCACGTTTTTCTTCTCCAGGTCCAGTGAATCAGCGCTGTACATGCCGCCGGGTCAGAAATAGTTTCAGGTTCCGTGGATCCACTGTTCAGGATGTCCTAATCCAGCCTCCAAGTCCCTTCTGTGACAATCTGGAGGTCATGTAAGTGGACAACACCAGGATAATTAGAGAGTAAAACTTGATTAGACACATATTTTTTGTCTGTTTTTCTCGCATTCTACCTGTGTTCACTTTGCACATCAAAATCTTCCCCAGAATCACGTTAATTAGTCAACACATATTGAGACTACATTAGGCGTTTACCACGAAACACTACAGTAACACGTCTGTTCACACTTGCATAACAACATGTAAAACACATTGCTACTCACTGCTCCTCAAGGTCATTGCTGTTTATAAATATCAAGTATTATTAGTGGAACTCACTTTGCTATCATCCTACAGTGTCAGTTTAAACAATGGCCTCCAGTACTGCTTGGACCCCAAAGCTTCAAAAGTGCAACAGCTCATAGCTAGTTTTGTGTAAGTATATGATATTGCATACTATAGTTTATGAGTGTATGATTGTTAGGGATACAACATTAGTTATCTGTTTTTATCCAAGCTTTTTCCTAAAACGGATGGTTAAATAAATTCTAAAACAATAACCTGTATTAATTGTAGTAAAGTGAAATCCCCTGCAACTACCCTGCCCAGACCAACTGAGCCCACCTTCATTGAAAGCAGCACAAACTGATGGCAACTGACCACTTACCACTATTGGACCACTGTAATATCCTATGTGTTTAAAAAAATGTGCAATAAATGTTTTCTTTGGGTAACACACAAACGTTTCAAGAAAATGGGAAAGCACTTTTCAATACAACCTTGAGGTGAAAATGACGCACTGCAATCAGCTCTAGACAGAAAGTTACTTTGTCTATTACCAAACTTGCAGGCAAGTGACCAGAGTTGCATACCGTTGTGTGGTTGCCGCGTCAGAGCATGGCGGAGCAATCATTATTATTATGTAAGTCTTACATAAACTGGGCTGGTAATGTTAAAGGTTCACCACATGCTTATAAATATCGGAGGAAACCCAATCTGCAGACGCGCCTAGTTATTTATATGTTATACCCCACTTCCAAACGAAAGAAGGCATGCATTACCAGGGCAAATTAATTAATTCATAAACCTACATTGGGAACAGAAAAGTCATACGCTAAATTAAATTAAATGATAAAGAAATTGTAAAAATTCAGTTAGAATATGTTTGAATAATAGATGACACATTATATTCAATGAATAATTTATATGAACATTTATATGAGCTAGACTATAGGTATTAGCCTACATGTAAGTAATTTACAAGTCGTTAAAGTGACATGCAACTGCACCTATCACTGATTATGATAAACAATTAAAAATGTTATTCATTTTTATAAATGTCTGTTTATTATAATGTTTGAAGGAGTGAAAATGCCTTTATTATTTCATCCCTCCCTGAAAAAACGTCAAATATCCTTATTTTGCCCGTAGGAACTTTTAAACTTCACTTTTAGAATTTTTGATCAGACGATCACTTCCGCTTATTCCACCAGAGGCACTTTCGCATTATCTTCGTTCCCACTCTACAGCTGCTTTCATGTGCGTTTTCATGTCCAAAAGTCATGCCGGGAGTCAACTGCGATTGTTCACCCATCATCAGACAGCCGAAATCGGCTTACATACAGTAGGCACACAGCTCCTGCGCTAACGTCGCTATAGTACATATAAGGTAAGAAAATATAATTTGTTTGTTTACGCATGAAGACAAAACAACCTAAAATATAATGTCTTATGTTGAAAATGTACGTTTTTTTTATTATGCTTTTAAATGTGTGTACCCAATTCATTGTTAGACTACATTGAATGACTAGAGTAATTTGTAGAATTTAAATTGAATGTTGGGTTTTGTTTAATAGTCAACAATGGCATATTCCGAAGGATTAAATGCATTTTATTTGTAATCAACTAATTAACCTAATCTGTATGTGTAGTAATCATACTTGTCTGATTATGAAAGTCCTTAAATAAGTTTTTTTTTCTGCCAAGTCACTCCACCTGGCAAATATTTATGTGGCATTGTAAAGGTTTCGTTGTCTCATGGCCATGAAAATAGTCCATTTAATTATTTCCTATACAAACACCTATGTCAAAAGGAAAGTTAATAAGAGGACCTACACTGTAGATATAATGCTAAGGTGTCTCTCTGCTGAGCAGTCTGGTCTCTGTGTATGCCACTGCATGACATGTATAGGGGTGTTTGTTTCATAAACATTACTGCAGTTGAAGCAAGTTCATTGCAACCAACAGGAATTCTACTGTGTATTTTATCCAATTATAATGATTAAAGGCTTAATCTGTTGTTGGCCCACAATATTGCTGTGATCAGACCATCGTTGTGCTGCCAAACCATCAGTAGGCACACCAAAAACGACAGGCTATAAATGGGACTTCTTCAGCAAATGTCTCTAATCGAAATGTCTCTTGACGTCAAATGTCCAAAGGTGTCCGACGTCAAACGTCCACACGGTTAGTAACCAGACTCTGGTTCTATTTACAGGAGGTGGACGCAGATCCACAACAGTGTGCTCTATCGTTTACAGACCAAACTGTTTCAAGTCACACATTGCCACAATAAGTTCTAACCGAAGTATACCATTGGTGAATCACAAGGTGAGTAAGGTTTTGTCTTTGATCTTGCCTTTTGTGCTACTATGATTTCAATGTCTGACACTACCATGCACATCTATAAATAGCAGGACATACTGTAGATCTAGCACATGGCTTTGATGGGCTGTGTTGTGCTTCTGTGTGCAGAGATCCAGAGATCCACGCCAGTCACACTCAGCAGCCTGTGGTTTGGCCCTTTGCCAGCAGCATGGCATCCAGACGGGGAGACATACCAGGTATCGTGGGCCTGTGATTTCAATGCAATCTTAACGCTTATGAGGATGATGATGTGAGAGTGAGAGTGAGAGTCAGAGTGATGACGAGAATGGGCGCGGGAGCGTTTCTTTGTTGGTATTTTATATGAAATCAACTTTTTAGAACAGTAATAAGGCGCAACTATTAATTTTGATTAACATACTAATCAACTAAAATAAAAGTGCTCTCATACAGTTTAATAACTTAACATAAGATATATAAAACAACTTTAAATAACAAAAAAGTGAAGTGGCAGCACTACCACCAATAATTTCTTTTAGTAGCAGTGGACAGATTTTTTGGTGACTTATTTACAGAGTACCCAGTGCAGAGTCCAAGCATTCTTGTCGCAATATTGGTTATTGCTATCGTTCCTATCTACCAGCACTGGAGTCTGGCATGCCGTCATGTATGTTCGGTCACATTGGGGGCATGTCATCGCCACGGGCAACAGGCCGACATGCCGTCAGCTACGACGACAACCTGGACGCCCCCATGCCATCTCCGCCCCACGACATGAGTGTCAACTTCTTCTGGAAGGACCCTGTTATACCTCAGAGGAAGTTCAAAAGAATTGCAGAGGTGATGCCCCCCCCCCCCCCTCTATATACTAAACTATATAGTTTTAATGTGCAACTCTCTAAACCATCTTACCCAAAGAAAATACACGTCATACTTCTATATTGCAAAAATAGATAACAATATAGTTGAATGCTTTAAGTTTAGCATGTGTTTGTGTGGCTTTATGGTTTCCCTTTTGTGACTAGGAAGAGAAAGAAGTCACCATGCTGGGTACCCAACCCAGTTCCTTGGACAGTGTTGCACTGGCCCAGCCACATGTTCCCGTGGTCAAGGCTAAAGCCTGCTCTCTCATGACCACACTCATGATCAGTAAGTCAACAAACGGAGGACCGGAGCCACTCATACATCCATCTTCTTTTATTGATTTATCCTTGCTTTTCTGACAAACACAACAGAGTATATTTTTGAAATAATGTTGTGGACGTCTTTCAGTCTTCCCTTACAATGCAACGCCAAGATGTATATACCATCTATAAACTGCGTGCCTCACACCGTATGTTAGCATGTTCATGCTTGTGACCGCTAACCCCCCTGTCCTGTAGAGCAGACCCAGGAGAGCTTGCAGAAGTTTGAGCACCAGGCGGGGCTTACTGAGTCTGGCTACACGCCACACAGGGGCTTGTCTGCTGAGGAGACGCGCTTCCACTGCCTGGCTGAGAACCCTGTGAGTATCAGGTTTCGGGAATAAAATGTACACTGAGAGCAGATGCTGGACAACATGCTTCAGCACCTCCACTCGTCATGTGTCTGCAGATTATTTATAAATGTTCCAACAAGGCGTGTGAAAAGCAGGTTTTTTTTTTTATGTGACAATTCAAACTAAACCTACAACAAAACTCACAGTCTTCTGAGCTAACTTTAAGCAGTTAAGTATTTTTAGTCGCCTATAGCCTACCAGTTCCAAAAAGATTTTTGGTTCAAAACAAAAGTGCAATGATTGTGTAGTTAGCCCAACTAATGTATAAACAATTGTTCTCATATAAGCACAAAAATCTGTACAACCTCTGCTTTCCCTGAATGACTGGAGTTAAACTAAAGCTTTGCAAAGGACTTTATACAGTACAGTGGGGTCGATATCTAGTGTGTGTGTGTGTGTGTGTGTGTGTGTGTGTGTGTGTGTGTGTGTGTGTGTGTGTGTGTGTGTGTGTGTGTGCGCGCGCGCGCGCGCGCAATTGTGTGTGTGTGTGTGTGTGTGTGTGCGCGCGCGCGCACGCTCTAGACATTTTATTTGCCTACTATATTAGTTTCCACCCCCTTTGAAGCCAATATACTCAATTAGATGGTTCATCATCTGGGATATTCTTCTTTAGCCTACTTTTAATGGAATATAGCCTAATTTAATGGAGTAGGCAACGCTTTGCTTACTACTAGAGGCTGTACTGTATATTCGGATTATGAGATCTTGGTGTTCTTTTCGGTTTGTAATATGTGTTTGTTATTGATCATGTTCGGTGTCACGGTGAGATAGTAGATAAACATAGCAAGTAATTTGTCCAGTTTTTTTCGGTTTAATTTATGTGTTTTTTGTTATTGAACATCATGTTCGGTGTCACGGTGTGAGAAGATAAACAGATTATGTAATTGTTACACCGGGCTCTACGTGGCCACAGGCTTTGCAACGAGTATTTTTTTTTTTTTTTTTTTTTTTACTAGTTCTGAAAGGGCCAATCATAGAGCTTCTTTCAAAAAAGGAGTGAGGCCTTCTTGGTATTTGGACACAGTGTACTTTCATCGTCTTATTATCTCCTATTTCCTTTAAAAAATAGCTTAAAATGGGTAAAATATCAAAGTGGATTGGACTGGAAAGTCAAAGAAATTGTCTCATCAAAAGGTACTGATGTTGTACATTTTGTTCCGATAATTCTAGCTGTTTTTGACAAAACTCCGAAAACGTTAGCTAGCTATTATTATTAGCTAGCTAGCTAGCGCTAGGACTACGAGTACAGTAGGCAGAGCGGATGTGCTAACCTTTATGTGTTGACACATTGGCTAATTAGTTAACGTTACTTTTCATGACTATCCAATTCAGTTTCGTAAACTTTTGCTCGCTAGTGAGTACAAGTTCGGAATAGTGACCTATTACGTATTAATCCTGTGTTATTCTAGGCCGTTTGCAAATTATCTCTTAGTCTTGGCTAGCTTGCATCGTGTCTTGGCACGGTCTCACTACACTAGGTCCCTTTAAATGCTATTACAGGTGCTATAGCATGCAGTACGAATACTACTAAATAATATGTCAGACAACGATAGGTTTCGTTTTAATTTTGAAGAGTAACCCACTGCCACGTCTTGCCTGGCTAATGTTAACGTGATGTTTTTTTTATTTATTGCGTTAACGTTAGTCAAATATGTTGTACCATACCAGAAACCTAGCTTTATACATTGCGAAGTCCAAAGTAGCACATTTAAGTTATAACGTCCATTACTGACATACTGATAATAAACTGTCAGTAACGTTGCATAAAGTTTGTTTGTATGTACAATCTGTCGGTTTGTGTGACTAGAATGGATGTGTCGACCATACTTCGAAAGTAACATACCCCGTCTGTCTGTAATGTCCCCCGTCTCCCGCCCCCTTCCTACTTTAAAAGAATGTGAGAAGCTATAGCTCAGTAGGTTTTGTGTCGTCAATCGCGTTAGGTGGGCGTAGCTCCCCGTTATTAATTTTAGAGCTAAATGTGGGTGACTGCAATCTTAGTACTACAGTAAGCAGGTTATATAGTAGTGTGACTTTGCTTCGCTGAGATTTGAACGATGACCACCACGCTAAACAGAACGCAGATGCATCTACCGTTTGCTAGGAATATGGATGGGCATTTATGTCACTCCTGTGGTTTAATGCATACCAAGAAAGAATGGAATCTTAACATTGAAAATATAATTCCAGAGATTATTGTAAGAAACCTAACCAGACTCAGACAGGTAAGCTTGAACAGTGTCAATAACATTATTTGACTGTAAATTGTGATAGGCTGGAGTAGCTCACTAGATGTTAATGTATAAAAGCATTGTGCTTAATTCTTTGCCTGTAATAACATCCAAAGCAAGTACAGTAAGATTAAATCTGGACAATTGCTAAGCTTGTAGTTTTTATTTTTTTATTTCCCTGTTACAGATAATCACTGATATGGTTTGTGCAGCAGTGCACCCGGAGGAGAACTCTTTGTCTCGTTATTGGTTAGTTATGTATTGACAAGACATTACAGTTTGACCAGAAAGAATATGCAGAGGTCCTATGAGTTTGACCTCCTGGGCTTAGCTTCTTGGGAACTATGGTTTATAGCCTGCGAGTCATCCCCAGAAGCCTGTACTGTTTGTTGCCTTCTGGAAGATTGTTCCAACCGTCTCATAGCTATTGTGACACGTTAATAAATTCCTGAAAATAAGTTCGCTAACTGGGAGTGTGTGTGTGTGTGTCTGTGTGTGTGTGTGTGTGTCTGTGTGTCTGTTTAGATTTAGATCTGGCAAACAACAAGCAATGCCTCTGTTTATGTGACCTGTTAAACACTAATGGCCACATACTTTTTTTATTGAAGTTGAAAATGCCAAGCGGGGACTTCAAGGAGGACAGGCTTACAACATCAGCTCAATCCACCCCTTGTGGCACCCCTTCCAGTACCCCCTGTGTCACCCCCTGCGTCAGTCCTCACAACTCACCGTCAGTCAACCGCAGGTGAGCATAATGTTGTTTATGGCTGAATCAGTAATTTGAATGTTTTTGAAAAACCGTCAAAACCCTTACCCTTGTAAATATTTTTGTTCTGAACTGAGTTCCTACAATTACGTATTTCGTGGCATTCATAATTTATGGATTTGTCTAACTGCATGAACTTACAGCAGAACTCAGTTTGACTATTTCCATAATAATCTTCATTTTTGGATTGATTATCTGTCCTGATTAAGAGTAAAGTCGTTTTATTTACTCATCAGATTTCAGTAAACCAGGAAAGCTATAGGGACAAACAATTTCTTGTCACATATGATTTATTTTTCTAACCATATGCCTTTATACCCAGTCCCCATTTCTTTCCTGCGTAGAAACAGCGAAAGCAGGCCAAATTTTTCCCTTGTATAATAGTTTAGGGAAGTCCTTTGACAGAGGTCTTTACAATTCCATTCAGGTTTCTATAGTATAAGCTCAGAACTAAAAGGTACACATAGGTAGTTTCCACATTGCAGGTCAGTTGTGTTTGACTGGTTTGTCTTGCACTGATCCTAGGAGCTGGTTTAATTTGAGTACTGCGTCCTTCACCGCCACCCCTGAGCTCGGCAGTGCCAACACCAACACAGACAACATGGGAGGGAACGAAGGATCCGGGGGAGAGAGGTGGAGCCTCTTTGGAACAAGGCCAACAGTGCAGAAGTCCTCTACGGACCCCGGCTCTGAAACCAATACAGGTACAGGAGCGAGGTTTAGGTACAATGTTCAACCCTTCTCAGGCTGTGCTCTGAGTTTAGTTTTGTCATGTATTGGGAGCTTGATACGTCTAAATATGTCTGATATGTCGTAAAGCTAATCCCACTTTCTTCTCCCTCAACACTTAGGAGGCTTCAGTCTGCAGTCCTACTTTGGGCTCCACAAGTCCACCACCATGGATGCCATAAAGGCCCAGGCCAACCTCAAAGTAGACGACCCTGCGACCTTCATGCCCCCCAAGATCGAGATATCCAGCATGGAGGCCAGCAAACCGTACCCTCGTCCACATAAACTCAAACCCCGGGACATGAATGTCCTGACACCGTCTGGTTTCTGAAAGCAACCCCCCACTCCCCCATGCTTCTCCCCTGACTGACAACTCTTACCCCCTTCCCCTGACCCTTACACAATGCATGTAGACGAGGAAGATGGAGGGCGCACCCCGAAGGGAATCCTCCATCTGCCTCCTAATTGTACTGGTGTCGATCTCACCTCAGTCTTAAATAAGCCCCCTCCAACCCCATCCCTTTCATGTAATGGATGCACTAAAAGGAGAATTGTTCTTTCCGCATCACAAGAGGGTCTGCTTTGTGCTTCTTTTTCTGTTTCGTTGTTATTTTTAGTTTCTGGGGGCGAGGGGGACAGGGGCTTCGACGTGCCATGCCTTTTAGTCCCTGTGGTCCTACCAGTGATGGTCTGAGGTTATGGTGTTTCGTTCCCCCCATATCAACCCACCCTTTGTATCGTGCTTAACCTGTCATGGTCCCTCCGTCAACCTCCCAATCACTTTGAGACAATGTACAGCACCAGCCATTTCCATTCAATCACAATCCGAGTTCAAACTGCTTATGGAGTCATTGTTTAGTCCTACAGTCTTGTAGTTGGGTAGTACTTTGATATTGTTTATTTCCTTGTTTTATGCAGGGCTTTCATACACAGTGCCTGAACTTGCAGTTTGTTTGTTTCAGGCATTTTTGTAACATTGGTTTTGCAAAAAAATTTATGTTCATTTTGAAAATATTTTTCAATTAGGTTTGTCGATTTAAGCGAGAGTGCTTGAATTGGAAGGATTTGTTTTCTTCGAACACCGATATTTCATATTTTGCATTTGTAAAGTATTAGATCGTTGTATTTCCATCACACTACCATTTTAATTCCCTGTGAATATATATTAAAAGAAAGCATTGAAGTGGTAATTAAAATTGTACTCTTTTTATATTCCATTTTGAAAGAATACAGTGTTTTTGTGTGCAAAAAGTGTATGGATTCCAAACAATTTAATGCACAAGGAATTCTGCATTCCCCACTGACTTCCCTTGTAAATAAACCTGAAACTTGTCATCAGATGATTTTGTCTGAATTTCCTGTTTGTATTTGTGTGGTTACCCCCAGATCTAATGGGGTTTGTAGGTCATTTATTTTAAGAGAGATCAGTGAAAATGTTGAACGTATGGCTGTATCATGGTAATCTTGTTAGAACTCTTCAAAGAACACTATTTACTATGCAGAAGTCTTAGTTACACTGTACAGTAAGGGGCCTTGTAAAATTAAAGTACAGAACCCACCCAGCCGTTGTACATCCTGTCCTATGCCTATTCAGTAGAGGACTCGTAATACCCATCTAAGCTTATTTAAACGCTTAAAGAAAGGTTGCACAATTCTGTGCTGTTTTTCTGTAATATACCAAGTGTCATACATCAAGTCGCCACAAGATGGCAATATAACTTCAATTGGCATCAACAGCTATCCCGGTTGATTTATACAAGCCTCACCAGACATACTGAAGCTATAGTTTACTTTTACTAATAGCTTATTAAGGCAGTTTTCTTTTACATTTTCAAAGTATTTTAACAACCAAATTACAATTTATACAATCAACAGTAGAGAGAGTAAACATAGTAAACGGCACAAGGAACACCAAAAGATGAACAGGTTATGAACAAATAAATGCAGTAAAATAAACAACAGCATACAAAAGGTTTAGCCATTAAATGGCTCTTTATACAGGTGGTTCCTTTGAAGGCAAGTAAGTATATAGCTGGCCAACCTATGTTTTTTATGTGAGCTGTTACAAAGTCTAGAAGCTCTTTTTAAAATAGATTAAAAAAAAATAAAGACCAGAAACTACTGTATATCAACACTAAAACTATAGGTGACATTAACTATAAACGGCCAAGGGCAGTAAACCTAGCTGCAAACGACAGTTTTTCCTCAAGCCACATGTCTTGAGGGAAATTCCCTTGGGCGGTCTATTTCCTGGTTTGAGAGGGGCAGAGTTCTTCCCTCCAGGCAGTTAAAGCTCTCCATTGAGAGCTAGGTGCATGTTTGCAAGGAGTGACTATTTGCAGGGTGGGACTGCCTTTCTGCTGAGATGTAGATGAAGAGAACAAACGATTAAAGAGACATTGCTCTAGATATCAAAGGTATATAGTTCACGGCAGTTTCTACCTTACAGCGTGCTTTACCTATCAGCGTACGGTAGGTCTACTGCTCAGCGCTAACACTGCTGCTGTTTCCAACACCTCTGCCCTCTGATCCCTGCTCGCTATGGAAAAGGTCAGCTCCTTCATTACAAACATTCAGCCCTCACACACACCCACAGCCAGGCCTAATTACAGACCAGGGTGGGGGTTTGCGTCTGGTTTACAGGTGGTGCTCGGAGAGTGAAAGGGGAACATCAAAGAGGACAGGCAAGTTTGGGCAAAAGGGCTGTCGATTTCAATCTGAAGGTTCCTGCTGTTTACAAGTGTGAAAGGATGGTCGGACACCAGCAGAGCGAAGGGGAGCATGGTGAGTGTTAGGAGAGAGACCAAAAGAGAGCACCTGGAGCGAGGAATTTGGTCTTTCTCCGAGTGCCTCACACACACACACAGTACAGCGTGAGTCTGGCAGTGTGTGGCACAGTGTTAATGGCTGACGTGTAAGAGGCAGACAAACAGACTCCCCCAGCCAGCCCTGATTCACCCATTCCTTTCTTCCCAAACCCCCACTGGAGATCCTGTTAGGTCAACGCAGCCCTGTGCGGGGACTAAAAGGGAGGCTTTCATTCCAAACCCACACCCGCAACAGGATAAGACGCAGGCGTGGGGATAAAAACACAGAAAAAAGATAAAGAGACAGAAACTAAAGTGATAAAAGCAACAAGTAGAACAGAGACGGGGAAGGGCGGTCACAGAGCAGTCGAGCCATTACCTAATACAACCCCCCCCCCTAGCCCACCCTAAATCACCCTTTCACCCTCTTTCTGTCTGAAATGACTCCGTGCCTCTCCCACCCTCACCGTCCGCACGGGTCGTTTAGCTCATTCACAGATGTGTTACTGCAGGCACCACCCAGGCCACAGAGACAAAGGTCCCGGCAAACAAAGGCACCAAAACATTGCCTTTACAGTGACACCCTCAAAGGCTCACTAAGGTCCGAGGTGTGTTTGATGTACGTCATCGAGATCAGGATTTCAAAGTATATTTTGTTAAATTCTCACATTACGGTCTAAACTTCTCCTAAGAAATCCATGGACCTTGAACAAGATAAATGAAGGAACGATTTAGGGGACCTTGGACTGACTATGAGCCACAAACCTGTCTAATATCTATCAGGTGAAAAGTACCTGAAAGACTACTGTTAAGGGGTAACTCACAGGTTTTTTTTACAATCGCTTCGGCACTAATAACAAAACCTTGAAGTGACGCAAGCAGATGAGAAATGGTTCCGAGCACAGGGAAAAATTACAAGGAATGGGGACCCGAAGAACTAGTTTCTTGAACTAGAAAGAACAGAGCAGATAGACAGCTGATTAGATGAGTTGATTGATGGCAGGTGCGCTGATGGCAATGAGGAGCAGGTGTGTTGGTGGAGCTGGGAACCAGGGTTACAGTCGTCCCCTTAACAAACCAAAAGGTTTGTGATTTTATTTCCTACTGTAACAAAATTTATAGTTTTGTCCAATGATTCCACTGTTTCTCTCTACTGCTTCTTTTACATAAATGCATTAAGAACTATATTGAAACGTATTTTAATATATAAGTATTTTGATTGTGAAAAGAACTTACATGTGCATAAACCAATGTAACCATAGTTCTGTAAACACAGAGGAGTTTGCAATATAAACATCACTATGGAGGTCACTAATGAGTTTAGTTTTGTTTATCTTAGGAATCTATATCCAACGTTGTTCACACATAGGGCAGGAGCGAGCAGTGACACAACTGTAACACGGGGGCCGCGTGTTGCGAGTCAAAGAGTGGGCGTAGTACGTAGAGGTGACTTCATAAAACCACATCTGGGTCTGATTCACGATGAGCTGGCCTGGATGTGACCCTTCTCTGTCGAGCGGAGCCCAGTGGAGCTGAGGGAGGCGCTAGCTGCATGGGCCCACGCCAGGCGAAACGAGTGGACTTGAGTGCATCTCTTAAGATAAGAACCTTGGTAACGCTAACGTATTCAGGCACCTCAATCCATAAAGCTAATTCCAAACAGAAATAAAGTCACCCCTCCCTCCTTTCTCTTTCTTGTGCACTTGGATGAATTACTGTGAAACTCAAATCCAAACAGTATGTTTTTAGTTGGATGAACGTGTTTGTTTTTTTAAAATGTCCTTATGTTCTCTCTCTCTCTCTCTCTCTCTCTCTCTCTCTCTCTTTCTTTTTCTCTTTTCTCTCTTTGGGGGAAAGGGGGCACTCTGACCAAAAGGTGTGCGTTGCTGTGTTTTATTTTGTCTGAGGAGTTTATGTGTTTGTCACCGTGTCTGTTTCCCCCCAGTGAGACACAGAGCTAAGCAGGCGCTGCAGGCACCCCAGGTCAAGCAGTGAACTTGTATCCAGGGATAACCCTAACGACAAGACCTGAACGGACAGCAGTCTGCTGGGGATACATGTGATTCCACAGCCCCATCTGGAACTGGTCCTGCTGCTCAAAAGGGGAACGTACCGTCCCACCATTGAGATTTCTCGAAGCTTGTCCACGGTTTGTAAGAAACAACATAGGAATGTCTTGCTCCAGTCCAACTCAATGATCAGGGTTAGGGCTAACATCTTTGTGTTTCCAGAGTAAGATTTGTATGTATTTTATGGCACTTCACACCAGCTTTCCTGTCCATTGGAAATATGAAAAACAACTCACTTGGGAGAGTGTTTGTCAAAGCATATTGTAATTCGTAGTTGTTCCTTCGATATTTGTCAGTGACGTGAAGGGAAATGACAATGCCATATGCCGACCCATTTAGATGATAATAACTGTGTAATTATGTGGATGTGGTTTGCGAATGGATAGTGCACAGGCTGAGAAGGCACGGCTCTCTCAGATGGCAGGCAAAGACATGGTGTACTTTATCTTCGTTTACTTTGTACCTATGTTTATCAAGCACTCACGTTTACAAGCAGATATACACAGGTACACACACACACACACATACACACACAGAGTTTCTGATTGGCGAGAATGTTTAAAAAAAAAAAAACGCGACGATGAAGTGAAGCTGAGGCACACCGATGAGCGCACTTTTCTTCCTCATTAGATTAGCAAATACGGAATGTTCAGTGGATGACTATCATTTCCTATCATCATACTTATTAAGGAAACCTTTGATCTCTAGAGTGGATCTGATTGGATAACTATGGACAGGGAACACTTTGGACTGCTGTTAATCCAAGGAGAGGAATGCAGCTCGCCGGCTGCTGTCGCTCCTCACCTTCAAGCGTCTGGGAACCCACGCAAATGCTCAAAGAACCTCATAGCGACCTCTGTGGCGGACCCAGAAATGGGGTCTTGAGCAGAGGACTGGATGAGGAAGATGTTTTGTTTTGCACCCATTAGCCAACCACCTGTGAAGAAGGCCTAATCCTAATTGAGTGATGGGGTTGGGGGGGTTGGTCGGTGAAGGGCAGCTGTGTGCTTGTATAGCAGAGAGAGAGGCGTGTGACTTGGCTAGTCCCACACACATTCTTCCTCCAGCAAAGTCGTGGTCAGAGAGCGGACATGATGCGGCCTGACATGCCACGCTACCGCTCCTTTTTCCCCCTAAATACTCTTTTATCTGACTGACTTTGTCTACGTGTAACCCAGAGCCTTATCTCTCCAACACACTTAGCTCATCCCTCTCATCCAAACGAATAAGAGATTATATTGAAATCTGTGTGCAGTAAAGCATGTATTATAAAAACCCTTATCATATGTTTATATTAGTGCTGGCAGTCATTATGAATTCAAGGCAGTAAATTACAAAAGCTGGATGTCATTTTCGGGAAGTTGTTCATTGTTTGTCTGTCTTTTTTCCAGACATCTGATATGTCCTTTGCTTTTGTCACATACAGACATTCTGTGATATTTACATGACATATGATTAAGACATGTATAGATGAGAATTAAGCAGTTTGTGTTATCATTATAATTATTAGATTAACTAAGACTGTGAAATTGCACTTCACTTCTAAAAATGCATGTGTATGCCCACATTAAATGATATCCACACTGATATATGCCTAATTAAATTCAGCAGCAGAACTAACAGCAGTACCGACCCTGTCAATGCTTTTTGTGCTGACAATATGAAATATAAATAGTGATCTCTATCAAATCCAATCAAATGTATTTGTATAGCACATTTCATTCACATAGACAATTCAATGTGCTTTGCAAAAAGCAGCAGAAACATACAAGGAACATATAAGACTTAGAAAGAAATACAAACAATTTTAACATTATATTATATATTTTGTGTATATACTGTATATCAGTATCAGATCAAATCTCATATATATATATAAATATATATATATATATATATATATATATATACACAGTAGGCTATATACAGTACATACTGTACATGTATATGTAGCCGGGTGGAAGAAAATAGTGTTATTACTATTAAGCCCACTAGATGGCGCATTACTTTCCAAGTATCCCCGGCCTAGATCGAAATGTGCATCTGGGAAACAGCGTATAAGGGGAATTTCCTTTGACAAAAATAAACGGTAGTCTTGTTCATATTATGGTTTTGTACTTGAAAAGTAACAAATATACCTTAATATACCTATACAAAGGGATAGGATGGTGTCTTGGTTGCCAAATAACGTTTTGGTAAAGTGATGTTTGCGGCTTCCATTCACGTGCCGAATGTCACAGGGAAATATTTTAGGAATGTGTTCGGGGAAAACTGGTCTACGTGTGAGGTTTTGTCAAAGTGTTCTGTTTAAGAAAATCTATGTATATTTTGTTTACTTATAGTAAGTGTTGAGTGAAGTCGATGGCCTGTACCCACCTAGTTTGAATGAAGAGCTAGTTCAAATGTGGCGTTACACTATCATGAGTATGTAGATAAGTTGCTCATTTCATTTTGTAATATACCAAACCAGATATTTAAGCAAGAGGAAGCAGTAAGGAGCGCTAAAACTGTCTCACAAGCCAAACAAGGGAGATGGATGAACTGGGAAAGTGTAGAGCAAAGGAAAATTATCTGGAAGTACTTGTGGGGAATGGAATCCACAAGAATTAGCTTCATTGTTAGGGCAACCCACGATGTACTGCCAACCCTGACAAATCTTAGCCAAAGTGTAGAGGATCCAACATGCCCCCTCTGTGGTGGGACGTCTAATCTCAAACACATATTGACTGGGTGCAGGACGAGCCTCACTCAAGGAAGATACACTTGGCGCCACAATCAAGTACTAAAATGCTTGGCGGAAGCAATATAATAAGCAATAATAGGCGCTCAACAGTTAATTCCCTGCCAATTGGAGCAGAGGACGACATGCACCACATTCGCTTTGTCAGGGAGGTAGTACGGGGAAGGAAGAGTTATAGGACAAAACAAAACTCAGGGCAGCTGAGGGAAGCATGTGGTTGGAAAATGCTTGCTGATGTCAACCAAGAACTGAGAATCCCATCAGAGATTGCAACAACCAATTTAAGACCAGATTTATTACTCTGGTCCAACACACAGCAAATTTATTATTTTATAGAGCTAACAGTCCCGTGGGAAGAAGTAATAGACAAAGCACACGAAAGAATGAAACTACGCTATAGCAAATTAGCAGCTGAGGCAGAACAGTGACGTTGGAGAACAAAGGTGTGTCCTGTGGAAGTTGGATGCCGTGGATTTGTGGCAATATCAACAACCAAACTACTTAAGGAGTTAGGGATCTGTGGCAAAGATTTGCGCCAGACCATAAAAGCTATATCAGATATAGCAGAAAGAAGTAGCCAGTGGCTGAAAAGGAAGGATCCTATATGGGCACAAACGTAAAGAACATCATGTTGAAAAACCACAAAAAGTGGTTTAATATCAGGACAATAATATATATATATATATATATATATATATATATATATATATATATATATATATATATATATATATATATAAAAAAGGTAAGTTTTTCCTGCAGAGCGTAATTTTTCAAGCCTACAGGAGAGTAGGGAAAGATTACCTTCTTTTCAAGTGGTAAGTCTCCCTGCAGAGTTGGCAGAAAGTGCCTGCAGGAATAGGTAATAGGGATAGGCATAGGGATATCGCTCGGTTTGATAAACAACTTTTTTTTTCTTAATATCTGGCTGTGCCGAGAGCTGATATAGAGGGGGGTGGCTCTGAGACGTTATTTGTCACCGTTAAGCCTCCTGGAGGTGTTGTGGGTTCAAATTAACGAAACATCCGGGATGGAGGGTGCCCACTTGAAAACCCCAATGACATATCTGCTCTCAACCCAAGTCCATTCTAAAATATTGTCTTTTGAACCGCTCATCTTGGAGTATGGCATAATGGTTATTATAACATCCTGTCCTGTGTATATTGAAATGTATACACATGTTAACGTGTGCAAGAAGTTTACTGTATGTGGTATTATTTATTTTGTCGTTGTATGTCTATAGGAGGTTACCACTAGTTATTCATACTGGCAGTTATTATTAGAGTGCTTTCATTTAAGCTATTTTTGTTGATTTTGTATAGTACTTTGAGCTTATACTTGAAGAAATCTGAGTTTGTTAAAACTACTCAAATTGTAAACTCTAAATTAAATTAATGCTACTTTCCACCTCAAGGGAAGTCAGTGAATAAAGAGCCCTGATTATAGTTTTGGGTCCGGTGTTATTCAAATTATCACTCAGGCTACATGCAGTACTGTGCATAAGTTTTAGGATGCTGTTTTGAATGCGAAGGGTGGTCACACCAAATGTTGATTTGATACAGATTTGCTTTTCCCTCACTTTGTATTTTATGAATTGATAAAAAATAAACAGTTAACGTTTTTTATATTTGAATGTTTTTTTTTCTTCTACCTTTAAAGACTTCACACCCTGCCTAAAACGTGTGTGTAGGTG